>OZ024862.1:24106512-24139012 GCA_964017155.1 Oasisia sp. SBJ-2009
CAAACATGTTTAGAAGACATGTCTCAGTCTCAGTCTCACCTGGTCTCTATACTACACTATCTACAAACGTGTTTAGAAGACATGTCTCAGTCTCACCTGGTATTTATACTACACTATCTACAAACGTGTTTAGAAGACATGTCTCAGTCTCAGTCTCACCTGGTCTCTATACTACACTATCTACAAACGTGTTTAGAAGACATGTCTCAGTGTCAGTCTCACCTGTTCTCTATACTACACTATCTACAAACGTGTTTAGAAGACATGTCTCAGTCTCAGTCTCAGCTGGTCTCTATACTACACTATCTACAAACGTGTTTAGAAGACATGTCTCAGTCTCAGTCTCACCTGGTCTCTATACTACACTATCTACAAACGTGTTTAAAAGACATGTCTCAGTCTCACCTGGTCTCTATACTACACTATCTACAAACGTGTTTAGAAGACATGTCTCAGTCTCACCTGGTCTCTATACTACACTATCTACAAACGTGTTTAGAAGACATGACTCAGTGTCAGTCTCACCTGGTCTCTATACTACACTATCTAGAAACGTGTTTAGAAGACATGTCTCAGTCTCAGTCTCACCTGGTCTCTATACTACACTATCTACAAACATGTTTAGAAGACATGTCTCAGTCTCAGTCTCACCTGTTCTCTATACTACACTATCTACAAACATGTTTAGAAGACATGTCTCAGTCTCAGTCTCACCTGGTCTCTATACTACACTATCTACAAACATGTTTAGAAGACATGTCTCAGTCTCAGTCTCACCTGGTCTCTATACTACACTATCTACAAACGTGTTTAGAAGACATGTCTCAGTGTCAGTCTCACCTGGTCTCTATACTACACTATCTACAAACGTGTTTAGAAGACATGTCTCAGTGTCAGTCTCACCTGGTCTCTATACTACACTATCTACAAACGTGATTAGAAGACATGTCTCAGTCTCAGTCTCACCTGGTCTCTATACTACACTATCTACAAACGTGTTTAGAAGACATGTCTCAGTCTCAGTCTCACCTGGTCTCTATACTACACTATCTACAAACGTGTTTAGAAGACATGTCTCAGTGTCAGTCTCACCTGGTCTCTATACTACACTATCTACAAACGTGTTTAGAAGACATGTCTCAGTCTCAGTCTCACCTGGTCTCTATACTACACTATCTACAAACGTGTTTAAAAGACATGTCTCAGTCTCACCTGGTCTCTATACTACACTATCTACAAACGTGTTTAGAAGACATGTCTCAGTCTCACCTGGTCTCTATACTACACTATCTACAAACGTGTTTAGAAGACATGACTCAGTGTCAGTCTCACCTGGTCTCTATACTACACTATCTAGAAACGTGTTTAGAAGACATGTCTCAGTCTCAGTCTCACCTGGTCTCTATACTACACTATCTACAAACGTGTTTAGAAGACATGTCTCAGTGTCAGTCTCACCTGGTCTCTATACTACACTATCTACAAACATGTTTAGAAGACATGTCTCAGTCTCACCTGGTCTCTATACTACACTATCTACAAACATGTTTAGAAGACATGTCTCAGTCTCACCTGGTCTCTATACTACACTATCTACAAACATGTTTAGAAGACATGTCTCAGTCTCAGTCTCACCTGGTCTCTATACTACACTATCTACAAACGTGTTTAGAAGACATGTCTCAGTCTCAGTCTCACCTGGTCTCTATACTGCACTATCTACAAACATGTTTAGAAGACATGTCTCAGTCTCAGTCTCACCTGGTCTCTATACTACACTATCTACAAACATGTTTAGAAGACATGTCTCAGTCTCAGTCTCACCTGGTCTCTATACTACAATATCTACAAACGTGTTTAGAAGACATGTCTCAGTCTCAGTCTCAGTCTCACCTGGTCTCTATACTACACTATCTACAAACGTGTTTAGAAGACATGTCTCAGTCTCAGTCTCACCTGGTCTCTATACTACACTATCTACAAACGTGTTTAGAAGACATGTCTCAGTGTCAGTCTCACCTGGTCTCTATACTACACTATCTACAAACGTGTTTAGAAGACATGTCTCAGTCTCACCTGGTCTGTATACTACACTATCTACAAACGTGTTTAGAAGACATGTCTCAGTCTCAGTCTCACCTGGTCTCTATACTACACTATCTACAAACGTGTTTAGAAGACATGTCTCAGTCTCAGTCTCACCTGGTCTCTATACTACACTATCTACAAACGTGTTTAGAAGACATGTCTCAGTCTCAGTCGCACCTGGTCTCTATACTACACTATCTACAAATGTGTTTAGAAGACATGTCTCAGTCTCACCTGGTCTCTATACTACACTATCTACAAACGTGTTTAGAAGACATGGCTCTGTCTCAGTGTCACCTGGTCTCTATACTACACTATCTACAAACGTGTTTAGAAGACATGGCTCTGTCTCAATGTCAGTCTCACCTGGTCTCTTTCCTCCAGGTTGTGTCTGAGACTTGTCACTTCATCCTCCAGTTGCTGTATCCTCAGAGCCCTGTCAGACGACTCCTGGACACACAACATTACGTGTTACACAGACAGCAGGGGCAGACTGACAGGACCAGTGTGACACCGACACCATGAGTATCATGACGTCATGATGCCATGAGTATCATGGTGTCATGTGACACTGATGTCATGAGTATCATGGCGTCATGTGACACTGATGTCATGAGTATCATGGCGTCATGTGACACTGATTACATGAGTATCATGGTGTCATGTGACACTGATGACATGAGTATCATGGCATCATGTGACACTGACGCCATGAGTATCGTGGCGTCAGGTAATACTAATGTCATGAATATCATGGTGTCATGTGACACTGACACCATGAGTATCATGGCGTTATGTGACACCAACATCATGAGTATCATGGCATCACGCACAGTGTTTCTTAACCCATGGTAAATTCTGTGTTAGCAAATGTAGTTTTCTTAATAAATTAAAATTACTTTGGCACATACTGTGTGAAGCTGATTGATCAAAATGTTGTGTTTCACATCCTTGTTTCAAAAGTAAGTTAATTTCTTACAAAACAACCAAATGTTGGATCCTTGAACAATTTGTTCCACAAATAAAATGTAATTTAAGATATTCCTGTCAAACAAAATATACACCCAAAATTGTCCTCAGTGTTGCTTTTTATTTTAGTAAAATTGTATTCTTGAGTTGTATAGTTGCCCATAATAAGTGTATATCACATTGTAGCTAAGTCTAGGACATATTCGCATTAGTACGCTTTCCTAATGCATTAGAAACAGCTTCCATGTTACATTGTGAAATAAAGTTACTCTGACTCTTACTGTCAGCTTTCAGCTGAATGTGTATTTGGTTACTAAGCAGTCAACGTTTTGTTACCATGGAGACCTAAACTAATGTATTTGGTTACCAAGCAGTCAACGCATGGAGACCTGAACTAATGTCTATGGTTACTAAGCAGTCAACATTTCGTTACCATGGAGACCTGAACTAATGTATGTGGTTACTAAGCAGCCAATGTTTCATTATCATGGAAACCTGTGTTCGTAAACTGGTGAGTTCCTCGCATGACCTTGACAAGGCTGTCATTAATTCATCCTTCTCAGCATCCCTCTTGGCAATCTCTCGCGCTGAGAACACAACAGGCAAACACGTCTTGACAAGACTGTCAGTAAATAACCCAAAGTGACGATAAATGGATGAACAACCAGTCAATCTCATTGCCCCCCCCCCCGCACTTCCCTCCCATTAACAATTACATGGTCTAGTGACTGGAGTCTAACTGAAAAAAGAGGAAACACCTCGATATCATAAACGCAGAATGTCTGATATTCATATATAATAAATTTTAGATATGCACCTAACCGAGAGTTGATTATGAATTTAAATGTAACCACATTAAACTGTTGTATAAAGTTAATGACTTAAATTAAATTAATTGCATTACTGAAGTTAATAAATAAACAAGTGAATTGAATTGAACCCGCGCCTTGTGTTAACCCACCATGATTCTGGACTTTCTCGTCGAGTCCAACAAAGTTCTCCTGAGTCTTCTGTTGTCTCTCAGCCTCCATCTGAAACACACCAGTGACGCACAGGTCATGTGACAGGTGGTAACACTACACACAGTATTACTATATTGAAATAATAGCCCCAATAAAAGCAAGCAAATAGAGCAAAATCACATATAAATTATAGAATACATAATTATCATGAGTTTGTGCGTGTGTGTGTGTGTGTGTGTGTGTGTGTGTGTGTGTGTGTGTGTGTGTGTGTCTATGGTGTGTGCGTGTGGTGTGTGTGTGCGTGTATGTGTGTATGTGTGCATGAGTGTGTGCCTGTGTATGCATGCATGCATGCACACATGTGTGTATGTGCATGGCATCAATTACGTAAACTACCCACTGCAGTGATAACACGTGTTTGCAGTCTCTAATCACCACCTGCCTTTGTACAAGCGTGGGATATGAGTGAGTGGTTTCCCTAACCACCAGGGGGACACAGAGAGAGGAGTGGGGACCAGTGTCCACACCACTAGACAGACAGGAGCCAGGGCCAGGAGAAGACAGACAGGTTCAAAGTTCACTCTTGGCACTTCAACGAGTAATTAGAATTGCACAATCTAATTTAAAACCTCGTCATGAGTGAATCTTTCCAACTGATTCATCAGACTGGACAGGTCAGTGAGGACACTTGAGGAACATCTGCACACACACACGCACGCACGCACGCACGCACGCACGCACGCACGCACGCACGCACGCACGCACGCACGCACGCACGCACTCACTCACTCACACACACACACACTCACTCACTCACTCACTCACTCACTCACTCTCACTCACTCACTCACTCACTCACTCACTCACTCACACACACACACACCACACACACACACACACACTCACTCACTCACTCACTCACTCACTCACTCACTCACTCACTCACTCACTCACACACACACACACACACACACACACACACACACACCAGTTGAGATTTACTTTACGACCTGAAAAAAACTAAAAACAGACAAGTGGCACCTATTTTCAAGCCACGACTGACACCTTTTTTGCTCTTTACTTCATTCTTTTACCCGTCGACCACCAGTCCACCCATATTTCTACCCGTCCACAACAGGTTTTACCCATCCAAATGACGGGTGAACGGGTCTCTGCATAAAGCTATGATATCAGCGTGTGTTGGTAGCACAAGGAATACGTGTGTATTAAAATCCAACGAATGTGGATGAATAAAGCGATTAACAACATATAAGCTGAACAGAAACAAGTACACATGAAGTTAATTCAATGTGTATTTAAATATAATAATTTGGTAAACAATGATGATGTGTTATAAAGAAAGTGTACATCTAAATGTGTCAAGTAAGACGTACTGAAGTATGCTGCAGCTTGTGAAGACAGAAACAGGTTGTGAAAGACGGCATTCAAGGTGCATTCAAGGCAGGAGGGATCATCGCCACAGATCATTTTCAAAACATAAATTCTATGTTTGTTGACAACGGAATCACAAGACCAGTTTCAAAGCAGTGCTAAAATCATTGAACAAACTTTGTTGTTAGGCCAAATAGCTTGCGTGTTGATATTTTTATGCTGTTTTATATATATAGAGCCACTCCACTTTTACCATTGTTCGCCAATACATGACTGTACCCAGTTAAAAATAGGTGTTTGTCCAATTGTTTCACCAAAGTCAAATGACTTAGTTGATCAAATTACCCAGCTCACCATTAATCTGAAATGCAATAGGTTTAAAGATGAAATTTAAGAGGGATCTTTAATTATGGCATGTATCCATGCTCTTATGTGCTTCCTTGTTACACTCGATGAAAACAAACACAAATATCTGCTTTGAAAATGATTAATGATTGGAGACAATGTGAATTACTATCGCCACTAGGGGGTGCCAAAGATTGTGGTAAATGACACGGCAGGCATGCACAGGATTAGTACGGACAAGCTACCTTCGCATGTTCAACATTGTCAGTAGCATAACGCAATTCACACTCTTTCGCAGCAAGTTCTCTGGATACTTGACAAAAGCTGGAGTTAACTGTCGTTAACATCTGAAAGAAGTTGGTTCGCGTCACAAAAATTAATGACTGAATCAACATCATTATCTAAACCAACCACATGACCTAGCAACCAGATCCATGAAAAAAGGGCACCAGAAACGTGCAGCTATGAGACATTCTGCTGTATATTTTGCCAACAATTTTGGCATTATAAAAACGTATATTTTACAGAAATATCTGTACGATAGTTTCAAATGTTTATCATGCAAGACTAAATTTTTTTTGTAATGACACAAAATAAGTGTTGTAACAAAAAGTTAATGTTAGGAATCAGAAATGAAGGATTCCCAGAAAAAAGTTTGTATTAGTTATGAGTGACATTAGTACTAAATGTATAGTATGCATTAGTAGTTAAACATATATTAGTGATTAGACATAATAATTGTTATTAGTAACAAATATTAGTGATGAAACAAATTGATAAAAACGTGCAGGTTTGTTTTTTGTATGGTCAGACAACTTCTTTTCCTCCTTACATCTGGTAAGTAGCTAAAGGCCAATAGTTTGCCAACATTTCGCCTTCAACCCATTTTTAAAATTTTTTTTTAATAGTCATCAACACCAGCACAGAAACGTATGCATAATTGTATTGTGTTTTAATGCAAAAAATCCACTTTTGACAGTCAATTAAATTATTTTCTGGTAGAACAATTAATTAAGCTAATGAAAATGAACTGACGAGACATTGCTAAGATAGATTTAGTAACATTGTTAGAGTTGAGACGAACACAGCTGAATTGGTGCAAAGACGAATTAGTTGCTGTCAATATCTTATGATGTGTCAAGAGCATCTCATTGCTGAAGTCGACTTACCTGCTCCAGTAGCTCCACTTGGCTCTCAGCTGCCTGTAGACTAGAGTGGAGCTCCTCCAGCTCACCAGTGTGCTCTGAAATGTTTCGCCACAAAAACTCACGAGTCTGTTTGGAAATATTCGGGCTGAAATATGTTAGAAACTGTCAAAGTGACATGTCTATAATAACAATCACATCTGTAGCAAAATATATAAAATAATACACTGTATGTATATTATGCACCAATTTGCAGATTACAATATAAAAATAATACAGTGCATAGCTACTAATATTCAATAATAATGATGGATCTCACTTAATTATTTTTACAATATCAGTGACAATATATGTCACCTACACTTAGTTTTAGTGACAATATCTCACATGCACTTTGTTTTACACTATCAGTGAAGATATCTCACCTCCAATTTGTTTTACAATATCAGTGAAGATATCTCATCTCCAAGTGCTTCATGATATCAGTGAAGATATCTCACATACATTTAGTTTTACAATATTAGTGAAGGTATCTCACATACATTTAGTTATACAATATCAGTGAAGGTATCTCACATACATTTAGTTTTACAATATCAGTGAAGATATCTCACATACATTTAGTTTTACGATATCGGAGAATATATATCACATACATTTAGTTTCACAATATCAGTGAAGATATCTCACATACATTTAGTTTTACAATATCAGTGAAGGTATCTCACAAAATAATTATAGTTTTTTATATAGCGCTAATTCCCGCAAGGCGGATCGATGCGCTGCACAAGAGATATACTAAATGTATATTAATAAATAGTAATATAAATTATATAAATTAATATAAATCATATTACTTTTTGGTTTTAAGATGCACTAGTAAACCTTTGTATGTAAATTACATAAATAAATTAAAAATAAATTATACACTGTTTTTAAGATGTATAGTACTAAAACTTGGTATGTAAATTATATAAATTAATCTGAAATTAAAACCTTTACTAAAACTCTGTATGTAAATTTATATATATAGATTTATATATATAGATTTAGATATATAGGTTTAGATATATATATATATAGATTTATATATATATATATATATATATATATATATATATATATATATATAAATTAATCTAAAACATAAACACTGATTAAAACGTGTATGACATTAAAAATAAATTCTTAAGCAATGCACATACATTTAGTGTTACAATATCAGTGAAGGTGTCTCACCATGTACACTGGCCCTGACTGTGGTCAGGTCCCTATCCACAGCCCACTTCCTGTCCCTCCCCTCAACCAGGGCAGCCTCAATCTGCCGCAGCTCTCCGTCCAGACGCTCCAGCTTTAACCTTCTGCTCTTCACTCTCTCCTCAATCTGCTGCTCCGTTCTGCAACCACAGAAGAAAAGGGTTAAGAGATGTGGTTAAAATTGATCAGTATGTTCAAGTTGACTGAATCATCTCAATTTGAAGTTTCACAGTAAGTGTTAATATGACTGAGATCAGCCTCGCATGCCGGGGAGATCACCCTTGCATGCCGGGGAGATCAGCTTCACATGCCGGGGAGATCAGCCTCGCATGCCAGGGAGATCAGCCTCGCATGCCGGGGAGATCAGCCTCGCATGCCAGGGAGATCACCCTCGCATGCCAGGGAGATCACCCTCTCATGCCAGGGAGATCAGCTTCGCATGCCGGGGAGATCACCCTCGCATGTTGGGGAGATCACACTCGCATACCAGGGAGATCACCTTCGCATGCCAGGGAGATCACCCTTGCATGCCGGGGAGATCAGCCTCGCATGCCGGGGAGATCAGCCTAGCATGCCGGGGAGATCAGCCTCACATGCCGGGGAGATCAGCCTCGCATGCCGGGGAGATCAGCCTCACATGCCGGGGAGATCACCCTCGCATGCCAGGGAGATCAGCTTCGCATCCCGGGGATATCAGCCTTGCATGCCAGGAAGATCAGCCTCTCATGCCAGGGAGATCAACCTCACATGCCGAGGAGATCAGCCTCGCATGCCGGGGAGATCAGCCTCGCATGCCGGGGAGATCAGCCTCGCATGCCGGGGAGATCAGCCTCACATGCCGGGGAGATCAGCCTCACATGCCAGGGAGATCACCCTTGCATGCCGGGGAGATCAGCCTCGTATGCCGGGGAGATCACCCTCGCATGCCAGGGAGATCAGCTTCGCATCCCGGGGATATCAGCCTTGCATGCCAGGGAGATCAGCCTCTCATGCCAGGGAGATCAACCTCACATGCCGAGGAGATCACCCTCGCATGATGGGGAGATCACCCTCGCATACCAGGGAGATCACCTTCGCATGCCAGGGAGATCACCCTCGTATGCCGGGGAGATCACCCTCACATATTAGGGAGATCACCCTCGCATGCCGGGGAGATCACCCTCGCATGCCGGGGAGATCACCCTCGCATGTCGGTTAGATCACCCTCGCATGCCGGGGAGATCACCCTCGCATGCCGGGGAGATCACCCTCGCATGCCGGGGAGATCACCCTCGCATGCCGGGGAGATCAACCTCGCATGCCGGGGAGATCACCATCGCATGCCAGGGAGATCACCCTCGCCTCACCTTACTCGACTAAGAACAGAGAGTTATTTTTGTGCGTTGGCTTTCCCTTCCGCCCGACTGCCACTGGCCTACATCTGTTAGTTTGTCATCACAATTGAGTCAAACAAATTATATATTGACCACAATTAAATTCAAGACTTTTCAAGACTACTTTATAAAATTCAACGATTTCAAGGCTTTGAATTTGGTCCAATCAAATTCAAGCCTTTTCAAGACTTTCAAGGCCCCGTACGGGCCCTGCTGAAGTCACAAGACATCACCTTTTCAGTTGGTGGACCTGACTGTGCAGACCTCGGTGGGTCTCATCCAGCTGAACCTTCTCTCGCTTCAGTTTCGCAACAGCCGTCTCAGCTGTCGTCCTCTCGGCTTCAAGCTCCACCAACTTGGCTCTAGCCTGCTCCACTTGTCGCTTCAGATGCTCCAGTTCTGTCGTCAACTCCTGGACGTCACTCGTGTCACCCTGCAGCTCGCTGTCATCCTGTCGTGAAACACAACAACGTTTGGTCTGTATGTGATTGTTTTCCTCGTGTGTTCTCAGTGAAATGCTCCAATTACTGCTCCACTTACTGTTCCACTTACTACTCCACTTACTGCTCCACTTACTGCTCCACTTACTGCTCCACTTACTGCTCCACTTACTGCTCCAATTACTGCTCCACTTACTGCTCCACTTACTGCTTCACTTACTGCTCCACTTACTGTTCCACTTACTGCTTCACTTGCTGCTCCACTTACTGTTCCACTTACTGATCCAATTACTGCTCCACTTACTGCTCCACTTACTGCTCCACTTACTGCTCCACTTACTGCTCCACTTACTGCTCCACTTACTGCGCCACTTACTGCTCCACTTACTGATCCAATTACTGCTCCACTTACTGATCTAGTTACTGCTCCACTTACTTCTCCAGTTACTGCTCCACTTACTGCTCTAATTACTGCTCCACTTACAGCTCCACTTATTTCTCCAGTTACTGCTCCACTTACTCCTCCACAAGAGCAATATTTTAAAATGAATCTCTCTATTTCTCGTCTACTCGTTAAATATTTTTAATATAAGAATAAACATTTTTATAATACATAGCCTGCAGAAATATATTTAGTTAACCTGAGAAAGCATTCTCAGTTTTAATATTCCGACCATACAAAGTTCACGCTGTAAACAAAATTTTAAACATGGTTTAT
The DNA here is from genome assembly GCA_964017155.1 of Oasisia sp. SBJ-2009. Lineage (NCBI taxonomy): Eukaryota > Metazoa > Annelida > Polychaeta > Sabellida > Siboglinidae > Oasisia > Oasisia sp. SBJ-2009. Next base: position 24,117,202 of record OZ024862.1, read on the forward strand.
TGCAGAATAAACGCATGTATGCATGCAGAGCCATGCACACAGGACTACCTACACATGTATAACATAATTTTGTAGACTATTTTAATGTAAAACAAATTAAACAATGCAGTACCAACTCACAAACTTTACGTACATTTATTAACAACATTTTGACGTTACTTCTAACACTAATATGGTAAAAACCAATTCAAACATTAGAGGTTACCATAAAAAGTGCAAATACGTCTTCTTGCACTGCACCATGGGATTTTTCTAGACATCAGTACCATGCTTGATAAGCATGTTCACTTCAATGTTACTTTCTATTAATGCTTTCAACCAAACATTGATATAAAATGCATCAAACTTAGCATAAATGACTGGTCAGTGATATATAGATGACCACTCACCCAGCTATAGATCCTGCTCTTTCAGTTTCCTTTTTGTCTTCAAATCGGTCAGTTTGTCTTCGACCACCTGAAGAACACAGAAGGAGATATCAACACAACAGTGGTGAGCGGTGGTTGCGTGGTAGAGCACCGGACTGTCAATCGAGGGGACGGTGGTTCAATCCCACCTACCGCTGTTTAAAAACTTAGGCAATTTTGTTTACCCCACATTTGCCTGTGTCTTTCGGAAGAGACACTAAAAGTCGGTGGTCCCTTCTAACTGGTGTCTATGCAAGGGGAAGTAAAAGATCCCACACAGGGGGTAAATAAATGTGTAACCTGTAGTGGATTCACTAATTCTAGAGAAGGACAACTCAAAAAAACCAATGCCAATAATGGTCAGCAAGTTGACCGGTGGCCATTAATGGAAGAAGAAGAAGAAGAAGAAGAAGAATATAAGATGTCTACACTTTTTATTATGTACTAATATTAAAAATTGAGATAAAATTATGAAATACCTCTAAGAAGATGTCATACCTTAATTTCGAGCCTGCGACTTGCTATTTCCTGCTCAAGCTGCGTGTCAAGAGAGTCGAGTTGTCGCCGCCGTTTCTCCGTTGATTCCTGGAGCAACTGGAGCTCCGACTTGCTCCGCCGCAGCTCTCTGTGGAGCTGCTCCAGTTCCTCCTGACTTTTAGTTATTGTGCAGGTGAAAAGCAAAGGTAGGTTCTTATATAGTGTGGTAACCAGTTTGTAATACTGCTCTGTGCTTTCCTGACAGAACATTCATCTGCACAGTCTTGGTCTTCCTAAGTATTCAGCCATGCTAAAATTAGCGCAAAAAGATTGACCATTCACAATTGCCAATGTCTATAGCCAGGTATTCTTTCATACAACTAAGTGAATTCAGGCAATGTGGATTAAACAAAATTGTACAAGAGCAGTAGAATGATTATCTGATATTCTAGCCCCCATGTGCCCTAATATGACAGGATAACCTATCATCTAATGATTCTTTTAACAATTGTTATAAAGATGATATTTTTAAACCGGACATGCTGAAATTATTAACATATCAATGAATACAACTTGAGGCCAACCTAATTGACAACAGTATTATCCATGGTCACATTTGATCTTATTTGGTATGTCATGTGACACAAGTACTCCTACCTGCTGAGTTAATAAGGTCAGCTCAAGTCATTTCGTTGACAAGATGTCGTCACTCTCCTGTGCTAGAGATAGTTTCTCTCTGCGCTCATTCTCTGCTCGGGAAATTGACGCTTCCATATCCGACAATCTGCAACAAGATCAGCTAGTTTCCCACTGGGCTTGGCTAAAGGGTCCTCTGCCCAGAATTGGCCAAACAGTAATTTGTAACGGGAAGTCTACTGTCTAGAACTTGGGAAAGTTAAACATCAAAGGCTATTGCGGCTAAGTCTGTTCACCTCAGCAATATTGGCAATTTGTTTTGAAACTTGAGGTTTTGTTTAACATTTGAACATGATGCAGGTGGAATCTTTCGAATTGCGAGCATTGTTCCAGCTTAATAAAGCAACCAATCACGAACTAGTAGGCAGTAAATCTTCAACATGCATGTCGTAGTCATAAGAATGTAATACTAAATGAGAAACATAAAACCTTGGCTCTGGTACCCTTGCTATAAGCAACAAACATCTACATATTGATATTAAAGGTATATGTTTATATGACATTTACTGGTCTGATTAGATTGTTAATTAAATAGATGTTAACCTCTTTATTAAGACTAAGCGTCTCATTTGAATTGTGTGAGATTTCTTTCTCTAAATGACCCTGTGTCCAATATCAGATGGCCAGAATACAGGATTGATGTCAGCTTTGTTGACATACCTGTCACCTGTATGACTTGGTGACAATCGTCTAAGCTTACAGTGACATCAGTCTTAGTCTAATCCACCCACCTTTGTGTGGCTAATCTCAGTTTCACGTCTGCTTGTTGGAACTCATCATCTTTTTGTGCTATCACCTGCAAGCATGAGAGGTGAACTGAGACATGTAGACAGTGCTTAGCATGCACAAGAAATGTACTGATAAGTGTACAATATCTTTTATGACTACTCCTTAAAACTTGTTAATTTTATTCAAAAGAGCTTTTTACTCATGAACATTGACGTACATTTTAAGTTTTTAGGATTTACTTATTTATTTATTATTCTGAGCTGCTTTTAGTACTTTTACATTCATAATATGTATTATTATTATAAGTAATTTTGTAATTATTATAAGTATGTGTATTTTTATGATAATTTATTTCGATATTTGATGCTATATTTTTATGATTTTTTACTTTTAGTTTCTTTCTATGATTTGTTGTAACAGCGCCTTCGAACAAGGTAACTTGGATTTATGGTGCTATATAAATGGTTTTATTATTATAAATTTTACTGGAAAGTAATGTAATTGTGTTGTGATGAATTTTGTTAATCCAAATTTTTTGACCTCTAACATTTTTGGATTAGCAAGTGTTTCAGCTATAGCTCTCATGCATATAGCAGGATGTACTAATGTTTGGAAATTTTAATCCTTCAAAAGACATGCCATGTTTTCTGGATTACTGGGATATGACTTATTGAGGTCAGGATTAGCTTGTTGTTATGACCACTTCACTTCTGAGTCATCAATCACAACATTGCACGCAGCAAACAATGGCCGACCTCAACAGTGACGCCACCTGTCGGGATGAATTATAACTAAATGTGTCAATTGGAAAAAAATCTCTTTGTGAGTTTTTTTAAATGTATTACCAATCAGAAGCCAATAATTCAAGGAAACGAGAGAACACAGATGAAGGCGAGTGAACCATGACACGAGGAGGTGATGCTATTACAATTACAATATCAGCCTATTAATAAGAAGACAAAGACATTTACAGAAAAAGACATTTTTACACACTAAGTTATTGTTTTATAATTATTTATCTTAGCTTATTTATTTATTTTTACTTACTTATTGCTCTTACATTACTTATTTAAATTAGATTACTAATTTGATCTTACCTGATGTATTTAATTAGTCTATATTTTAGATTTGGTCAACACGTCATAGTAATGTGTTTTTATTGATCTTAGTTTATTTACTTATTTATCTTAGCTCATTTATTGTTATCTTACCTTATGTGTTTAGTTAATTTATATTATAGATTTAGTGAACACATCGCATTAATGTGAAGCGCTTTGATTGATATTTAGTTAGCTAAAAAGCACTATATAAAGCAACGGAATTATTATTATTATATTATTATTATTTACCGCCTCGAACTCGCTGAGCATTCTCTCGCTGTCCTTCCGTCTCATCGTGAGGTCGTTGTTCTGCCTCTGCATCAATCGCAGCTGGTCCTCAGCCCTCACGAGGTTCACCCCCGCCTCGTGGGCCCGTCTCTCCAGCTCCTCGCTGTCTGTGAGGGCAGACGCGAGGGACGCACGCGCCTCCTCAAACTGACGCAGGGTCTGCTTAGCCAGGACACAAACGGCTTATGGCTAAGGATTGGAGAGTGGTGGTTTGTTAGTATCCAGAGGCACTTAATGCTATCCTCTGGTGTGTGTGTGTGTGTGTGTGTGTGTGTGTGTGTGAGTGAGTGTGTGTGTGTTTGTGTGTGAGAGAGAGAGTGTGTGTGTGTGTGTGTGTGTGTGTGTGTGTGTGTGTGTGTGTGTGTGGGTATATATATATGTGTGTGTACATAAGTGTGTGTGTGTGTGTGTATGTGTATGTGCATGCGTGCGTGTATGTATGTGTGTGTGTGAATGTGTGTGTGTGTATGTATGTGTGTGTGACACCGTTGTCACTGCAGACTACAACATCACACACGAGACAGATCACATGACTGCTGTGAGTGACCTCTCACCTCTTTGCGAGCATCAATCAGGTCAGCCTCACACTCCAGAAGCAGGCGGTCGGCCTCTCGCCGTTCCGCCTTTCGCTTTGCGAGCGTGGCCTCAAGGCACTTGATCTCATCGCTGAGACAGTCGGGTCGAGGTCGCCGCGACCTTGGGTCATACTCATAGACGTAGTCCGACTCATTAACATCGTAGATGGTGGTGCCATCTAGGAACTCTCTGTGGGGAAGATTGAAATAGCACATTTTGTTTTTATTGATAATGGTACAGTGTATTGTGCATCACAGGACAATGGAAAATACCATTTTCATTTGAAAGTGGATAAACTAGGTACACAGTTTATAAAGTGTTAAGACTATATGTGACAGTTGCGGGGAATATAGAAAAATACAAATTAAATAGTATCACTACGCACAAGTATTATATTATTATGGTTCTTATATTAGGAATATATGTATGGTGCCTAACAAATTATTTACTCTACTAGCAATGGGATTAACAGAATTAGAATAATTATAAATATTTTTATAAATATCAAAATTACAGTTCTGCCCATAAAATGACACCAATTCAGGTAAAATAATAACAAATGCTTGCAAAACATAAACAATCCCTTTTTCAAATCTGTAGCAATGTTCACTAAAAAGGTCAAGTTCCTTCCCACCCATCTCCCTCTCCTTCCCTCCCACTCCTTCCCTCTCATTCCCTTCCACCTCCTTCTCCTTCCTTCCCACCTCCCTCCCACCTCCCTCTCCTTCCCTCCCACCTCCCTCTCCTTCCCTCCCACCTCCCTCTCCTTCCCTCCCACCTATCTCTCCTTCCCTCCCACCTCCCTCTCCTTCCCTCCCACCTCCCTCTCCTTCCCTCCCACCTCCCTCCCTCCCACCTCCCTCTCCTCCCCTCCCACCTCCCTCTTCTTCCCTCCCACCGCCCTCTCCTTCCCTCTCCTTCCCTCCCACCTTCCTGTCCTTCCCTCCCACCTTCCTCTCCTTCCCTCCCACCTTCCTCTCCTTCCCTCCCACCTCCCTCTCCTTCCCTCCCACCTTCCTCTCCTTCCCTCCCACCTCCCTCTCCTTCCCTCCCACCTTCCTCTCCTTCCCTCCCACCTCCCTCTCCTTCCCTCTCCTTCCCTCCCACCTCCCTCTCCGTCCATCCCACCTCCCTCTCCTTCCCTCCCACCTCCCTCTCCTTCCCTCCCACCTCCCTCTCCTTCCCTCCCACCTCCCTCTTCTTCCCTCCCACCGCCCTCTCCTTCCCTCTCCTTCCCTCCCACCTTCCTCTCCTTCCCTCCCACCTTCCTCTCCTTCCCTCCCACTTTCCTCTCCTTCCCTCCCACCTTCCTCTCCTTCCCTCCCACCCCCTCTCCTTCCCTCTCCTTCCCTCCCACCTCCCTCTCCGTCCATCCCACCTCCCTCTCCTTCCCTCCCACCTCCCTCTCCTTCCCTCCCACCTCCCTCTCCTTCCCTCCCACCTCCATCTCCTTTCCTCCCACCTCCCACTCCTTCCCTCCCACCTCCCTCTCCTTCCCTCCCACCTCCCTCTCCTTCCCTCCCACCTCCCTCTCCTTCCCTCCCACCTCCCTCTCCTTCCCTCCCACCTCCCTCTTCTTCCCTCCCACCTCCCTCTCCTTCCCTCCCACCTCCCTCTCCTTCCCTCCCACCTCCCTCTCCTTCCCTCCCACCTCCCTCTCCTTCCCTCCCACCTCCCTCTCCTTCCCTCCCACCTCCCTCTTCTTCCCTCCCACCGCCCTCTCCTTCCCTCTCCTTCCCTCCCACCTTCCTCTCCTTCCCTCCCACCTTCCTCTCCTTCCCTCCCACCTTCCTCTCCTTCCCTCCCACCTTCCTCTCCTTCCCTCCCACCTTCCTCTCCTTCCTTCCCACCTCCCTCTCCTTCCCTCCCACCTCCCTCTCCAACCCACCTCCATCTCTGTGGCCGTGTCTTCGTGTTGCTCCTCCTCAGCTCCTTGAGTTCCCTGGCTGCGTCCTCCCTCTTCCCCAGTAAGTCCCTCTCCACCTCCCTCATGTGGTGGAGCTCAGACTTCTGCCGTCCCACAGCCAGGTCAAGGGCTTCCAACTCAGCCCGGCGGTCCTACAACACACGGTCCATGGTCTCACTGGAGGGTGACTTAGAGACCCAGAGAACAGTCACTGGTCTCACTGGAGGGTGACTTAGAGACCCAGAGAACAGTCACTGGTCTCACTGGAGGGTGACTTAGAGACCCAGAGAACAGTCACCGGTCTCACTGGAGGGTGACTTAGTGACCCAGAGAACAGTCACTGGTCTCACTGGAGGGTGACTTAGAGACCCAGAGAACAGTCACCGGTCTCACTGGAGGGTGACTTAGTGACCCAGAGAACAGTCACTGGTCTCACTGGAGGGTGACTTAGAGACCCAGAGAAGAGTCATTGGTCTCATTGGAGGGTGAATTACGAGACCCAGAGAACAGTCACTGGTCTCACTGGAGGGTGACTTAGAGACCCAGAGAAGAGTCATTGGTCTCACTGGAGGGTGACTTAGAGACCCAGAGAACAGTCACAGGTCTCACTGGAGGGTGACTCAGAGACCCAGAGAGCAGTCACTGGTCTCACTGGAGGGTGACTTAGAGACCCAGAGAACAGTCACCGGTCTCACTGGAGGGTGACTTAGAGACCCTGAGAACAGTCACAGGTCTCACTGGAGGGTGACTTAGAGACCCAGAGAACAGTCACTGGTCTCACTGGAGGGTGACTTAGAGACCCAGAGAACAGTCACTGGTCTCACTGGAGGGTGACATAGAGACCCAGAGAACAGTCATTGGTCTCACTGGAGGGTGACATAGAGACCCAGAGAACAGTCACTGGTCTCACTGGAGGGTGACATAGAGACCCAGAGAACAGTCACAGGTCTCACTGGAGGGTGACTTAGAGACCCAGAGAAGAGTCATTGGTCTCACTGGAGGGTGACTTAGAGACCCAGAGAACAGTCACCCGTCTCACTGGAGGGTGACTTAGAGACCCAGAGAACAGTCACTGGTCTCACTGGAGGGTGACTTAGAGACCCAGAGAGCAATCACTGGTCTCACTGGAAGGGTGACTTAGAGACCCAGAGAACAGTCACTGGTCTCACTGGAGGGTGACTTAGAGACCCAGAGAGCAATCACTGGTCTCACTGGAGGGTGACTTAGAGACCCAGAGAACAGTCACTGGTCTCACTGGAGGGTGACTTAGAGACCCAGAGAACAGTCACTGGTCTCACTGGAGGGTGACTTAGAGACCCAGAGAACAGTCACCGGTCTCACTGGAGGGTGACTTAGTGACCCAGAGAACAGTCACTGGTCTCACTGGAGGGTGACTTAGAGACCCAGAGAAGAGTCATTGGTCTCACTGGAGGGTGAATCACGAGATCCAGAGAACAGTCACTGGTCTCACTGGAGGGTGACTTAGAGACCCAGAGAAGAGTCATTGGTCTCACTGGAGGGTGACTTAGAGACCGAGAGAACAGTCACAGGTCTCACTGGAGGGTGACTCAGAGACCCAGAGAGCAGTCACTGGTCTCACTGGGGGGTGACTTAGAGACCCAGAGAACAGTCACCGGTCTCACTGGAGGGTGACTTAGAGACCCTGAGAACAGTCACAGGTCTCACTGGAGGGTGACTTAGAGACCCAGAGAACAGTCACTGGTCTCACTGGAGGGTGACTTAGAGACCCAGAGAACAGTCACTGGTCTCACTGGAGGGTTACTTAGAGACCCAGAGAAGAGTCATTGGTCTCACTGGAGGGTGACTTAGAGACCCAGAGAACAGTCACCAGTCTCACTGGAGGGTGACTTAAAGACCCAGAGAACAGTCACTGGTCTCACTGGAGGGTGATTTAGAGACCCAGAGAGCAATCACTGGTCTCACTGGAGGGTGACGTAGAGACCCAGAGAACAGTCACTGGTCTCACTGGAGGGTGACTTAGAGACCCAGAGAGCAATCACTGGTCTCACTCTAGGGTGACTTAGAGACCCAGAGAACAGTCACTGGTTTCACTGGAGGGTGACTTAGAGACCCAGAGAACAGTCACTGGTCTCACTGGAGGGTGACTTAGAGACCCAGAGAACAGTCTCCGGTCTCACTGGAGGGTGACTTAGTGACCCAGAGAACAGTCACTGGTCTCACTGGAGGGTGACTTAGAGATCCAGAGAACAGTCACTGGTCTCACTGGAGGGTGACTTAGAGACCCAGAGAAGAGTCACTGGTCTCACTGGAGGGTGACTTAGAGACCCAGAGAACAGTCACAGGTCTCACTGGAGGGTGACTCAGAGACCCAGAGAGCAGTCACTGGTCTCACTGGAGGGTGACTTAGAGACCCAGAGAACAGTCACCGGTCTCACTGGAGGGTGACTTAGAGACCCTGAGAACAGTCACAGGTCTCACTGGAGGGTGACTTAGAGACCCAGAGAACAGTCACTGGTCTCACTGGAGGGTGACTTAGAGACCCAGAGAACAGTCACTGGTCTCACTGGAGGGTGACTTAGAGACCCAGAGAACAGTCACCGGTCTCACTGGAGGGTGACTTAGTGACCCAGAGAACAGTCACTGGTCTCACTGGAGGGTGACTTAGAGACCCAGAGAAGAGTCATTGGTCTCACTGGAGGGTGAATTACGAGACCCAGAGAACAGTCACTGGTCTCACTGGAGGGTGACTTAGAGACCCAGAGAAGAGTCATTGGTCTCACTGGAGGGTGACTTAGAGACCCAGAGAACAGTCACAGGTCTCACTGGAGGGTGACTCAGAGACCCAGAGAGCAGTCACTGGTCTCACTGGAGGGTGACTTAGAGACCCAGAGAACAGTCACTGGTCTCACTGGAGGGTGACTTAGAGACCCTGAGAACAGTCACAGGTCTCACTGGAGGGTGACTTAGAGACCCAGAGAACAGTCACTGGTCTCACTGGAGGGTGACTTAGAGACCCAGAGAACAGTCACTGGTCTCACTGGAGGGTGACTTAGAGACCCAGAGAAGAGTCATTGGTCTCACTGGAGGGTGACTTAGAGACCCAGAGAACAGTCACTGGTCTCACTGGAGGGTGACTTAGAGACCCAGAGAACAGTCACTGGTCTCACTGGAGGGTGACTTAGAGACCCAGAGAACAGTCACCGGTCTCACTGGAGGGTGACTTAGTGACCCAGAGAACAGTCACTGGTCTCACTGGAGGGTGACTTAGAGACCCAGAGAAGAGTCATTGGTCTCACTGGAGGGTGAATTACGAGACCCAGAGAACAGTCACTGGTCTCACTGGAGGGTGACTTAGAGACCCAGAGAAGAGTCATTGGTCTCACTGGAGGGTGACTTAGAGACCCAGAGAACAGTCACAGGTCTCACTGGAGGGTGACTCAGAGACCCAGAGAGCAATCACTGGTCTCACTGGAGGGTGACTTAGAGACCCAGAGAACAGTCACCGGTCTCACTGGAGGGTGACTTAGAGACCCTGAGAACAGTCACAGGTCTCACTGGAGGGTGACTTAGAGACCCAGAGAACAGTCACTGGTCTCACTGGAGGGTGACTTAGAGACCCAGAGAACAGTCACTGGTCTCACTGGAGGGTGACTTAGAGACCCAGAGAAGAGTCATTGGTCTCACTGGAGGGTGACTTAGAGACCCAGAGAACAGTCACCAGTCTCACTGGAGGGTGACTTAGAGACCCAGAGAACAGTCACTGGTCTCACTGGAGGGTGACTTAGAGACCCAGAGAGCAATCACTGGTCTCACTGGAGGCTGACTTAGAGACCCAGAGAACAGTCACTGGTCTCACTGGAGGGTGACTTAGAGACCCAGAGAGCAATCACTGGTCTCACTGGAGGGTGACTTAGAGACCCAGAGAACAGTCACTGGTCTCACTGGAGGGTGACTTAGAGACCCAGAGAACAGTCACTGGTCTCACTGGAGGGTGACTTAGAGACCCAGAGAACAGTCACCGGTCTCACTGGAGGGTGACTTAGTGACCCAGAGAACAGTCACTGGTCTCACTGGAGGGTGACTTAGAGACCCAGAGAAGAGTCATTGGTCTCACTGGAGGGTGAATCACGAGATCCAGAGAACAGTCACTGGTCTCACTGGAGGGTGACTTAGAGACCCAGAGAAGAGTCATTGGTCTCACTGGAGGGTGACTTAGAGACCGAGAGAACAGTCACAGGTCTCACTGGAGGGTGACTCAGAGACCCAGAGAGCAGTCACTGGTCTCACTGGAGGGTGACTTAGAGACCCAGAGAACAGTCACCGGTCTCACTGGAGGGTGACTTAGAGACCCTGAGAACAGTCACAGGTCTCACTGGAGGGTGACTTAGAGACCCAGAGAACAGTCACTGGTCTCACTGGAGGGTGACTTAGAGACCCAGAGAACAGTCACTGGTCTCACTGGAGGGTTACTTAGAGACCCAGAGAAGAGTCATTGGTCTCACTGGAGGGTGACTTAGAGACCCAGAGAGCAATCACTGGTCTCACTGGAGGGTGACTTAGAGACCCAGAGAACAGTCACTGGTCTCACTGGAGGGTGACTTAGAGACCCAGAGAGCAATCACTGGTCTCACTGGAGGGTGACTTAGAGACCCAGAGAACAGTCACTGGTCTCACTGGAGGGTGACTTAGAGACCCAGAGAACAGTCACTGGTCTCACTGGAGGGTGACTTAGAGACCCAGAGAACAGTCACTGGTCTCACTGGAGGGTGACTTAGAGACCCAGAGAAGAGTCATTGGTCTCACTGGAGGGTGACTTAGAGACCCAGAGAACAGTCACTGGTCTCACTGGAGGGTGACTTAGAGACCCAGAGAAGAGTCATTGGTCTCACTGGAGGGTGACTTAGAGACCCAGAGAACAGTCACCAGTCTCACTGGAGGGTGACTTAGAGACCCAGAGAACAGTCACAGGTCTCACTGGAGGGTGACTCAGAGACCCAGAGAGCAGTCACTGGTCTCACTGGAGGGTGACTTAGAGACCCAGAGAACAGTCACCGGTCTCACTGGAGGGTGACTTAGAGACCCTGAGAACAGTCACAGGTCTCACTGGAGGGTGACTTAGAGACCCAGAGAACAGTCACTGGTCTCACTGGAGGGTGACTTAGAGACCCAGTGAACAGTCACTGGTCTCACTGGAGGGTGACTTAGAGACCCAGAGAAGAGTCATTGGTCTCACTGGAGGGTGACTTAGAGACCCAGAGAACAGTCACCAGTCTCACTGGAGGGTGACTTAGAGACCCAGAGAACAGTCACTGGTCTCACTGGAGGGTGACTTAGAGACCCAGAGAGCAATCACTGGTCTCACTGGAGGGTGACTTAGAGACCCAGAGAACAGTCACTGGTCTCACTGGAGGGTGACTTAGAGACCCAGAGAGCAATCACTGGTCTCACTGGAGGGTGACTTAGAGACCCAGAGAACAGTCACTGGTCTCACTGGAGGGTGACTTAGAGACCCAGAGAACAGTCACTGGTCTCACTGGAGGGTGACTTAGAGACCCAGAGAACAGTCACCGGTCTCACTGGAGGGTGACTTAGTGACCCAGAGAACAGTCACTGGTCTCACTGGAGGGTGACTTAGAGACCCAGAGAAGAGTCATTGGTCTCACTGGAGGGTGAATCACGAGATCCAGAGAACAGTCACTGGTCTCACTGGAGGGTGACTTAGAGACCCAGAGAAGAGTCATTGGTCTCACTGGAGGGTGACTTAGAGACCGAGAGAACAGTCACAGGTCTCACTGGAGGGTGACTCAGAGACCCAGAGAGCAGTCACTGGTCTCACTGGAGGGTGACTTAGAGACCCAGAGAACAGTCACCGGTCTCACTGGAGGGTGACTTAGAGACCCTGAGAACAGTCACAGGTCTCACTGGAGGGTGACTTAGAGACCCAGAGAACAGTCACTGGTCTCACTGGAGGGTGACTTAGAGACCCAGAGAACAGTCACTGGTCTCACTGGAGGGTTACTTAGAGACCCAGAGAAGAGTCATTGGTCTCACTGGAGGGTGACTTAGAGACCCAGAGAGCAATCACTGGTCTCACTGGAGGGTGACTTAGAGACCCAGAGAACAGTCACTGGTCTCACTGGAGGGTGACTTAGAGACCCAGAGAGCAATCACTGGTCTCACTGGAGGGTGACTTAGAGACCCAGAGAACAGTCACTGGTCTCACTGGAGGGTGACTTAGAGACCCAGAGAACAGTCACTGGTCTCACTGGAGGGTGACTTAGAGACCCAGAGAACAGTCACCAGTCTCACTGGAGGGTGACTTAGAGACCCAGAGAACAGTCACAGGTCTCACTGGAGGGTGACTCAGAGACCCAGAGAGCAGTCACTGGTCTCACTGGAGGGTGACTTAGAGACCCAGAGAACAGTCACCGGTCTCACTGGAGGGTGACTTAGAGACCCTGAGAACAGTCACAGGTCTCACTGGAGGGTGACTTAGAGACCCAGAGAAGAGTCATTGGTCTCACTGGAGGGTGACTTAGAGACCCAGAGAACAGTCACCAGTCTCACTGGAGGGTGACTTAGAGACCCAGAGAACAGTCACTGGTCTCACTGGAGGGTGACTTAGAGACCCAGAGAGCAATCACTGGTCTCACTGGAGGGTGACTTAGAGACCCAGAGAACAGTCACTGGTCTCACTGGAGGGTGACTTAGAGACCCAGAGAGCAATCACTGGTCTCACTGGAGGGTGACTTAGAGACCCAGAGAACAGTCACTGGTCTCACTGGAGGGTGACTTAGAGACCCAGAGAACAGTCACTGGTCTCACTGGAGGGTGACTTAGAGACCCAGAGAACAGTCACCGGTTTCACTGGAGGGTGACTTAGAGCATTTTGCTGTAATTTAGTCATTTTTTTGTCGCAATTAATTAATTGAACTTCTTTTATATCTCTATTTTACATTATAATTTATTATTTTAACTTTTAAACTAACAACATTAATTTATGTATTTATATTGTTTAATTTGTCTTATTTTCCTGTATGTGTCTATGTTAAGGGAGGAGGAAAGTCTAAAACCCGTTTTTTTTTCTTCTTAATTTAGAGGACTGTAACTGGTGGCAGATGGTGAGTTATGCTAAAATACACACTGTACCTTTTTTTTCAGATTTTTAGGGGTACCCAAACCCCCCATATGGTGGCCTTCATGGATTTATATATTCGATTTTTACAGAAACGTTTAAGGCATAAAAAACTGCTCAATTTCAACCAAAAAACACACAGAGTTAGATACACATATACTATAGGCAGTGACAACGTTACATTTTGGATTTATTGTTTATTTTATTTTTTAGAATTTTTTTTTACTACACCCATGTATTTCACACCAGAATTTGTGACGGTACCTTATTGCAATGGCATATTACAACAATACTATGGCAAATATCAAAAAACCGCTCTTGTCACTGCCCACAGAATACCATCATCAAGTAGTGTGTAAAGTTTCAAGTGTATTCATCGAGAAATAGCTGAGACAGCATCCAGTAAAGACAAAACTTTATTGTAAAATTTATAACTGAGAAAACGACATTCAAAGTCAGTACATACTTCATTGAGGCATTTCATGTTTAGCATAGAACATATAAAACTGAAAATCTTCACACAAATAACTAGTTGAACTCTATCAGGTAATATGCAATAGAAACCACATATTTTCAACAGGAATAAAACAAAATGCAAATCTAACAATTACTACACATACACGCGAAAAACGTCACTGTGTAGTTGATGTATATCAATGAATAAGTAAATACGAGGCTGGATGCCATAAAATATTGCTGATGTTAGTCCATAGTGAATGTTATGACACCATGTAAGTTTCCAGCAAAGTAGTTGACAAATATCAAAATTATTCATGTGAACACTCGGCAAAAGTCAGTGGCTGGAAAAAAGCTTCACGATGCCACTGTAGCCGACACCCATGTCCATGGATGCTGACACCGCCGACCGTACCACGCGCAGTGACAGGTTGGACACAGCAGTGTCTTCACCAGCTCAGTCAGTTTGGAGACCACACAACAACAGTGGAGAGAGTCTCATGACGACTGCCATCCTCTTGGGCAGATTCCTCTGGTTCATTTTCACCGGGCATCGCTGTCTCACGCAGAAGACACTGGTAGTCAAACTTCTTGGCAGTTGCAGAAGTCGACGCTGATGGAACCTATGAAATGTATAAATAATTTATTAGATTTTGTACCGATTTCAAAGCAACAGTATTCATTTTATGTCGGGTGTCACAATTACACAAATAATTTTTGGTTGGTCATTTATGCATGAATTTCTATGGTTTGACATTAGCATGTACACTGTTGTTTAGTCAATTATAAGTGTATCCCAAATCACATTTATTACCAGTTCTATTATTGCTATTATTAGTGAGTCACAATGGCATGTGATAACCTTTGATAGAGGCGTAGCATAAGACCCGAATCACTAACTAAAATGTAACCGGCGTAGGCTGTAGCTGCTACCAATAAAAAATATATAGTAACACGTTAATTATGCAACCAGTGTCATTTGTAATGATAAATACAGTATATAATTTATTGTTGCTGAGTTGAACGTGTTTACAAATCAATACTTAATTATATTTACACATAATAAAACGCTACTATACCTCTGCAGCAGCTGCCATTGTTTACGACAACGCAGAACTTTCACCAACATCGGCTGGTAAACTCCCACTTTCTGACGCTTGTCCCCTCGATGAGCGCGCCAGCTGCAACTGTCAGCGTCTCTGGGCCTTTCCAGTACCATAAAACTCTTTCCCTTTCTTTCTTCTATCTGCCATACTGCTGCTTTTTACGGATAACTTGACAACGAACACGTGAAAACTTTCGGGGCGAATTAGATAAACACTAATGTATGCGGGGCGGAAGTGCGCGGAGAGCCAATCACGGCTTTGAACGGGAGCACGGGACAGTCCTTGTCCAATAAGAAGCCGATTACTACTGGGTTTGTTGGCAGGGGGGCACGCTTGTAGTCATGAATATTCGGATACGGTCGGAAATTTTTAGAAAAGATTACTCCCATGAGACACTGCGAAAGTGACGCTTTCTGACGGTATGCGCCATGCTGGAATTCCCCGGCATGACGACGTATAAATACCGCTCGTAAAAATGTAAACAAAGCGCATTACACGCTTCATAAAAGTAAAATAAAGACTTTGGGATGATGGGGCATGGCACAAAAGTGATGTTTTATGACATAAAATGTTTTATTTCGTAACAACAATGTGTACTAAAGGCAAGTAGAAGAATTTGACTACGCGAATATGTAAACAACTCAAAATCGCAAATTTTCACAAAAATGATGAAATCCAGACTTTCGTCCTCCCTTAAGTGCTATGAATTCTCTGGATATGGCACTATGCAAAATAAAATTATTATTATTATTATTATTATTATAGAACTCACATTCAACGAACGTTTTCAAGACAGTGATATTGCTGCTGCGATATCCCTGGGACATTATTACTGTGACACATTATGAAGTATCCTTTTGGCACATCCTGGTGTTGACAGGTTTCACTATATGTAATGCAAAGATCAGTTTTGACATCACATGAATGCACAAAAGTGCGGAAATTTACTGCAAAAAGTCCTTTTTTATTACTTGAGTTTTATCTCAGGTGTTTTAAAAATATGTCTGCAAGCACTTAGCTTAACTGCTACATTGCCAAGTTAAACATTTAAAGTAAGGTTAAAACTTTTACTTTACTTTTATGTTTAGTGTCTTCAGCAAAGGAAAACATTTCTATATAGATTGTATCGATAAAATAAAATGTTTTAAATTTGTCAGAAACTGTAGCACAGGCAATCCATAATTTCTTTCACATTGTCACATACCTTTAGTTCCACTTTCAGTTTCTTTAGAGCTCTTCTTTCAATATCGTCAACAAACAGAACGTGACGACTTTCTTCACTGCCGGATGCAGACAGCTCCTAAAGGAACAGTAACACTAACATTTTAGTATATTTAATATATATTCCACTACATTTCATTACATTTAAACAAAGCAATCTTACTGTTAAGCGACACTTTCACACAGAAATATAGTAAATACAATACAGTAATGTTATCAAAGCAATGGTGCCAGCTTCCAGGTTGTAATTGATGATTCATTTAATATTACGTTCTTGTGACTACAACATGCGTGTTGAAGGTTTACTGTGTGCCAATTTGTGTTTGGATAATTTATAACCTCAGAACAATGTTTGCAATTTGAAAGATTCCGCCTGCAACACGTTCAAATTGTAAATAAAACATCTAATTTCAAAACTAAACTGATTAGCAATAACACCGAGCTGAGCAGATTTATCTGCAATACAAGTCTTTGATGTTTAACTTTGCCACGTTCTAGCAGCAAACTTCTTCTCGTTACTAATTATTGCTCGGCTAATTCTGAGTAGAGAAGATGGCACCCTTGCTTTAAGATATAGTCTTAGCACGAACTATTGTATGTTATAAACAGTATCTGGAATATGAAAGCACATAGTTGCGTGGCATGTACCCCATATTGGCTCAGCTGAGCCTGAGACTTGAGAGAGCGAATTGTCTCCTGTAGTTTATTCGCATAATCCTCCTGCAGAAAAACATGTCATCAACAATGTGACTTCCTCACTCATTGACGCTGGTAGTACCCTTTTGAAAGGTATAAATCACACATGCACTGACACTATAACTGTATCTTGTAATGCTGATAGCGGTGAGCAAAAAAATATTTAACTGAGTAACAACTGAATAATGATAATATTTTTACTGAATGCTGAGTGAATCTGCACAATTCGCAGTGGGTGAAATCTGTGCATTTTCATATATCCGAAAACTCCTTGTTAAATTTGTCTTATTTTACTGTATGTGTCTTATGTTAAGTGCTATGATTTCTCTGGGTATGACACTATACAAAATAAACATTATTAAATTCAAGGAATGTTTTCACAACAGAAACAGCTGCTGCAATATCACTGGGACATTATTACAGTGACACATTATGAAGTATCCTTTTGGCACATCCTCGTATTGGCAGGTTTCACTATATGTAAAGCAAAGATCAGTTTTGTTTTGAGATGATATGAATGCACAAGTGCGGAAATTTACTGCAAAAAGAATTTTTTTATTACTTGAGATTTTATCTCAGGTGTTTGACAGATTACGACTCGGTGTATATCGAGGTTGGCAATGAGGCTTAATAATATATTTTTTATTTAATATAGCGCCACATCCAATTTGAAATTGTTCGTGGCGCTTTACATACATTAAAATCCTAAAATACAAATACACACCAGAAGAAAAACATAAATATACTAGTAACATATATAAACAATTAAAAAAATATATATATATAAATATAAATATAATAACACAAATTATTGAAGCTAAATAAATATATATATATATATATATGTATGTATAATAAATAGGTTAAATAAAATATCGATAAAAGTACACAAACATTAAACTAAGCCGCGAGAACAGTCAGAAAGAAATATATATATATATATATATATACATATATGGTGAGTAACGTTGAAGTCTGAATGCATAATATATATATATATATATATATATATATATATATATATATATATATATATATATATATATATATATATATATATATTTACACAAATCCATCGGTTGGGCGACAATCTGACGTCGTTTGGGCGACAAGTGTCGCCCTAACCATGATATGTGGTGTCGCCCTAATACTTTTGGTCCGGCGTTACTATAGCTTTCACTACAAAACAGTTTCAAGTTACTAAAGAGCAAGAGCATGCATTCCTAAGCTTGTAGTAATAAATTTTATTTCTGAAAGTACTCAAATTTAATTATTATAAAGATTTTAAAAATTGAAGGGGATATGTTTGTTTTGATAAATGTATCGGTTAGGCGACACGGCTTATTGTTTAAATAAAACAAAAAATCTTATGTATGTTATATGTGTCTTTAGCAGGGATGTTCTACAATACAACATATTATCACATAGATGAACTTATCTTGTGATATACAAACAATTTTTGTGTTATTTCATCAAAACAGCAGAGCAAACGTATTTTTTGTTTCGCTGAGGTTGTCATGCGCACTAGCTACAAATTATGCTCCGCCCACTCGGTAAGGTCAAGGACGGCCTGCAAATGTTTCTTTGGGACTTTTAGTTTAAGATCTAAAATTACAGATTCTATCTCAGTTAACTTCGAGCCACGGGCACACCGCAAAATTCTCTGCTTACAGCAGGGCCTGATATGGATATGGTATGGAAGTCGGTACGGATAATTAAGTCGCTTCGTTGATAAATTTGACGACTGGCTCATGTCATGTCGATGGCATGGCCATGCCCATGGCCATGGGCGTACTCAACATAAACGGCGAAGGGCGCATTGCAAATCATACACATGTGTTCTATTAGTATTAATTTATCAATTGTTCATCAATTTAAAGTGTGAATATGTCACTTATGTATTCGGTTGATTATTCCATGTACCTTTTAAAGTGTTATTGTAAATAATGTCTATATGACAAGGTGGCCAAGTGAGGGCGTGTTTGTTTATATGTCAAATTTATGTTGATTATCGACTTAACTGGCCTAAATTATTACGAACTTTTAAAATCGTTTTTTAACCTTATATCGATGTGTATGTGTTCGCAATGTGATTCTACATCACTTCCGGTACAAAGAATTCAGATTAAACTATTTTAATTTGTGTTTTAGAACAATTTAAACAGCACCAGAACCGCGGAGGCGATTTCTTTCGATTCGGCGTGTTTAAATTGTTCTAAAACACAAATTAAAATAGTTTAATCTAACTTCTTTGTACTAGAAGTGATGTAGAATCGCATTGCGAATACATACACATCAAAATAAGGTGAACAAACGGTTTTAAAACTTAAAAGGCCGTAATAATTTAGGCCAGTATTGAGTTAAGTATAAGATTACCGTTCATAGTACCCCGAAAATTAGTGCTAATGGGCAGTGCCTTTCTTTTCATGACACATCTAGACATTATGATTATTAATTTGTATGTGATAAAATAAATAGTGTCTCATTAGCAGAATTAGTATTGGGATATTACTATAGTTTATCCCCCTGTTGTGTTTCACAATAATAATAATAGGTGGCGAGTTTTAATGAAATTTCACACATGGCTATGTATAATATATACATAATATAATTATATAGCTATCTAAATGATCGCTAAACGCAAACTGTTAGAGTTAAATTCTAATTAGTTATAAACTTATAGTTCATTGAGTATAGAGTCCGTTACACCTATTCTTTGGCTTTGCAATCGCGACCGCAGTAATATTTGTTTTTACGATTTTGGAATGCTAATATATTTCTTAATGTGTATGTTAATTTTCTGGATTCTGATTTTTGTGTGCATTTATATGATAGTTTTAGAGTTACAAACACTCAAAAATGGGTGTTTGTTCACTTCAGAATAGCATTATTCATGTTTTAGGGTACAGCTACAACTTTCATCATCTACGACTACTATAAACAAGCGCAAGCGCACACGCACACGCACACGCACACGCACACGCACACGCACACGCACACGCACACACACACACACACACACACACACACACATAAACACACACACACACACACACACACACACACACACACACACACACACACACACACACACACACACACACACACACACACACACACACACACACACACACATATATATTTTCACAGAACATTTGAAATGTTGTTCGTTATGGTCATTCACATTATGATGTCTTTTCTTTGGAACTAGAGGGAACGTATGCTTACAATCAGCGAGTAGAGCGTGGCTTCAAGCCGGACGGCTGGCTGGGTCCTCTTGTGATGAACAATCTCTACTATGACATCTCGGCCTCTGACACCCCAACGAAAGAAACCATGGCGTTAATAATAAGCAGACTCGGCTCTCGCGGCAAACCTTCGCATCACAAGCACGTAAGTATGAACATTATTAGTAGGGGTATGTCATCCTGCCTATATAGCTTATATATATATATATATATATATATATATATATATATATATATATATATATATATATATATATATATATCTATAAATGGTTCATGTCCGTATGTTATGATTGGTCAATCCAGCCAAATTATATTCATTGGAATAAATACGTAGATTACGGTTTGCTATGTTAACAAGTCAGCCAAATGTCCCACATATAATCTTTATGCAAATTAGTGCCGCCATTATTTACAAATCTATTGTTCACGTTATCTCTGCCAATATTGCATATAACTGCACAAATAAGGTCTCCAGACCCATATTTTCCGGGTCAACGATCATCAATGGACCATTCTTGAATTAACTACGTGTGTCTCTGGCATGCTATGCAAATTCTAAAGTGCAAGAAGTACCAAAAATGTGACGTTTTCGCTGTTACTAATATAATATACAAGTAAGTTAAAACGTTTGTTTGAGGGCATCAGCTTAAGAAATCGTGTTGTTTTTTGCGACCAAAGGTTGATATGATCGATTCTAGGTATTTTGAATAAAGAAATTCCACTAAATTCATTTACCAACTCATTTACTGATTCAGGTAAATAGCAAGCCAGAATGATCTTTTCTTAGCTGCCGCGCTTCAACCTCTCATGAGCGTCATACGATAAGTGTTACATCATCTTTCACCATCGTTTTCACTGAAATCGTCAAAGTCAAACTCATCCTTTCTCGTTTTCCTCCTCCTCCTCTTTTTCCTTTTCACGATCACCAGTGTCCAGAATATTAACCAGTGAGTTTGGTAACACAGAACCGCAGGACCACACCGGGTCCAACAGTTCACCCTCAGTCCTTATCCACCCTTGCCCATCATTGTAGGGTTTTGATTTTCCCCGGATAGATTCGTCAGCACACTTATATAAGGCTACTCGGTGGTTCAACTGCTGGAGGTGTGGCTTTAAAAGAGAGTGGCAGAGGGAGGAAGGCGAACCAGGTCGATCTTAGATTTGGAAGTGAGTTTCTCGTCTTCACCCACGACCTTGCGCAGGAGTTTGGCACGGAGGCCGTTCATCGAAGACTCGCGGTTCTGTCCGTACATCAGGCAGGTGAACTCTTCCAACTGCTTCAGCACGTGATACTTGGGGTTCCATTCCTCACCGTGTTGCCTGAACGCTTTATGACACCTGGGGTGCTTCTCCAGCTTTTTCAGGGGCCCCACCTTCCCCCTTCCCTTTGAAGGCACTGGTGCAGTCTTCTCCACTGAATACATACATCCCAAGAAGAATCGCACATTAGTCTTCTCCAAGGGATACTGCGAGATCAGAGAGGTTGGCGATGTTTCCCTGACCCGATATCATGGTATACAGTCAGCTTGCTTGATGGCGTGGGCGTGGTAAAGTAGAATCACGGAGATATCGGTTCTGACTATTGCGTTCTTGTATTCATACAAGAGCTGCTGCGCGATGGAGGTACAGCACCATTCTCGTATACGTCTCCTCGACATGAAACATAAAGGGCCACCGATGCTTGAAAGCTGAGGTAATAATAGAAAGAGTTAAGTCGATGTGATCTATAAGAATAATGCGATATTTATGTAATACTAATACTACTACTACTAATAATAATAACAA
>OZ024862.1:24144012-24149012 GCA_964017155.1 Oasisia sp. SBJ-2009
CAATAAATACAAAAATGTATTGTACATGTTACATGTATCAAATTACTCGTTGATGCTTTTACGCCCGCCTTTCTTAGGTATATGTCGCTTTTATTTTTTTTAATATTAACACTACTAGCACCTACACAATCAGCCGATAATCTGTTCCATTAATGTAGTTTTTTTTGTGAAAAATAAAATATTCTAATATCTAATCTACACTGATTCTTTGCTAATGTAACTCCATGTCCTTTAGTCCTTCTCTCTTCCTTAACCGAGAAAAAATATTTCTGTCAATATTTTCATACCATTCAATATTTTAAACACTTCTGTCTGATCATCTCTCAATCTCCTGGTTTCTAGTGTTGTTAATCCACATTCTTTTAGACGCATTTCATAACTAATATTCCTGAGTTTTTGTATAATTTTGGTTGCTCTCCTTTGTACTCTTTCTTATATATCAATATCCTTCTTGCGATATGGCCTCCATGCCTGTATGCAATATTCTAAATGAGGCCTAACTATTGTTTTGTACAGCTGTATTATAAGTTATTTTCCCTTGTACACTATATTTTGCCTAATTAATCCAAGAATTTTGTTTCCCTTCGCTGCTGCAATTCCACAGATACGTTGTTCCGTGCTCACAACAAGTACCAGTGTGTCTGGTTCAAACCACAAAGCCACTAGGTACTGTTTATACATGTATCGCCTCCACAGTTGCAAGCCGTAGTTGTAACGTTGTCGCGATCGCAGTGCGGATAAACTATTGATACGTGCTGCAGAACCGCCACAGGGCGCATAGAGGTAATTACATTGCTCGTTCCAGGACGAACAACAGTGGAAGCGACTCCCGACTGGAGCATATTGTATGTAAAACACTGTAATTAATTCAATATCCGCAGTGGAAATCGCCAAGACAAATAGCAACTGTCACGACTGAGAAAGTTCTATGGGCGTGTAGAGACTGAATGTGTGTCAACATTGAACCGAAAAGCCGCAGTCGATATCACAGTAGTTGGGCCGGTATCATGATATTAAGAGGAGCGGTATTGTTGCTGGCGGCACTAGCTGAGGGAAAGACACACATACTCACTGGGAGAATGATGATGGTCACTGTGTTGTTGCTACTGTTACTAATGAGTACTCAAGGCGACTCAGGTGAGTGAGTGGTAGTTGCAGGCACACGACGGCGTATGTAGGGACAACAACGGAAATAGGAACAACTACATGTTTTAAACAGTACTGTGTTCGAAACGATTCCTTGATGATATTATGGCGACGGCGACGGCGACGGCGACGGCGACGGCGACGGCGACGGCGACGGCGACGGCGACGGCGACGGCGACGGCGACGGCGACGGCGACGGCGACGGCGACGGCGACGGCGACGGCGACGGCGACGGCGACGGCGACGGCGACGTGTTTAGGTGTGTTTATTGTAATATATTGTAATATTATATAATATATATATATATATACGTATATATATATGGTATTACGATCATGTGTAATATATATATATATATATATATATATATATATATATATGTGCACCCACACACACACACACACACACACACACACACACACACACACACACACACACACACACATATATATATATATATATATATATATATATATATATAAGATAAGATAAGATAGCTTTATTGCCATGTGTTCACATTGTAGTTACAATAAAACTTTGGAATGTGTAATGATATTGGTCGTCGTAATAGTATATTCACATGACAATACATTCACATGCACCAAACAATGATGTTAAAATATACTACTACATTAAATAAAATAAATAAGAACAATCACATAAAAAGGTCCGAATAAAAAATTGCTCATTATAACATCGATAAATAATTGATACGATCTAGTAGAAATATAGTAGCTTAAAATGTAAAATATGAAATTAAAAAATATATAAAATATAATAAATTATGATAAAATATACATACTAAAACTCATCGGAAAGTGGACTATGTGTTTGCTGCGGGTGGGAGAAAATCACTTCTGTTTTGACAGGGCTTGAACGGCTAAGGGGAAAAAGCTAGTACTAAAGCGGTTGGTCCTGGTTTTTATGGATCTGAATCGGCGACTAGATGGGAGAGGTTCAAATAGGTCATGGGCAGGATGGGATGTATCTTGAGAGATGAGAGTCGCTCTTCCTAACAGACGCTGCTGATTCAGTATTTCAAGACTGGGAAGGTCTCTGCCAATGATTCGGGAAGCAGTTTTCACAACTCTTACGAACATGTGTAATATATATATATATATATATATATATATATATATATATATATATATATATATATATATATATATATATATATATATATATATTACACATGTTCGTAATACCTGACTCTACCTGTCGTGACCGTAGCTACAGCAAAACCAGTGCAGAACCCCGCGCTCCAATTCATGCCGATTTTATATCTTGTTAATGCGACAAGATGCGTACAAACCAAGTATTAAATTGACGTGTTTTTGTGAAGGCGACAACATATGGCAGCTGTTGATCATAGTGCTTGAATTATAATTTATACACAAGGATTTTGCACCACTATTTCTAAGTTATCACTAGTTGCAATTTGCATGATGTGTAAATAAAAGTACTAGACAATTCTGAGTCAAAACTATATCCAACCTCCTGTCTGTACGAGAACGAGCATCGACAACTGTATCCGCCAGTCGCATTTATCGCTTGGTCTTGTCACAGGGGCGCCTTCGTTTTCCATCAACATACTTCGCATGAAAAAGAAAACCGTTTCGAAACGTTGTCACTGCGTTGTGTAATGAAGACTGAACAACGCGACATCGTCGATCTCTCGGGACAGCCATAACCACAGTGTCCGGGCCGCTAGTACGTCATGATCGATGACTTCACCGAAAAATAGCTGAACCCCTGCTTGGCCAAATTGGTCCAACTCCAATTTATGGGCGGAGATCAATGACGTTCGGCCACAGAGCCCCGAGGAATGGGTCCCGTGCGCATGTCGTACACATGAAGCGGAATTCTGCGCCCGAATTCTACGGTGTCGTTGCTCTTGCTGCTCGGGCGCCAGCCACACTTGCCCTTACAAAAAATGTCATTCAAATACCATTGAATGGTCCTAGGGGGTATTATGGCCATGGGTATTTTAGTGGTATCTGAATGGTATTTGAATTATATTTGGGATTCTTTGTGAATAACCATTTCCCTACTGTTCAATGATATTTGAATGGTCCCAGGGTATATTATGGCCATGGGTACTTGAATGGTATTTGAATGGTACGTTGTGTGTCTATATACTGTCGAAAGGATTATTACAAGTAGAAGCAGTGGAACACTTTGCCGGTGACAATGATCACGGAAATCATGAATTTTAATCGATTATTATGGTGGTTGCCATGGCATGGCCATGCCGGGCATGGCATCGCCGGCTAGTTGCCTAGTACTTGTGTTTGTACAGTTTGGCGATCTTCAATAATAATGAAAAGTGCCATTTTTCGCGCAGTACAACCTGTTTTGGGCAAACGTATGCATATGTTATGATTATATGTATTTAGACAACTTGTCAGATATAAGTGCTTATCGAAACCACAACGTACAGCTATGTAGAATGCAAATCCCGTAAAAGACACATACGTCCTAAATTTATGGGGAGTGTCTATTATTTGCATTACATAAATCGCTATGTCTATGATAGTATGGTAAACTCAATATTAAATCGGACTTTTTTCAGGTCATAACTATCATGTATTATACGAATTACAAAAGGTACGTAAAAATTCAAATTTACAGTTGTTAATAAAATAAGAATTACGGCAGGATTAACTGATCAGTATCCGTGAGGTGACAACATTGTCTAGCCCCACACGGATCGCATACACATTAAATAAGGATACCTTTTTTTATCAAATAATGCGGTATTATAAAAACTATTCAGAATTAAACTTATATTAACACAAAATAAATAGAAATACAAATTTGCAGTTGTTCATAATCATAAATTACGACAGTGTCCGTGAGGTGGCAGCATTGTATAGATCACACGGATAAATATTCGAAAGCCGGGAGACTTACCAGACTGTCTTCTCGGCGTAGTTCCGCAGTCGACCGACAGTCGGTTAAGCGAGACTAGGCATGACACTGTACCTCCATTATGCATCGATGGTGATTTGAGATGTTTAACCTCCGAATTATGTGATCGAGGGAACAGTAATTGCGGATCCTTATTAATTGGCTGTGTTAGGAGCTTTGGTATGAAATCCAGAGATGCCTGTGTCACGTTTTAAAATCATTTTCACTATACCGCTGTATACTGCAACGCATTTATAAAAGAGTGCTAATTGTTTTTATTTCGACTTCACAATACACACGCAAGACATCGCCTTTGCGGCCCTGATGCATCTGTGATGCGCTAACTGCTCACGCCCTGAGTGAATGACATCGCCATCGTCTTGTTTAAGTCAAGTTGACGGCATTAAATTAATCTAAAACACAATTTAAAATGATATCTTACTTCTTTTTTTTCCCTGGAAATGATGTAGAATGAAATTCCGAACACATACACATCGAAAACAGGTGATAAAACCATTTTGAAAAGGCCCTCATAATTTATGCCAGTTAACTGGAAGATTACCGAGATCCGAGCTTTCCGTCAGGACTCAGTTTCCACGTCGACGTCGAAAGTGGTCACATCTTCAATATTGACAATCTGTGTCGTGTTGTCATCCTCAAAATTTGCCCAGGCATGACACTGTACCTCCATTCTGCATCGATTACGATTTGAGATGTAGATTTCTAAGATTTTTAACCTCCAAATGATGTGATCGAGGGAACATTAATTGCGGATCCTTATTAATTGGCTGTGTTGGGAGCTTTGGTATGAAATCTAGATGCCTGTGTCACGTTTTAACATTTTGCACTATACCGCTGTATACTGCAACATAACATTACAGCAAACCTCAACATATTGCAGCAATACAACGCAGCACGTCGCGGCATATTGAAACAGCAATCCG
>OZ024862.1:24154012-24171512 GCA_964017155.1 Oasisia sp. SBJ-2009
CGTGTGGAGATTGTAGTAAAAATTATACATTTGCAGACTAAATATTTTCTCTGTGAATAAAAATAGCATAAAGTTGGTTATGTGAGAGAACGATGGCTTTGTTGGATACAATACCGCCTTTATAAAACAAATTCACGTGTATGCACCTAATAGAGTTTATACAAAGTAACAATTTCCACATATACTCAATTTTGTAACGTCAGCGGTTTACTCAGAATGTGACTTTAAAGTCTAAAATTCTAACGAAAGCCACGATGGTCTAGACGCCGCCATAGGTGAAGGGTTAACTTGGCTTGGCCATTCAGCGCGCGGCATTCTATATCTCTGCTGAAGCCGATCAGTTTCCTGCGACGTTGTTAAGGGTCAACAACTTCGAGTCTTCGACAGTTCGTTCAGTTGGCGTGACATCTAGCAGCTGCTTATAGACGTATATCTAAATATGTGGTTAAATCTATGGTAAACTTTAGTAATTATACCTTAATTAGTGTTCGGCATACGGTTGCAATAATAGTTGAAACAACCGGTAGTATTGAAGCAATGGATTCACATTGGTGATTTGCGGGCGTAAGGTTTGGAATCCCTCCAGTCAAGCTGGTACAGTTCACTTTGCTCGGTCCATTTTGAGGAGAAATGCTTTGATGTAGACATGTATCATCAGTTGATGGGATGATTTCAGCGATAACAAGAGCTATTGAGTTATATTTAGCGCACTGGCAGAGAATTTGTAAGAAACACAACATCGGCTCTCACACCCACCCACACACGCCCACACAGGCACCCACGCATGCACGCTGCATTATGAACTTACCCTTTATACCTCACTGTGTTAGACCAGTTAAAACTTACACGATACCACCGTGTTTTACAAAGTTACCTTCATGACATTGCTCATCCAACAAGCCTACCTGTCGCATGGATCCATATGCCTAAAACTGATTATCTACTTCCTATTTATTTTGAGACCGACCAACCATTCTGTTGTCTAGATATGCTTTTCAGCTTGCGTTTAAAGAAATTATATATCAAGTATATATCAAGTATTATATCAGACATATTTTGCATTTCCGGTGTAATATTTAATATAAATAAATAATATATGCAATAAATAAAAACATGTATTGTACATGTTACATGTACCAAATTACTCGCTGATGCCTTCACGTGGATGGATTCCCGTTGGAATAACAGAGATTCCCATTGCAATAACAGAGCAAGGAATGTTCTAATATATCACATAGCTCAAGTAAAAGTACTAGGGAATCTCGTTAAGTTCTTTCACTTTTCTAGATCAACGAAGCGATTCGACTGTGCTAGTACGCTTATATTGGAACACAGATACGTTGTGCCGTGCTCATAACAAGTCCCAGTGTGTCTGGTTCAAACCACAAAGCCACTAGGTACTGTTTATACATGTATCTCCTCGACAGTTGCCGGCCGCAGTTGTAACGTTGTCGCGATCGCAGTGCGGATAACTATTGATACGTGCTGCAAAAGGGCCATGGGGCGCATAGAGGTAATTACATTGCTCATTTCAGGACGAACACACAGTGGAAGCGACTCCCGACTGGAGAATATTGTATGTAAAACACTGTAATTAATTCAATATCCGCAGTGCAAATCGCCAAGACAAATAGCAACTGTCACGCCAGAGAAAGTTCTATGGGCGTGGAGAGACTGAATGTGTGTCAACGTGGAACGCGCTCCGAAAAGCCGCAGTCGATATTACACTAGATGGACCGGTTGTCATAATGCTTAGAGAAGCGGTATTGTTGCTGGCGGCACTAGCTGAGGGAAAGACACACATACTCACCGGGAGGATGATGATGGTCACTGTGTTGTTGCTATTGGTACTGTTGAGTACTCAAGGCGAATCAGGTCAGTGAGTGGTAGTTGCAGGCACACAACGACTTATGCAGGGACAACAGCGATAGGAACAACTATATTTTTTAAACAGTACTGTTTTCAAACCGATTTCTTTATAATATTACTGCGACGGCGACGTATTTAGGTGTGTTTATTGTAATATAGTGTAATATTATATATATATATATATATATATATATATATATATATATATATATATATATATATATATATATATATATATATATATATTACTCGTGTTCGTAATACTTGACTATACCTCTCGTGACCGTAGCTACAGCAAATCTAGTGCAGAACCCCGCGCTCCAATTCATGCAGATTTTATATCTTGTTAATGCGACAAGAATGCGCACAAAACAAGTATTAAATTGATGTGTTTTTGTGAAGACGACAACATATAGCAGCTGTTGGTCATAGTGCTTGAATTATAATTTGTACATAAGGATTTTGCACCAATATTTCTAAGATATCACTAGTTGAAATTTGCATGATGTGTAAAGCCAGTTATTTTAATGGGTGCAACTTCCGAAGTTGAGTCTGTGTAAATAAAAGTACTGTATGCAGATATGTGTATATGTGTGTGCACAATATACAGTAATCTCTAAGTGTCCTGGCAATGGCAAACAAATCTTCGATCACCTCTTGCACCATTTCTTGCACCATCTATTGCATCCGATGTTCTGGAAACTGTGTCAAATGTTGCAAATTGCAATGATACACATTGCACTTATATAGGCTTACATATAATTATGTGCCGTTGCAAGTCGCACCTACACAACAGCATGTGTAAAACGCACTATATCTTGGTCTACGTATTTTATGCAAAAACATATATAGCCAGAGAGGACAGAAATATAGACAACTCTGAGTCAAAACGATATCCAATCTCCTGTCTGGACGAGAACTAGGACAATTGTATCCGCCAGTCGCATTAATCGCTTGGTCTTGCCACAGGGGCGCCTTCGTTTTCCATCAACATACTTCGCATGAAAAAGAAAACCGTTTCGAAACGTTGTCACTGCGTTGTGTAATGAAGACTGCCCAACGCGACATCGTCGATCTCTCGGGACAGCCACGACCACAGTTTCCGGGCCGCTAGTACGTCGTGATCGATGACTTCACCGAAAAATAGCTGAACCAGTGCTTGGCCAAATTGGTCCAACTCCAATCTGTGGGCGGCGATCAATGACGTTCGGCCCCGGAGTCCCGAGGAATGTGTCACGTGCGGATGGCGTACACATGAAGCGGCATTCTGCGTCCGTGTCGATGCTCTTGCTGCTCGGGCGCCACACTTGATTTGTGGATCCTTATTAGTTGGCTGTGTGCAATCCAGAGATGCCTGTGTCACGTTTTAACATTTTGCACTATACCGCTGTATACTGCAACATAACACTACAGCTACCCCAACATGTTGCAACAATACAACGCAGCACGTTGCGGCGTATTGAAGCACCAATCCGCTGCACGCTGTAGCATACAGTACAGCATACTACACGGTATTGAAGGGGTTTGCAGCCCGTCATTGTGGTGTGTTGCAGGAGAGTGCCAAAGTGGAGCCGATTCTAGACTACACTATCAGAGAAATACACATCTGAATACCCCAGCAAACTACATGATATTATAGCATAATTTTAATTGTTCAGTAGACGATGGTTGAAACGTATGACTCAAAAGGATAATAAGCATTTATACGGGCGTGGATATTTGCCGTTGACAAATCTCCTGGAGACATACACCTTCTCTGGATTGCATTGTTTGTGATACGTAAAGAGAGTCAGTCGCCATGGATTTTAAAATGTTGAATATTTTGTCTTTCAGCAGAGGCGACGCGGCGTGTATTACATGTCAACCTTCGTTTACACCACAGCAACGCGACAAGTGCAACGTTCACATGGCGCGTCCCCGGCACTGTGGGAAGGCTTGGACTGGCACTAACGACAGTCGTGCGGGGTTTGCCGTTGACCCACGGCACAACAGTGACAGTCTCCAGGAGACGCAGTGATCATACTCTGCATCAACTGACACCGAACCGGGAATACCTTGTGACTATTTCTGGGCGAAGTATGAACGGCGGAATACAAGTTAGAGATAATATTACATTCAAAACGCCACAGGGTAAGCAGTGTTGTGTGATTATTTTTGAAGAGCAGCTCACTGCCTCCGGCCGATATGCATACTATGCCAAGGAAGGTTTTGAGCGTGTAGTGATTGTAGTATAAATTATACATTTGCAGGCTAACATTTTCTCTGTGAATAAACATAGCATCAAGTTGTTTATGTGAGAGAAAGATGGATTTGTCGGATACAATGCCGCCTTTATAAAAACAGATTCACGTGTATGCAATTTCCGTATGTGACTGACATTATGACCCAATTAAACATGTCTTTGTAAAAGCGTAGATTAAAGCAAACGTGTTTTCTTCGTAACAGCAAACCATCAGTTACTAACAACACAAATACAATACAAGTTGTGTTATTTACATAAATGCGTGGCTAAGACAAACATTGAAAGGTATAAATATACAGGCAAACCATTGGAAAAAATATCTATCTTATAGACGGTCCCGATAAAACAGAATGCTTATTTTAGGATGAGATATCCCAGGAATGGTTACTATCATAGGAATCTCGGATGTTTAACTTAACCAATACCTATGCTGCAACATTTCGTATAACAACATAAAACAAATAAGAACACAATGAATGAATCAACATAACAATAATTATTATGGACATAGGCATAAGGTAAGATCATTAAATTGTAGATAATAAGTAAATAAACAAATAAATAAGGAAATGTTGGTGAAAGTTAATAACGTAAATAATTTAATATTGACATAACAATAGGTCAATAATGAAATTAAAATGACACAATGACAATAAAATAATATGTCACAAAATAATATGTCACAAGCCAATGTTTGACACAACAGCATGTATGACAAACAAATCACATTGCTTGGCAAGTCACGCTTATATAACGAATTAGTTAAAAGTAATTATTAGATACACATCTGTCAGTTAAAACACCACATACATTTAATTCAAGTTGCAGTTAAATATTTGTTACATGGTTTTATATTATTATAATTATTATTGTTTATGTGTAAAACGTTGGTTCTTGTGATAGAGGCTTTATCAGCCGTTTACAATTACTATACCATGATCATTTATTGTAGAGCATTTTAACGAGTGACAGACACATACATACACGCGCACGCACGCACACACACACACACACACATACACACACACACGCACGCACGCACGCGCGCACGCTCGCACGCACGCACGCACACGCACGCACACACACACACACACACACACACACACACACACATACACACACACACACACACACACACACACACACACACACACACACTGTACATCGAACGTTGTGCTTCAATGGTTTCACGCTTTGTTCAACTTGTAAATATATTTTTTATCTACGCATGCATTTGTGTATTTTGTAGAGATATTATTGGTAAAAAATAAAAACAAATTGATAATTAATGTATAATATTACACTTATACGTATTTACCATATTCGTACAAACGTTCAATTTATGAAAACTAATTGAACGACTCAACTCAGGTCTCACTGGTCAAGGTGAGCAATGAGATCTGAGTTGAATAGAAAGGTTGTAAGGAATACCCTGACAATATACAGGTGTTATTACCACACATATCGTAATTTATAGCGTATTCGTCGGTATTTTCCTCTTTCTGTTGCAAAACGTATTGCTGCTGCGCTAGTCATTAGTAGATTAAACTATTGCAATTCACTTTTTCATAATATTGCTATAAAGGATTTCACAAAGCTACCAGTTCTAGTTCAGAATTGCTTAGAAAGGGTTGTGACTCACTCTATGCCGCTTCCAAAGTCTCTGCATTGGCTTTCTGGTCGAAAGCGTATAATCGATAAGCTATGTACCGACACTTATCAGGCACTTTCCTGTAAGCAGCCATCGTATTGACATTCTTTGCTTACCTCTGTGAGAAAACCTGTTCAAATTCGATCATCTATTTATGATTTTCTTATTGTCCTTAAAATCATGACTAGTATTGGGCCTATGGCTTTTGCTGAGGGTGCGTCTAATTTTTGGAATATGTTTCCTTTTAGTGTTAAATGAATTGAAAAATATTGCTTAATTCCGCCGTCATTTAAAGACATGCCTGTACAACCTTGCCTATCCACTACGTGGCGTATCTCAATCAATCTGATGACAACTTAATATTGTTTATTGACTCTGAGATCGATAAAACCTTTTGTATTGATGCACCTCTGAGCTTGATTTCTAGGGGCTTAGGCGCAATATAATAACTTACCTAATTATGATCATTATTAAATGCCACGCCAGTCACAACGTAGATACTGGTAAGTGACCGTCAGCATACGCTTCGTCTTGTTTCGCACAGCGCGGAAAAGCACGAGATACAGCAGACTGTTCATGAACGAATTACAGTTAAACAGCCACATTACGGCGAAGCCGACATCGATCAGCCGTAGGTCTTCAGTCCCGCGTATTCGAAATAACGAAGCCACCACAAGAACTGGCACTGTAAGCAGCAACGATACGAAACAGATGATGAGGACATTTTTGGCGGCGCGAATCGCCTTCAATGTCACGAGTCCAGAGCTCGGCTCAGCGCCGTTGATGACGTGTACTTGGGAAGAGATGGCTCGGTGAGTGCGAACGACGACGATGACAATCCTAGCAGTGGCGTAGACCAGAACGAAGCTCGGGATGACAAGCATGACAAAGTTGACAAGGAGAGGTAACACTGAAATCCCCTCTGTTTTCGGGAGAACGCCTGTGCAGCTAACACTGTTCCAGTAGGCGCCCTGGTTGAGTTTGGTCGCGGCCACCGCTGCGCCGCAAATCCAGTAGAAGACGATGACGCCGTAGCAACGTTTCCGACTAAGGATTTGCTCGTAGCGCAGCGGCTTCAGGACGGCGACCATCTTACTCACAGTCATCCAACACAGGCTGTGGAGGGACGCGAATCCAAACCACGCGACGAAGAATAGTTGCACTCCGGGAAGGTACGTCGTCATGTGACGGACGGTTGGCGTGGCACGTGAACAGACGGCGGCGCTGATGGGCGTCGAGGTGCAGCCAGCGGCAAGACCGGACACGGAGAGGGAGAACATGAACAGGGCCACAGGGTCTTCTCGCAACTCTGGGTACTTCAACATCAATGCGATCACGAGTGAGTTCATAACGATGTTCGCGATGATGATTGCGCTGATGACTATCGGTTTTATGTCGCCGTCCTCAAACATGTTCGTCTTCAATTGTAAAGCTCGTCAAGCGAAAATGTACGTCATTTTAAGAAGCAGTAACTTAAAGAATTCGTATGTTGGCGGTTTTCAATGAGTTGGTCATTTTCCTAATTTGTACTCTGTATTATCCTCGCGAACTCGCCGAGTTGTGTGGTATCCAATGCCGTATTCGTCCGTGAAAGCGTTCATGTCATGTTGGATGACCCTTGTGTAAGTCACAATACACGTCTGCAGTCCACGACTACCGACGGTAAAAGCGATGGTTGTTATTCACATTAACATGTGCTGGAGACTAATCGGTCAACGGGGCATCTTTCGTTAACACACGGGGGTTCTGTCTCATTGTCGTGTGTGAGGTTGCATCTATTCCTTATTTGAGAAAAACATAAGACATCCCGGACAGTGTTTGTGTCAATGCCGCGATAATTTGCTCTAATTACACCATTAGTGGCAGGTGCGTTGCTTAACGATTCGA
Source organism: Oasisia sp. SBJ-2009 (assembly GCA_964017155.1). Taxonomy (NCBI): domain Eukaryota; kingdom Metazoa; phylum Annelida; class Polychaeta; order Sabellida; family Siboglinidae; genus Oasisia; species Oasisia sp. SBJ-2009. The sequence continues at coordinate 24,161,662 of OZ024862.1, forward strand.
ATGTCCCGGAACTGTGTCTTTCATGTAATCCTGACCTTCACAACAGGGAGGTTCCCGTTCCATACGGTGTACATGGCCTCTCAAACCCCAACCCCACGTCCTCGCCGTCGGAAGTAAAAGCGAGTAAAGCCGGCCAACAGGGCACCAGTGAAACCCCCGCCTAGTGGATTCAATGGATTACAGAAGTAGCAACGACACATTTAAGCCAACAGGACTTGTTGGAGAAGGACCTTCATTTCGGAGGTGAACGATGCTGCATAGTGGCAGACAGTCGCAATGAAGCTAGTCAGTCGAGCATTCAGACACCAAAGACGACAACAAGAGTTGGGACTGGAATGTTAGGACGATGTTTGAGGCGGGCAAAGCAACTCTGATTGCGCAAGAAATGCACACATATAAATAAACCTTACTGGGATTTTGTGAGACAAGATGGATTCAGTCAGGTCAGAACAAGGTCGCATTAGAAGGGATATAGTATTGTTGTCAGGCCATGACGCAACGTCGCTACCTACCTTTTCCCATGATGCTAGTGATAACACGGTCTTCATGAGAAGATTTGACATGAAAGCAATAATTAGCACTCACGAGTTTGCATACAGAAACTGGATGTTGATTGAACCATGTGAATCGAGTCATCTAACAACTGACAAAAGAACACTTGCTGGAGAAAACAAATTTCAGGGCAAACAGGGACAACTCAATAAGCTACAACACAATCCCGTCCAAGAGAGATGCTGTCTCATAGTCATAGTGCATGCTTGGAACATATAAGGCGAGCACATGTGCAGGCGTATGTTTGATCACGGGACGTAGTCTTAGACCAGATCATCCCCAAATCTCTTGAGCCTCGATAGCACCAACAAGGTGGCCGACTATTGTCAGTGCAAACCAAGGAAACACCAGCTCCAGAATCCAGTCCAGGTTCAGTTTTGCAGCTGTTGCAACGCAGCTGTGCATTAAAAAATCTTTGTAATGTTGGTGCATGTCACATGATCATCAAGTGAGGCTACATGACAGGTTGCATAGGGCAGTTTCGGTGCATAAAAATTCAACTGGACGTGGGGGGATAAACAGTATGGATTGTTTGTTTTTAATATTTCAATTGGCTGTCCGTTATACAGAATATCTAGATAACATCTTTAAAAACGCCGCCTGAAAAACCTATATTTTCACATCAGCTTCATATATATAATATGCTCTCTTAAGTTTTAGAATTTATAGGGTTTGATGGGTGCCACTTTTAACAATGGCAGACAAATTCAGCTGTGGAAATAATCGAGTTTTTCGGAAGTCATCTTTTAAAATGGTGGATATTACAAAATGACGAATATTTTACATTCAGTAAATGTCAAAAGTAATACAATTTAAATAATCATATCTAAAAACCTACATTTTGGCATCGATTTTGTGGCTCTAGATTAAGTAGTTCTCAATATATAAATAAATGGCTTAACAGGACGCCATTTATATATCGCGATACTGGTCAAAGTGGCGTGGATTTTTAGATATTGTAACATTTGTATTGACGTGCGCCATCTTTAGGAATGGCGGACAAGAAAGTCGGAAAATACCAAAAATGGCATAGTTGAAATCCATGCCCCATAAGTCATATATCCGCATACCACAATTATTTCTTTAGATGAAACAATTATTAACGTACGGCGAAATAAAATGTGGCGGTCATTTTAAAAATGGTTGCTAAAAAAACTATCGGACAAATAGAAAAAATTGCAACATGTATGTATGTTTCAAATACTATTTATATAAATTCAAAATCATTTACCAACATTATAGCCAACAATATGACATGACTCATTGTTGTGACATTAGTCGATGGACTATTATTTTAGAATGAGATATCATAGGAATGGTTATTATCGTAAGAATCACCGATGTTTAACAAAACAAAAATATTTAAGCTGCAACATATCACATAACAACATAAATCAAATAAGAACACAATGAAACAATCGACAAAAACAATCATTATCACCATAGATTTGTTTAGCATAGGCATACATTAAGATGAATTAAACTCTTGATAAATAAGTAAAAAAAACAAATAAATAAGGAAATAGTTGTGAAAGTTAATAACGTAAATATATAATATTGACATAACAAAAGCCCAATAATAAAATTAGAATGATACTATTACAATAAAAATAATATGTCACTGAAACAAAAAGAAAAAAAGATACATGCCGATGATTGACACTATAGCACGTATGATAAACGAATCTCATTGCTTGGCATATACGAATGACGCAACAATCATACCTTTATAACGAATTAGTTAAAAGTAATTATTATATACATATCTGCCAGTTAAAAGCACCACATACATTTAATTCAAGTTGCAGTTAAACAATTATTAGATGATTTTAAATTACTATTATTATTATGTTGCTTTATATATTTGTAATAAATGTTACTAAAATTATTCTTGTAACCAGCGGCTTTATAAGCCTTAACGAGAGTATCATGACCGTCTGCCATATAGGCCCGTAAAAATGTTGAAGTAAACGCAGTGTTTCTTTTGATTTGTATTCTACACACCTTGTCTTTCAACACTTCATGAGGTGCTTTTTGAAAATCCGTGGCAGAAGGTCACTGGAGCGTGAAGTCCAAAATGGCCGCCGCTGACCGGGTTTTCATCTATAACTTTGGATCTAGAAGAGCTAGATAGATAAACTTAATTCCGCTTAATATTGACATTCCAGACATGCCTGACCTATCTAATTTCATTTTTGACGCCATATTTGTTGAAATCCAACATGGCCGCTCACCGAAGATGATCCGGACTGCAGGAAACACAATCAGCCTTAACCTTCGATCGAAATGAGCTAGAAAATACATGTTGATGTCCCTCTCGATGGCTATGATGATCCCCACTCAAATAACTATTATTTCATGACCTTTCAGGTTGACTATATAAGTAAAAGGTCAACTTAATTGGATAACAATTTACGTTTTTAACCATACCTGGTCACGAAACGGGACCAACTGGTACATAGAGGAGCTAGGCGTCTTATATATGTGGCTATCACCATAGTTCTGCTGAGGTATAGTAAAATGGATAAGAGTTTTAACTTTCTGATACTATAACTAAGCGCTAAGCCGAGATCAAAGTTCACATGTGGCTAAACATATATAAATTGTGTCCTAGTCTTAATGTAGAAAAACAAGAATTGAAAATGGTGGTCAATTCATGATAATTATGTGACACCCATCACACTGTTTATTTTTAACGTATTATGGAAAACATAAAATTCAGATTTTGACAATTTCGAACTTGTGATTTGTGGCAATAGATGACACACATCACCACATATTTTCTACATGGGCACTGCATCATAACACACATTCCAATACATTAGCATATCATCTTAATAGACAGATAGTTAATACATTTCAAAGATTTGAGGTTGCCTCCATCACTTTCCTACCCACACTGACAACAGTCTAGCCAACTTCCTTCAATGGCTATAACCCCTTGAAAAAAATGCTGTGGTGGTGTGTATATGTACAACACTCGATATGGGGGCTTTTTGGATACGGCAGTGGTAGCGGAGACACTGGTATGAACGTGGAGTTGCAACTGATTAAACATCTTAAACGGTTTAGATCTCGCATCCGCCCAAATTCGCCTGAGGTGTTCTTCCACTTGCGCTATCACCGTTTCTGGCAGCCCTGCTCTCTCGGTAAACTCAGTCAAGTAGACAATGGGATTACGTTGCATCGCTGCAAGCTTGGTACCAATTCTGCTGGTAACACGGTTTCCTGTGAGTACGTGAGCCTTCACCAGAACAAGGCAGAGATGTCAGTCCACTCACAGGAGACATGTAAAAGCCACCACCATCCCTCCCGATCCGAAGTAGTGATGTACGTCAGTAGGTCGAACATTTTCTTGATGTTCCTGTTGAATCCAGCGATCTCAGACTTGACTTGGCACTCAACTACGAAGGTAATGTACTTGGTAAACAAGGGCTGTATGAGTTAAGAGACCTTCAGGAATGCGTTACGTGCAACTTCGGCATTCTTCTCGCCCAGAAGCACCTGCAGCTGTATTGAGTTGAGTGTCAACGGCGAGGAAGAATACCTCCCAACTGAGTGTAGCAGTCACCTTGACAATCATCAGCATGGTTTGCTTTGACCTACAGTAGTGAATTTCTGTGGGAATTGAAATCAGAGTTCGCTTCTCGAAAACCTCTGCTTCGATTAGGGCATCGTCCAGGCCACTACCACTGATGTAGCAACCAATACAATGTGGTAGAATCTTCGCATAGTGAAACCCTACAAACATGCCATTGATGTCTGCCGCAATTGTGTCCGACTCAGAATACCAGCAACCGTGTGAAACACGCCTTCATCACAGAACACAGGCATCATCGTCAGCTTGCGGACACGACCACGTTTCTCGCAATGGTATAATCTGTCATAGGAGTTGTGATGGCTGGCAGGAAACAAACACATCAAAAGAAAATTTGCAGTGGTGATGACGGGATGAATACCATCACATGGACGAAACCTCCACGGGGTACATGTATCGGGAAAACCAACACAAATTAAATAAACCAACTGCGCAGTGTAACGAGCTTCATAGAGGGATACGTGACCTTTGACCTTGACATGACGCTGAGAACCTTCAAAAGTTTATATAATCTCATAAATTTGACTTTATCTCAGCAGAACTATCATTATAGCCACTTATATAAAACCTCTAGCTCATGTATATGCCAGTGGTATCTCCTTTCGCAAACATATATGGCTAAAACACTTATTTTTAAGCCATTAACCTGACCTTTGACATATATGATCAACTTGAAAGGTCATGACAGAATATTTATTTAATTGGGGTTCTCATAACTGATTGTGTTTCTGCAGTCGACGATCGTCATGGACGTGTGGCCATGTTGAATTTCACATATAATATGACATCAAAACGTAAAATAGATAGAACAGGCGTGTCTGAAATGTCAATTTCAGGCGGAATTGATAAACAAAGTGAGTATCTAGCCCTATTCTATCCAAAGTCATAGACATACCTGCTAAATGGCGGCCATTCTGGATTTCACGCTCGGGTTACCTTATGCTACGGATTTTCAAAAACATCTCCTGAAATGTTGAAAGACATGGTATGTTGAATATAAATCAAACAAAAAACTACGTTTACCTCAACAATTTTACGGGCCTATATAGCACAGCCTGGGCTATATAGCATGATCAGTTATTGTACAACATTTTAACGAGTGACACACACACGCACGCACGCACGCACGCACGCACGCACACGCACACACATTTTGGTCCACGCATGCATGACAAATGACAACAAATATACAATTAATGTATACTATTATATTTGTAAATATTTGCCAAATGTATACAATCATTCAAATCATGGTAATGAATGAGACTTGAGTTGACTAGAAGGATCGTAAGGAATAATTTGACAATATACACGTGTTATTACCACATTCGTATTCGTATTCGTCGGTATTTGCCTCGTTCTATTACAAAAACGATTGCAACTGCGCTAGTCACTGTTGTAGATTAGACTATTGCAATTCACATTTTGTTTTATAATACTGCTATTAAGGAACTCACAAAACTACAACGTGTTCAGAATTGCATAGCAAGGGATGTGATTAGGTCTCCACATTTTACTCCTTCTATGGCGTTTCTAGGGTATCTTTAAGACATATCTGTACCATTACTGTACCATTAGTTAGTATCCATAATTTTTACATTCTTTGCTTACACCTAATTATTATCATTATTAAATGCCACGCCAGTCACAACGTAGATACTGGTAAGTGACCGTCAACATACGCTTCGTCTTGTTTCGCACAGCGCGGAAAAGCACGAGATACAGCAGACTGTTCATGAAAGAATTACAGTTAAACAGCCACATTAGGAAGAAAGCTGAGTATGCAGACTTTTGATCTTGATTCCTGCCTAATCGAAACAGCGCAGCAATCACAATAATTGGTAATGTTAGCAGCAATGTTACGAAACAGATGATAAGGATGTTTTTGGCGGCGCGAATCGCCTTCAGTGTCACGAATCCAGAGGTCGGCCCAGCGCCGTTGATGATGTGTACCTGGGAAGAGATGGCTCGATGAGTGCGAACGACGACGATGACAATCCTAGCGGTGGCGTAGACGAGAACGACGCTCGGGATGAACAAAACAAAGTTGACAAGGACAACTAACACCGAAATCTTGTCTGTTTTTGGGAGAGCGCCTGTGCAGCTAACACTGTTCCAGTAGGCGCCCTGGTTGAGCTTGGTCGCGGCCAACACTGCGCTGCAAATCCAGTAGAAGACGATGATGCCGAAGCAACGTTTCCGACTGAGGATTTGCTCGTAGCGCAGCGGCTTCAGGACCGCGACCATCTTACTCACAGTCATCCAACACAGGCTGTTTAGGGACGTGAATCCAAACCACACGACGAAGAATAGTTGCACTCCTGGAAGGTACGTCGTCATGTGACGGACGGTTGGCGTGGCACGTGAACAGACGGCGGCGCTGATGGGCATCGAGGTGCAGCCAGCGGCAAGACCGGACACGGAGAGGGAGAACATGAACAGGGCCACACGGTCTTCTCGCAACTCTGGGTACTTCAACATCAATGCGATCACAAGTGAGTTAATAACGATGTTCGCGATGATGATTGCGCTGATGACTATTGGTTTTATGTCGCCGTCCTCAAACATGTTCGTCTTCAATTGTAAAGTTCGTCAAACGAAACTGTACGTCATTTTAAGAAGCAGTAACTTAAAGAATTCGTATGTTGGCGGTTTTCAATGAGTTGGTCATTCTCCTAATTTGTACTCTGTATTATCCTCGCGAACTCGCCGAGTTGTTTGGTATCCAATGCCGTATTCGTCCGTGAAAGCGTTCATGTCATGTTGGATGACCCTTGTGTAAGTCACAATACACGTCTGCAGTCCACAACTATCGACGGTAAAAGCGATGGTTGTCATACACATTAATAAGTGCTGGAGACTAATCGGTCAACGGGGCATCTTTTGTAAACACACGGGGGTTCTGTCTCATTGTCGTGTGTGAGGATGCATCTACTCCTTATTTGAGAAAAACATAAGACATCACGGACACTGTTTGTGTCAATGCCGTGATAATTTGCTCTAATTACATCATTAATGGCAGGTACGTTGCTTAACGACTCGAATGCCCCGGAACTGTGTCTTTCATGTAATCCTGAACTTCACAACAGGGAGGTTCCTGTTCGATACGGTGTACATGGCCTCTCAAAGCCCAACCCCACGTCCTCGCCGTCGGAAGTAAAAGCGAGTAAAGCCGGCCAACAGGACACTAGTGAAACCCCCGCCTAATGGATTTAATGGACTACAGAAGTATCAACGACCCATTTCAGCCAACAGGACTTGTTGGAGAAGGACCTTTATTTCGGAGGTGAATGATGCTGCATAGTGACCGACAGCCGCAAAGAAGCTAGGCAGTCGAGCATTCTGATACCAAAAACGACAACGAGAATTGGAACTGGAATGTTAGGACGATGAGGCGGGCAAAGCAACTCTGATTGCGCAAGAAATGCACACATATAAATAAACATTACTAAGAGTTTGTGAGACAAGATGGATTTAGTCAGGTCAGAACAAAATCGCATTAGAAGAGATAGTATCGTAGTCAGGCCATGTTGCAGACAATGCACCACACATATATAATGAGTGACATTCATGGTATCCAAAGTAGCACATATGCCACTAATTAACTGGGAGCCAGTTAAAACAATCATCTGCGCCAAATTCAAGACAAAACACTGAAGAATAAAACGCAATGTCTGCCAGTGCTACGTTCGAACGAATGATGCCGAAGATGAAACCAAGACCAACATTTATGATGCGCTACAACAGACTCTTGAAAAGCATAAGAACTAAGAATACGGTGGCCAACAATTACTAAAAATGGGAAAGAAACACCAAGAACCAATTGAAAAGCAAATCAGAAAGTGGAAGTTGAGCAGGATGGGCCACACACTAAAACAACCCACGACATCCCTCGACTGACTGTCCCACTCACTCACTCACTCACTCACTCACTCACTCACTCACTCACTCACTCACTCACTCACTCACTCACTCACTCACTCACTCACTCACTCACTCACTCACTCACTCAATCGCTCACTCGCTCGCTCACTCACCCACCCACTCACTGACTTACTCATTCACCGTTTCCTGACTGCAATGCGGAATAAACAATTTGTTTTAATAAGGCGGCAAAATGTGTCCAATGGTTGAAAACTCATTAGTTAAAAACACTAGAAAATATATAATTAAATAATATCAGCGCATAAATATGATGAGATGATATTGACATTTCAGACGATAACTATTATTATGTGAAATCCCCTTTTGACAATGTGAGTAACAAAATAGTGCACATTGAATCGGTATTATAACAATTATGCTAGTGTATAGGTAATTGTAGTAATGTAATCATACTCCCAGTCGAACAAATACCGGTTCCAGCCGTAACCGAACGGCAAGATCTATACAATAATTATATGTATCAAAATTAGCGCCTTGCCACACAGTGGCGTTCGGCAAAAATGGTGTGTTATCGTATGAATGTATTTGCTCGTGGCAGGCTCTTTCTTGTTTGTAGAACCGATTAATTCGCGCCCAGCTGACTTGCCACTAAGACACATATCGACACTTCCGGTTGACATTGTCCTCGTCTGTCTCGTTGTCGTGCTCTGGATTGCGTCAGTCGCCATCTTTCTTCGCCGATGGCAGGTAACACAATAACTGACCTTCAGCATAGACGCATTCACAAGCACTTGCACAGCCACTGTTTGTTCCGGGCGTTAAATAATATCCGGGTGACGTTTCTGCTCATGCGCAATTTATGTAAAATCATCGTTGTGCAGCGGAACGCAAAGCATTTATGATATCAATACTACGGACTGTTCGTTTACTCTCCTGTGGTGGTCATTGTGAAGAGTTGCTTAAAATGTCATACATTACAATATACTATTATGTTTGTCTAAATCTCTATCACGGATTATGGCGCACCGCAATCACGCGATTTGCGCTTGCTATCAGAACATGCCTCAAAACCTGTTTGCCTCGTTGAAAGGCTATATACGTGAAAATGCTGATATTGGCCGATACACGTCAAACTAAAGATGTATTTAATATGAGATTCAGCGGGAAGCGTTAACGTACTTAATGGTAACTAATGACAACGACTGACTCGCGCTTGCGCAGTAATGTTACCCGGATTATTGTTAAGGCCCAGACAAATGTAAACATTCTACACCGCGCGGATCCGCACAAACTCAGTAGTACTTTTTACTTTACTTTAATTTATTAAAAGTATTTTGTAATTTCAATGAACGTTATCACGTGAGTGGTTTACTCAGAGTGAGAATGTGGTCTCAGATTGGAAGGTCTTAATGAAATGCCCGACACCGTAAAGACAGACATCTTGCTCTAAACTCGGAGGCATGATCAATAATGTCAAATTATCAGAATTTGAAGTCGGTTATGACGAGACAGGTTCCCAGTTTGCTCAACAAACATGTATAGGCCATACATGCCTGGCTATTTATTGATTTTTATGCATTCTCTTCGATCCAGAAGCTGAATCCCATAAATAGGCACAAACTACTATTTAAGTGCCACCTCTGCTGACGAACCAGACACACATTAAGCACATTTGGCGATGACTTAGTCGCATACAGTAAGGCTGCTCTAATGCCACGTACGAATATTTAGACACATCACAATGTAGATAATGGAAATATCCCCTGAGAAATTATCATTACAAATGCTAACAAAACGTTGGCTGAAATAACTAAAT
>OZ024862.1:24181512-24199012 GCA_964017155.1 Oasisia sp. SBJ-2009
AAATAATAAAATGCACACGGTTTTAGAATAGATGCAAAATAGCACGTTGCACAATATCGCAAAGGCTCCCCATGTCTATTGATGAAGTAAATCGGAAAACAAACTTTTCACATATTATTATTTTGACAATCGACGATTGTAGTTAATTAGTCAGCTATTCATCCATTTTATCTTAATAAATTTATTATTTTAATTATTACATAGCTTTACTATTTTATTTATTTATCACATAGTTATACCATTTTATTTATTTATTATATATATATATATATATATATATATATATATATATATTAATACTATCCATCCATCCATCCAAATACCCACCCACCCCCACCCCCCACCCACCCAACCACGCCCCCATCCATCCACCCACCCACCCACCCATCCATTTTATCTTAATAAATTTATTATTTTAATTATTACATAGCTTTACTATTTTATTTATTTATCACATAGTTATACCATTTTATTTATTTATTATATATGTATATATATATATATATATATATATATATATATATATATATATATATATATATATATATATATGTATATATATATTAATACTATCCATCCATCCATCCAAATACCCACCCACCCCCACACCCACCCACCCACCCACCCACCCACCCAACCACGCCCCCATCCATCCACCCACCCACCCACCCACCCGCCCGCCCGCCCGCCCGCCCGCCCGCCCGCCCGCCCGTCCGTCCGTCCGTCCGTCCATCCACCCACCCACCCGCCCGCCCATCCACCCATCCACCGCTTACCGTGCGTTTTGCCCCAGCCGGTCACATAGCAGTTGAAGAACTCCTCATCAGCCACGCAGGCCGGCGACACCTCGCGTTTGAACTGGATCCGCTCCTTCATCTTGAGCAGGGCGAGGTCGTTGTCGTTCGTCGTGGTACTGTAGTCAGCGTGCTCGACGATCTGCTCCACCTCGTGTCTCGTCTCCGTGCCTTCGTCCACATCGCGGTTGTGTTCTCCCACCACCACAATGTACTGCGACGCGTCGGGAAGCTCGTGTCTGCGAACACACACATATCAACACACGCAGAAGCGCCGTTAAGCCTACGTGCCACCTCTCTGGCGTGTCGCGGTAAAATCTCGGAAGCCCGTTTGCAAACAATAGGCACAGAATAACAACTGACGTGATATGGATGTTTGATATTGAGACAACAGCTTATAATGTCTCTCACGAAAGACAAAGGCAACGTGTCATGAACGAATTTGCCCAGGCATTATGATTCGAACCCTGATTCCTCCGATCGACAGTCGAGCACTCTAATTGGGCGATCACTGCGTTCCTCTAACTCAGTTAATAGAGATATACACAGCTTGTATAATAAAATGGACAACGAAACCCGAAGCCGGACGTCTTGTGTTGATAAAGCAGGGGCGTGGTTGCTGCTTTCTGTTTCACAGGTATGCTTATTTGCCGATCTGCTGCTTGTGCAATGTGTACACTCAGGGTTTTGTTAGCAGTCAGTTATGTTAGTGTGTTACTTCAGATCTATATTGCATTATATATTCCTTAGGTTTTGCAAAACATATGAAGCTAACTATAATAATAACAATTATGATCACGATAATGATCAGAATTATTATTTTGATGTCAATGATGATGATGCTGCTAGAGCTAGAGCTAGAGCTAGAGCTAGAGCTAGAGCTAGAGCTAGAGCTAGAGCTAGAGCTAGAGCTAGAGCTAGAGCTAGAGCTAGAGCTAGAGCTAGAGCTAGAGCTAGAGCTAGAGCTAGAGCTAGAGCTAGAGCTAGAGCTAGAGCTAGAGCTAGAGCTAGAGCTAGAGCTAGAGCTAGAGCTAGAGCTAGAGCTAGAGCTAGAGCTAGAGCTAGAGCTAGAGCTAGAGCTAGAGCTAGAGCTAGAGCTAGAGCTAGAGCTAGAGCTAGAGCTAGAGCTAGAGCTAGAGCTAGAGCTAGAGCTAGAGTGGTGGTGGTGGTGGTGGTGGTGGTGGTGGTGGTGGTGGTGGTGGTGGTGGTGGTGGTGGTGGTGGTGGTGGTGGTGGTGGTGGTGGTGGTGGTGGTGGTGGTGGTGGTGGTGGTGGTGGTGGTGGTGGTGGTGGTGGTGGTAGTACTAGTACCAATACCACTACCACTACCACTACCTCTACCACTACCACTACCACTACCACTACCACTACCACTACCACTACCACTACCACTACCACTACCACTACCACTACCACTACCACTACCACTACCACTACCACTACCACTACCACTACCACTACCACTACCACTACCACTACCACTACCACTACCACTACCACTACTACTACTACTACTACTACTACTACTACTACTACTACTACTACTAGTAGTAGTAGTAGTATTAGAAGTAAAAGTAGTAGTAGTAGAAGTAGAAGTAGTAGTAGTACTAATACTAGTACTAGGTGGTGGTGGTGGTGGTGGTGGTGGTGGTAGTACTAGTACCACTACCACTACCACTACCTCTACCACTACCACTACCACTACCACTACCAGTACTACTACTACTACTACTACTACTAGTAGTAGTAGTAGTAGTAGTAGTAGTATTAGAAGTAAAAGTAGTAGTAGTAGAAGTAGTAGTAGTACTAGTACTAATACTAGTACTAGTACTAGTACTAGTACTAGTACTAGTACTAGTACTAGTACTAGTACTAGTACTAGTACTAGTACTAGTACTAGTACTAGTACTAGTACTAGTACTAGTACGAGTAGGAGTAGTAGTAGTAGTAGTAGTAGTAGTAGTAGTAGTAGTAGTAGTAGTAGTAGTAGTAATATATACTATACAACATAATGGAATAATTTTGTAATGTTAGTGCCTAAGTAAATCGCTTCGAAACAAAAGAACTAAACCACCGATTAGCACGTAGTAGATGGCGTGCTGGTAAATGTTAGTTCTGAAAACTGCGACAGGTGGCATTTCTGATTTCAAAATGTTGACGTTTGTCAGTGAAACTTCGATATATGGGCGAACTGATGAAATAAATTGTCATTTTTTATATAACACTGTCTGTTTTGCGGTACGCAGTTTAAACGTGCTGAAATGAAGTAACACTTCGGTAATCTTCCAGTTAACTGGCCCCAATAATCGAAAATACCATGGAAAAAACGTTTTGAAAAGGCCTTAATAACTTAGGGCAGTTAATTGGAAGACCTGATTAATGATACGGATTAATATGGATTCGTACAAAAATGTGGCAAGTCTGACCTAACGTTAACTTACATGCAGTGCGCGGCAGTGAGAACCCAGCGATCATTTAGGATTGTGCCTCCGCAGATATGCCCGACTTCCCGAATTGCCAGGCTGATCTGCCACGGCCAGGAATGATTTCTAGCCTCTGTGCCCAGAATGATTCGCCGTTGATTCGGCGGTATTGCAGGCCTACCGCACAGTATTGAAACTGCACAAGAACGGTCGAACAGTCAGTATTGGTTGTATGGAGAAAGTGTTTTCTCTCTGCTAAATCTAAGTGGCCTCAGTATAATTGGTGTATATTTTATCTATGTTTCAGATACGTCGTTGGATGACAAGATTCATGACGTGATAAAATGAATCGGGCTTATTTAGGCGAAATTAGATTCATCTACTCGTGGGTTACCAGCAGTAGTTTTATATTATTATTACTGGTAATTTAGCAAGCAACTTTGCGGAGTTTGGGATTTTACATTAGAGTTTTACTACAAAATCACGCATTGGCAAAACCACACATCGCCACTGTCCACATCAACACCTCAACTTCACTTACATTTGCCATTGCAGGACACGCGCTTTTCCCCTTCTTCCGTGCGCGTCCCTTCCAACTCCACTCCTCCCGTGGTAACGCACCAGGTGTCCCCTATCTCAGTATCGTATTGACGCCTTTCATAGTAGCCGTCGCTTGTGCAGAGCGGGGCCAAACCTTTCACAGTTTGGTTTCTCGCTACCTCTACCGCACACGGGCCTGTAATTGGCCACGGCATAGTTAGCGACCATGGCGTACCCTGTATTGAGACTTCTAGACGGGATCTCGGGTAGATGTTGAAAACAATAATCTATAATTAATATTATTGACAGAAAACGCACTGCTAATTTGTGGGAGAGGGCTAACACGAAACACAGCACATAAACGCGTGTTCCTATTCTTGCACTTCATGATCGTGGTCGTCATAATACAGTCATATTTAGCTATGTTTTGCAGATGGATTGCCCAGAAGTTGAACCCTAGTTACGTATATGGAAATTGTCCGCGGCAATATATATATATATATATATATATATATATATATATATATATATATATATATATATATATATATATATATCGGAGGGTGTAACGGCATCCAGTAACTTAGTCATACATGCAATGTTATGTTATTGTAATTGTACAAGCCTCCAAACAGCAGTATGTGCGCTAGAATTGTGGATGTTTTGAGAAACAACAGGAAGGTTATTACATTTTACGGTATCCAGTGTTTATGTCATTCGCCTGTCAACTATTGATTCTATGGAACTCCATCTAGACTTCTCTGGGTACATAATTGTAATGTATTTCAATAGTCATGATATGGCATACTTTCAGCCGCCTGATCTGCAGCTCACACACTCAAAAACAGAGAGAGGGTGTGTGTGTGCGCGCATGTTATTGAGTGTGTGAGCTGCATATCAGGCGGCTGAAATTATGCCATATCACGACTATTGAAATACACACACACACACACACACACATATATATATATATATATATATATATATATATATATATATATATATATATATATATATATATATATATATATATATATGTATATATATATATATATATATATATATATATATATATATATATATATATATATATATATATATATATATATATATGTATGTATGTGTGTGTGCATGCCTGCATATATATATATATATATATATATATATATATATATATATATATATAATATATATATACTTATAATATATATATATATACATGTATTTCAATAGTCATAACATGGCATGATTTCAGCCGCCTGATCTGCGACTCACACATTCAATAACATGCACGCACGCACTTCAAGATTCATACATTCATTTCCGACGTCTTTATACGGGGATATATTTATAGTCAACTAAACAAATGCCTTGATATTTTTCGCTACAGTGGAGGAAAATGCCACGGAACATTGTTTTATAATAATCGGTAAGTCATGTTTGAGCTCAGATGCCACTATTTTCGGGTCAAATAGCGATTAGTCATTAACATTTTACTAAAGGTTTGAATCGCATAGCTTTGCGACAAATTGATGCAGAGAATTCAAGCAAAACAACTGTTTGTAAGCCTTAATTGATTCGATAGAGGGCAGCACGCATTGCCGGGCACTCGGTAGGTGGCTCTAACAGGGAGAGTGACGCTGTCGCCGCGTTTTCTGTCTGTGACGTACAATAACAATAAAATCGGCCAGATCCAAACACATATTAATAAAACGTAGTTGTTTGATTTGTTAAATTCAACAAGGAAAGGAATAATAATATCAATTGAAAGAACCTAAAAGGCGTATTCAAGTACGGAATGTAGCGCTTATAGGGTTCGCAACTGTATTCAGGCTGCAAAACAAAGGTAATTTTAGCCTGCTAATCATAATTAATTTGATACGGGGCGGAGCAGTCAAAAAATTGCAAAGCATATCCCTTCTTGGTATACGAACACTTTTACCATCTATCTGTTATGCTTTTCCGCTTATCACCTTTCTAAAATATGGAGGTGCTGTTATTAAAAAGAAATGGATTTGAAATCGAACGCAAAGTTCCTTAACATTTTCCTTATTCAATGCTTTGCTTCACTAGTTATACACCCATTTCCGACGTCTTAATGCGGGGATATATTTATAGTCAACTAAACAAGTGCCTTGATATTTTTCGCTAGTGGAGGAAAATGCCACTGAACATTGTTTTATTATAATAGGAGATAGCGATTAGTCATTAAGATTTTACTAAAGGTTTGAGTCGCATAGCTTTGCAGCAAATTAATTCAGAGAAGTCAAGCAAAACTACTTTGTGTAAGCCTTAATTGATTCGATTAGAGGGCAGCACGCACTGCCGGGCACTCGGTAGGTGATGAAACCGGGAGATAGAACGTACGACGTTCCGTACAGTGGCTGTCGTCGCGTTTTCTGTCTGTGACGTCATATAACAATCAAATCGGCCAGATCCAAAATACATAAATAAAACATCCAGAAAATCTAGTTGTTTGATGTGTTAAATTCAACAAAGAAAGGAGTAATTATATCAATTGAAAGATCCTAAACGGCATATTTCGGTACGGATTATAGTGCTTAAGGAGTTCACAAATATATTCAGGCGGCGAAACAAAATTAATTTCAGTCTGCTAATCGAAATTTATTTGATACCGGGCGGAGTAGTAAATCTTCAAAGCATATCCCTTCTTGGCATACGATCACATTTATCTTCTATTATTTATGCTTTTCAGCTCATCACCTTTCTAAAATATAGAGTCACTGTTGTTAAAAAGAAATGGATCTGAAATCGCACCCAAAGTTCCTTAAAATGTAACTTATTCAAAGCTTTGCTTCAAAATTCATACACTCATTTCCGACGTCTTCATACGGGGATATATTTATAGTCAACTAAACAAATGCTTTGGTATTTTTCGCTACAGTGGAGGAAAATGCCACGGAACATTGTTTTACAATAATCGGGAAGTCATGTTTGCCTATGGCAGAAACGGCTGATTCCTACAATTTGTGTAACTTATTCCCATTTGAGTGATGACAAATTTCCTTGCCAAAATTGGGAAATTCTACACAGCATGGGCGTCGATCGATGGGGGTCGAGGGGGACACTTAGCCTGAGGGGACAGCATTGGAAATGTCCGCCCACTTTTTCAGTTTATAAAATAAATGTACAGGCATATAGCGAGACTGATTACTACTCTCACTTAGAAACCCTACATCGTAGTAAAATTAATATACGAGTTCAGATATAAATGTCCGACTACCCAGTGGAAAATCACTAGATAAATTGCTTGGTTGGCCGGAACGTTATTTTTTGTCGAGTAAATATTCATCATGCAGGGCTCTGTCATTTTGCACCCTTGTGTTGATATATTAATAGGCACTAGCTATCAAGCATATTATAGGTTATTAATTTTTGTTTGCCATGTCACCCCTTTTGTTACAGCCCGGTCGCCCTGGTGGATACTTATATCGCCTAAGGCGGAACGAGCGGATTCTTGCACTTTGTGTATTTTGCCCCCTTTTGTATTTTGCATACTGATATTTCTTTGCCAAAAGGCAGGATTGCGAAGTCCTACATAGGTACCCGTGTAACCTCTGCATCTTGTCACTCTGTGAATCAGGCAAGCAGTTAGGGGTCCAAAGTCTACCCTCCAAATTTTCATTGATTGGGGCGGGCCATGGCCCCTCTTCAAATATATGTAGCCAGCATAACTCTTTTAAATAGCATAATAGCCTTTGTTTATTATAGAATTAGCACCAGACCAACAATCAGTTATGTTTTATATTTACTAAAAAATAGTTAAATTTACTTCAGGTCATATATATATATATATGAAATATATATATTATATTACACATGTCCAATATATATATATATATATATATATATATATATATATATATATATATATATATATATATATTACACATGTCCAAATATATACATATATATATATACGTATATATACATATTATAATATTATAATATATATACACTTATATATATATATATACATACATATATATATATATATATATATATATATATATATATATGTATGTATATATATACACTTATATATATATATGTATGTATATATATACACTTATATATATATATATATATATATATATATATATATATATATACATATTATAATATATATGTATAATATAATATAATATAATATAAATATTACATATATACATAAAAATTACATACATATATGTATATATATATATAAATTGGTCCACCGCCCCCCCCCCCCCCCACTTTTAAAACCGGATCGACGCCTCTGGCGACAAGTGATCAAAAACATAATCTCCATAATATATTATGACAAGTCAACTATTTTTGAGAAATAAACAAAATGTCAAGTCCTTGTTGATTGCTCTCTGAATATTTGAGAGGCTACACAGCACCAAATCTTTGATGCCATCTACAAGTTGCACAAACACGTGTTGCCCATCGCTTGCAGGCTTCATTGTAATGCGATTCTTAAATTGTGTAGCCTAAGTAGTTTAGTAACGGGGTAAGTCAACACGATATTGTACACATGCAAAATGACTATATCATTGGTACTTTAGTGTTGCAGGCATACGTAGCTTATACGAGTGAGCGATAATAGATATCCTACCTGCCATCATTCGTTTGAGCCAGTCACGGTAGACGAGCAATTTCACGTAGACACCCGGATGACGCCTTTCGCCACATCCATCACCCCAGCTCGTCACGCCGAACAAGTAATACCTCGTTAGATCTGCTGTGCACACAAGCGGACCGCCGGAGTCCCCCTACAGACGGGCATTGAACGTGTCGTTCAATCGTTCTACATTAACTTAATCTTTTTGGGGGCTGCGGCTAAACATCTGATTATGGGACTTGTTTAGCAATACATGCATTCAAACGTATGATGAATTATAAAAGAATAGCCGCGTTACCCACGGGATTAGGGCTTAGTGTTGTGTGTGCCGTTATGATAGCAAAGATGCTGTTGTGTTTATTAATGGAGACCGGGACTAGTTGTAGCAAAAACAACGCAATTCAAGATTGTGGGTGAGTTTCTTAACCGATCGAAGGTTTTTAGGCCAACGGATCCCCAAATAACTCCCGCAGATAATTACGTCATAATTAAATTGTCCGGAAATTACACATTTGTGGCATAATGAGTTATGTGTGTTGTCCTAATCGCTTACAATTTATCCTGATACGGGACAAGTTGTACTAGCGTGCGGGGTAAATGGTAACATACATGTTTTAGCACTGGTGCAAATTGTAAATATAAAACTACACAAACGGTGCAATTTCTCTCTATATTCTAATTTAGGCTATATAAGTAACTCGTTACTTGATAATACCAATATAAAAAAGGACGTACTAGCATATTATTGAGTAGATTTGTATAGACATTCCCCTTTTAAATACCTCATTTATTTAATAAAACCGTTTAAATTATCAAATCACGCAACTACATAACAAAAGAAGCTTTATTCGTGTGTGAAACCAGCATAGGCCTATATACATGACCTCGATACTATGGTGATGAAAAACAACAGCTGAGTGTAAAAGGTCGCAAAGGACACTGAGTCAGAAGAATTGCGGGATGATCAGAGTCGGCCAGAGAAGAATTGATTGAGGTGTGAAAAACGTTTTAGGAAGCACCGAAATCCCTGCACTAAGCTATTTCGTTCGGTCAGATGCATCTGCCACTCGTTCAGCTTAGTAAACTTATGAACGGAATACGACGAAAACTTCATTATTTAAACATAGAAACAGCAACACGACTACTGAAACCTCTTGTTATAGGCGGACTTTCTGAACAGCGTGCTTATACACCACTGATCGACGAAGCTTTGGTCGTTTCTACTATTATACTATTATGTGTCAGCTAATAAAAAACACACTTATATATTGCACAAATGAGGAAGACATGTCCTCCGTTGCTGTATCAAAACCTTAGATAGCAATGTCACTGTGCATGGTAGTAAACAACAATTACAATGTAAATAAAACAAGTCTCAATTTTTTTTAAGTTAGCAAAACGCTTGATTTCGCTATGCGTGCCGCCCCGCGCACATCGATCAGCTGACCGTGGTCTGTTGACTGTAGCGCGGCACAATCTTGAGCGGTATGGCCGCTGGTGACTCTACGCAGCACCGACCTTATGGATAGCCTCGGTTACCGAGGCTCCGTGAGGTGGCAGCACTTTTAAGCCCCTCAACTCTGCCTCGGGAAGCTAATGCTCTGCATTTTTTAACCGCTAGGGCTACCTTACCCCAGATTAGCGTAGAGACGCTAATTGGCTCTCACGCCAACTATGAAATACAATTAAAATAACGATATACTTTTACAAGATAATGATATCCTATCAAAAGTATTCAACATTGAACTTATATTAACACAAAAATAAGTAAAAATTCAAATGTACAATTGTTTATAAAATAAGAATTATGGCAGGATTAACAAGTATCCGTGGGGTGGCAGGCATGGTTAGCCCCACTCCGATAACATACAAATTAAATAAGGATACTTTTTAATCAAATAAAACTGTATTATAAAAATTATTAAACATTAAACTTATATTAACACAAAATAAATAGAAATACAAATTTGCAGTTGTTTATAAAAATAGAAATTACGGCAGGATTAACCAGTGTCCGTGAGGTGGCAGCATTGTATAGATCACGCGAATAAATATTCAAAAGCCAGCAGAATCACCAGACTGTCTTCTCGGCGTGGTACCGTAGCCGACCGATAGTTGGCTAAGCGAGACTACCATAACATCTATGACTGATACAGTGCATGGACACATACAGCTCGTCATAAAACATATAACTTTAATCTCGCTTTAATGTCTAGTTGTCGTAATGTTTTATTTATTCGTTATACCCTTATTTATTTTATTATTTTATTATTATAATTGACATTAGTAGTGTATTACTGTAATTATTTTTTATTAATTAACTACTATATTTTTTTATTTCGCAATTTATTATATAGGTGTTATATATGTATATGCATACACGCATACACACGTGCACACGAACATATATATACGTTCATATATGTATATGCATACACGCATACACACACGAACATATATGTATATATACGTTCCTACATACATACACACATACATACATAAATATATATATATATAAATATGCACTTACACACATATAATGCAATGCAATGCAATGCAATGCAATGCAATGCAATGCAATGCAATGCAATGCAATGCAATGCAATGCAATGCAATGCAATGCAATGCAATGCAATGCAATGCAATGCACTGCACTGCAATGCAATGCAATGCAATGCAATGCAATGCAATGCAATGCAATGCAATGCAATGCAATGCAATGCAATGCAATGCAATGCAATGCAATGCAATGCAATGCAATGCAATGCAATGCAATGCAATGCAATGCAATGCAATGCAATGCAATGCAATGCAATGCAATGCAATGCAATGCAATATAATGTAATATATATATATATATATATATATATATATATATATATATATATATATATATATATATATATATATGTTGTGTATACATACATATATACATACATACATACATACATACATACATACATGCATGCATACATGCATGCATGCATGCATACATGCATACATACATACACACACACATGCATACATACATACATACATACATACATACATACATACATACATACATACATACATACATACACACACACACACACACATACATACATACATACATACATACATACATACATACATACATACATACATACGTACATACGTACATACATACATACATACATACATACATACATGCATACATACATACATACATGCATGCATGCATACATACATACATGCATGCATACATACATACATACATACATACATACATACTCCTACCTGTTTGCTACGCTGATACATACAATAATTTACAACAATGACACCTTTGATTTAGTGTTATTTTCTTCAGTTCAGTTCCGGACAACACTGCTTTAACTATTTGTATTCATATATTTTACTTCTATTTTTATTATGTTTATCTTTTTATACTGTTAACGACTTTTGCCAACACCATTGAGCTGAAGTCTACTTTGGACCTTAGTGTATAAATAATGTTATTGTTATTACTAGTATTCTTGAACAGTTACTTTGAACTTGTCTAGTTGTCGTAATGTTTTATTTATTCGTTATACCATTATTTATTTTATTATTTTATTATTATAATTGACATTAGTAGTGTATTACTGTAGTTATTTATTATTAATTAACTACTATATTTTTTTATTTCGCAATTGATTATATAGGTGTTATATATGTATATGCATACACGCATACACACGTGCACACGAACATATATATACGTTCATATATGTATATGCATACACGCATACACACGTACACACGAACATATATATATATATATATATATATATATATATATATATATATACGTTCCTACATACATACACACATACATACATAAATATATATATAAATATGCACTTACACACATATAATGCAATGCGATGCGATGCGATGCGATGCGATGCGATGCGATGCGATGCGATGCGATGCGATGCGATGCGATGCGATGCGATGCGATGCGATGCGATGCGATGCGATGCGATGCGATGCGATGCGATGCGATGCGATGCGATGCGATGCGATGCGATGCGATGCGATGCGATGCGATGCGATGCGATGCGATGCGATGCGATGCGATGCGATGCGATGCGATGCGATGCGATGCGATGCGATGCGATGCGATGCGATGCGATGCGATGCGATGCGATGCGATGCGATGCGATGCGATGCGATGCGATGCGATGCGATGCGATGCGATGCGATGCGATGCGATGCGATGCGATGCGATGCGATGCGATGCGATTCGATGCGATTCGATGCGATTCGATGCGATTCGATGCGATTCGATGCGATGCGATTCGATGCGATTCGATGCGATTCGATGCGATTCGATGCGATTCGATGCGATGCGATGCGATGCGATGCGATGCGATGCGATGCGATGCGATGCGATGCGATGCGATGCGATGCGATGCGATGCGATGCGATGCGATGCGATGCGATGCGATGCGATGCGATGCGATGCGATGCGATGCGATGCGATGCGATGCGATGCGATGCGATGCGATGCGATGCGATGCGATGCGATGCGATGCGATGCGATGCGATGCGATGCGATGCGATGCGATGCGATGCGATGCGATGCGATGCGATGCGATGCGATGCGATGCGATGCGATGCGATGCGATGCGATGCGATGCGATGCGATGCGATGCGATGCGATGCGATGCGATGCGATGCGATGCGATGCGATGCGATGCGATGCGATGCAATGCAATGCAATGCAATGCAATGCAATGCAATGCAATGCAATGCAATGCAATGCAATGCAATGCAATGCAATGCAATGCAATGCAATGCAATGTAATGTAATATATATATATATATTGTGCATACATACATAGATACATACATACATACATACTTACTTACATACATACATACATACATACATACATACATACATACATACATACATACATACATACATGCATACATACATACATACATACATACATACATACATACATACATACATACATACATACATACATACATACATACATGCATACATGCATACATAGATACATACATGCATACATACATACATACATACATACATACATACATACATACATACATGCATACATACATACATACATGCATACATACATACATAGATACATACATGCATACATACATACATACTCCTGCTACGCTGATACATACAATAATTTACAACAATGACACCTTTGATTTAGTGTTATTTTCTTTAGTTCAGTTCCGGATAACACTGCTTTAACTATTTGTATTCATATATTTTACTTCTATTTTTATTATGTTTATCTTTTTATACTGTTAACGACTATTGCCAACACCATTGAGCTGAAGTCTACTTTGGACCTTAGTGTATAAATAATGTTGTTGTTATTGTTATTACTAGTATTCTTGAACAGTTACTTTGAACTTAAAATGAAAAAAAGGCAACAGTTTGGTGTTATGCACCTACAAGAGTTTACACAAGCTAATCATATGCATCTACAATCCAATTTTTTACATTAGTGGTTGCCTCAGAAAGTGGTCTTCAAGTGGGAAAATCTAGCTAAAATCACCGACACCGTGAACGGGCCCATCTTGGTCCTTGCAACCAATCACAACCCTGCACTTTGGAAAAGTAATACGTCGCGGAGTCGTCTGTTGGTTCAGCTGTCATAACAGAGAGCCAAGCGGTTCGCTAAAAGTGCCTTACGTTGGTTTACCAAAAAATCGCGACAGCAATATGCCACACGGTTCCTCATACGCCTATAGCATAGTACAGTGAAAGACAGTATCAGTAAGCCGTCTTTTTGTTACCCTTTGAATTGACCAGAACTGAAACAGTAGTCCAGTCGATTCGTTGGGACAGTCACAGACACAGCGCGGATGCCAGACGACCGGGTTGGATTGACCTAACCATGAAAAGGACCACCAACAGCCGCCAAACTTCTCTTCATCTATCTTACATACATATACATACACTATGTTATAAAATAAAATCACTTGCATTCCTCTAACGAAGAAAATCCATAAAACAAACACGCAGATGTCGACGGCAATTTCGTCTGCCGCTGTCCGGTACCTTAAAATCGCTAAAATAAGTTAGCCTTACACAAAATGCCATTACATGGCACGTTTGTGCGCGCGAATATTTATAAACTTTACTTACTGCATTCGCACGCGCAAAATAGTTTAATTAATTGTAAACAATATAGTAATAATTAATTATTATCATCACTATGATTTGCAGGAATTAGAAGTTTTATTATAATATAATAATATTTTATATATATAGCGCCACATCCATAATTGGGTATGGCGCTTCACATAATACTGCTATTTAAAATACAATAAGAAGAATACTACCCACACATAATATTTCAAAATAAATAATGTAAATATATGTGTCTATATAATTAACTAAGTGACCTATCAGTATTAAAAAGAACCCATACAAATTCCATAACAACAATAGTGATAAATTAATGTATAGGTAATAAATAATTAAAATGGTAAAATAATTACGACGTAACAATAGTTTTCATTCAGCACATACACACATTATGCATAAGAAAATATTATTGAAGATATATATTCTTCTGCTTATGAATTATATTTCCACCACCAGTAACGACAAGACACTGTATTAATTATCGGGACAATAAATCACTGAAATTTAAACATAATATGAATATAATATGGGAAATATATGGTGGTAGAAAAAGAAGGTTTTGATGCAGTTAAAAATAATAATATTATATGTTATTGTTTAGTTATTATTGTCAAAAAACATCGTTTATATAATAATAGCTTGCAGTACACGCGGGATGTTTATAGACATATATTCTTAAAATAAACAATGTGACATCATCGAACAACACGTAATTTCCATACCTCTGTTATGACTACCTGGGTAATAGACAATATTTTTTGTAATATTTCTTGTGGGTAGCATCTATTTTAATAACATTATATTGTGAAGTGCCCCCAAAAAAAAATTGGGGCTATATGAAATAAAATATTATAATTATATTATAAGAAAACTTAACATTTTCTGAAGATCTTAGTAATGATAATAATTAATTATTACTATATTACTTGATTAATTAAACTATTTCGCGCGTGCGAATGCAGTAAATAAAGTTTATAAATATTCGCGCGCACCACCGCGCCGCCTAACGTTATTTTGTGTAAAGCTAACTTTTATAGCGATGTTACGGTAACCGCAGTCTCCGAAGTCGAAGAGCCTGAGTTGCCTTCAGGATCTGCGATCGAGTTGCTTTTGTGAATTGTCGTTGTTAGAGGAATGCAAGTGATTTTATTTTATAACATAGTGTATGTATATGTACGCAAGTCAAGTGAGGATTGGCGACTGCTGGCGGTCGTTTTCATAGTTAGGTCGGACAGTACATTTCATTGTTGACACCAGTCGAGTCGAAGCCGTCTCTGGACTGGTTGTTTCTCTTCTCGTCATTTCAATTTCCCTTGGGTCTTCACCACCACGGACATCTGGTCTGTCTAACACCATAGGCCTTTGTCTTTGTGGCTGAAATCTATATCCAGGGCATTCCAGGCACTTCTGAATCCGTGGTATTTCCGTAAGACGTAGAATCAGAAAATCATCCGTATTATTTACGCTCTTTTGTGAGCGCAAATTCACAGCGCCGCCCGACGGAGTTTGCCAAGAAGTAGTACAACAACCACTGGCCTATCAGTGGCGCCTCCTCCGATACGTCACTGTTTTTCTAAAATGGAGGTTTCCATAAACTTTCTATTCTATGTGTTCAAAAAAAAAAATTCTAAATTCTAAACCGCTCACGTTAGAAATGTGATTGAGGTTGGAAAGTGTTAGTATTTCTTAGCTCTATTATGCCTATATCACCAAACCGTTACCATTTTTCCCTTTAAACTATCAGTTACCTGGCACGAATCCCGCCCCTGATCGCTGGCCGCGCAGATCATGTTCCGGGTGACCCGTCCGTTGTACCAGGTCCGTTTGTTGCATTTTTTGTTGGTAATCACTTCCACCCCAGCTTCCCTCAACACCGTCCTGTCACCGGTTCCTGAGGAAGGGGATGCAGTCACGCTAGCAGTATCGGGCAGCTCACACCCGCTCATTGTATTGAGCTAATTATGCCAACAATAGTAACCCGCTCTATAAATACTGCCAATGTACACATGTTGGCCAGTTTAAGGTGGCACCCAAGACGCATTTTTTACAGATTATTTTGACATTCTACGATCATAGTTAATTAGTTAGCTATTCATCCATAATTATATATTATAATTATGTTTATATTAGTTTAATACACTGTATGGCTGTTACTTATTTATATCAGAAGTTTAAGGAACATAATTGTTTTTACTAACAGGAATGATTGCATATTTGATCAAAGTAGTATTGTATTAGCGTTGTTTATTATTATTATTATTTAAATGCATTTAGAATAACCACTGTAAAGCGCCGCAGAACAATTATTTGGATAACAATTATTATTATTATTACAACACAATAGCCGAGGAGTGCGAACACAGTCGGCAGGAAGCTACTACGTCTTAAAGGAGACGTTCCCATCGACTGTCGGCCTCTACTGGCGACATGGCAGGACATTGTGTATGTGCCGCACACAGTACCATGCACGATACAGTGCTGTTGGACTAAAGGTGATAACTGACGCCACTGACGCAAATCTCTAGAGTAGAGTGTTACGTCAATGGCGTCAGTTACCACCTTTAGTTCAACAGCACTATATCATACATGGACGCAACGTGGATATAAATAATAAAATGCACACGGTTTTAGAATAGATGCAAAATAGCACGTTGCACAATATCGCAAAGGCTCCCCATGTCTATTGATGAAGTAAATCGGAAAACAAACTTTTCACATATTATAATTTTGACAATCGACGATTGTAGTTAATTAGTCAGCTATTCATCCATTTTATCTTAATAAATTTATTATTTTAATTATTACATAGCTTTACTATTTTATTTATTTATCACATATTTATACCATTTTATTTATTTATTTATTTATTATATATATATATATATATATATATATATATATATATATATATATATATTAATACTATCCATCCATCCAAATACCCA
>OZ024862.1:24201512-24204012 GCA_964017155.1 Oasisia sp. SBJ-2009
ATGCCCGACTTCGCGAATTGCCAGGCTGATCTGCCACGGCCAGGAATGATTTCTAGCCTCTGTGCCCAGAATGATTCGCCGTTGATTCGGCGGTATTGCAGGCCTACCGCACAGTATTGAAACTGCACAAGAACGGTCGAACAGTCAGTAATGGTTGTATGGAGAAATTGTTTTCTCTCTCCTAAATCTAAGTGGCCTCAGTATAATTGGTGTATATCTTATCTATGTTTCAGATATGTCGTTGGATGACAAGACTCATGACGTGATAACATGAATCGGGCTTATTTAGGCGAAATTAGACTCATCTACTCGTGGGTTACCAGCAGTAGCTTTATATTATTATTACTGGTAATTTAGCAAGCAACTTTGCGGAGTTTGGCAGTTTACATTAGAGTTTTACTACAAAATCACGCATTGGCAAAACCACACATCGCCACTGTCTCCGTCAACACCTCAACTTCACTTACATTTGCCATTGCAGGACACGCGCTTTTCCCCTTCTTCCGTGCGCGTCCCTTCCAACTCCACTCCTCCCGTGGTAACGCACCAGGTGTCCCCTATCTCAGTATCGTATTGACGCCTTTCATAGTAGCCGTCGCTTGTGCAGAGCGGGGCCAAACCTTTCACAGTTTGGTTTCTCGCTACCTCTCCCGCACACGGGCCTGTAATTGGCCAGGGCATAGTTAGCGACCATGGCGTACCCTGTATTGAGACTTCTAGACGGGATCTCGGGTAGATGTTGAAAACAATAATCTATAATTAATATTATTGACAGAAAACGCACTGCTAATTTGTGGGAGAGGGCTAACACGAAACACAGCACATCAACGCGTGTTCCTATTCTTGCACTTCATGATCGTGGTCGTCATAATACAGTCATATTTAGCTATGTTTTGCAGATGGATTGCCCAGAAGTTGAACACTAGTTACGTATATGGAAATTTTCCGCGGCAATATATATATATATATATATATATATATATATATATATATATATATATATATATATATATATATATATATCGGAGGGTGTAACGGCATCCAGTAACTTAGTCATACATGCAATGTTATGTTATTGTAATTGTACAAGCCTCCAAACAGCAGTATGTGCGCTAGAATTGTGGATGTTTTGAGAAACAACAGGAAGGTTATTACATTTTACGGTATCCAGTGTTTATGTCATTCGCCTGTCAACTATTGATTCTATGGAACTCCATCTAGACTTCTCTGGGTACATAATTGTAATGTATTTCAATAGTCATGATATGGCATACTTTCAGCCGCCTGATCTGCAGCTCACACACTCAAAAACAGAGAGAGAGGGTGTGCGTGCGCGCGCATGTTATTGAGTGTGTGAGCTGCATATCAGGCGGCTGAAATTATGCCATATCACGACTATTGAAATACACACACACACACACACATATATATAATATATATATATATATATATATATATATATATATATATATATATATATATATATATATATATATATATATATATATATATATATATGTATATATATATATATATATATATTTATATATATATATATATATATATATATATATGTATATGTGTATGTATATATATATATATATATATATATATATATATATATATATATATAATATATATATATACTTATAATATATATATATATATATACATGTATTTCAATAGTCATTTCACTACCTCTCTCCTCTGTCTTTACGCTACATCCACTGCTATCCAACATTGTGCAAAGTACATTCTAGATTACTTACACAATGCCTGTTTTCCGCACATACGCCTGGTGATATGGAAATGCGTCAGTGTTTTCTAACGTGCGAAGGTCATGCGTAAGATAAAGCTAGCTTAGTAAAGATAACATTTAGGATGGCATTTGAACCACATCATACGAGGATGGTTAGACCAGGGCACCTCCACGTTCGCAATGCTAGAACCATACATGTTATAGTATGGTCGCCATTGAGGTATACCCTGCACCGACTGATATAGTTGTTTTTCTCGCTAGATCCTTAGGACCGCTATAGCGAACATTAATCGGATATCAAGCGGATGTCTTTGAGCATTTCGATATATTAAAGATGGCCGCCAAAATGGCCGCCGGCGCTAACTGAAATATAACTTTTGAACCAGTGGACTTAGAATATTTGTATACCGCTCCGTCAGCCTGACAGCTGAGACAGCTGACGTTGGAACTCTTTCATAAGCGACTATAGAGGACTAAGTGCGACGTCGCTTGGTGTATCTTTCTTTGTGTAGCCTGGGAGAGATCGTCACACTAATCTTCCATTTTATCCTTGATAAAAACGATGACCTGGTGGTCTTCTCGGTTCCATCTTCATTGTTATGCTTCTCTTCAGTTTCCCTCAGGAGACAGGCTGAAATCCACCGATTTGGTTCTTTGGATCTTGGTCAACAATGTAAGGGCCACGACAATACAAACACTGGCGATGTCAATCAAAAGGAGGCCCAACACTCGATCATGTTG
>OZ024862.1:24211512-24241512 GCA_964017155.1 Oasisia sp. SBJ-2009
TTATTAAAACGTAAAAGCTCTTTTGTATCCCTGTTATTCGTGATCAGGTGCAACAGCGTGAAATGTGATAAAAAGTATTTGTCCTTGTGGTCCGGTGATTGGGGTATCACATACTTCATGACATTTGTGGAATGTGACAGCCATAGCATTTTATTCATTCGTGAAACAATAAATGGTATTTTTCAGTGAGAAATGTAACAACCCAAATAATTTCCATGCCATTGGCTTCCCCTCTTCCTCTTTACCGACAACGTCGCAAATGAAAGCAGAAAGGTATTGTTGTTAGAAGAAATCTTCAACAAAACGATTCGTACACCACTGCATGCAATAGGGCAGATGGTCCTTATTGGAGTGTGAAACTGGGTTTCTGACATAAATGTACGAACAAAACATCACTAGATAGCAAACATGACTTCAGGCAATGCCTGCCAATGTTAGCTGTAGTGTTTATTAAGAGCATGTGACATAAACTTACTTGCGAGGAGAAGAAGCAGAAGGAACACCATCTCTCCCGCTGGTGACAGCCAGTATATTCACATCGACAGGCGGCATGGCTTATCGAACGCACTTAACGGCCGTACAGCCAGGAGCAAAGATCTATATTACAGCACTACAGGACTTTGTCCTTAAATCATAATAATAATGGCAATTTGTACGGCGCCGGTATCCGCGACGTAGTGGCGCTCATGTCGGTTTTACATATAAAACATCATGTTACAACAATACCATTAATGCCAATAAAGCGACCTTTTTAAGACTCCAAAAAATAATAATAATATAATTACCATTAAAGAGAGTAGTAATAAAAATGGTGTAAAGTTTCAAAAAATGTATATACAATAATAATAATAATAATAAAATAATTTAGAAAATGAGTTAGTGTCATAACATGCATATAGGCCATAACATGTCCAAGGGAAAGTTCACATGTATCACTCAAAGCAAGCTTTAAAAAGATGTGTCTTCAATGCTGTCTTGAAGACACAAACTGTTTCGCTGGCTCTGGTATTGTTTGGAAGTGTATTCCATGCCTTTGCTGCGGATCGCGCTCCCCACGAGTTTTTCGATTTCTGTTCTGTTCTGTTCTGTTCTGTTCTGTTCTGTTCTGTTCTGTTCTGTTCTGTTCTGTTCTGTTCTGTTCTGTTCTGTTCTGTTCTGTTCTGTTCTGTTCTGTTCTGTTCTGTTCTGTTCTGTTCTGTTCTGTTCTGTTCTGTTCTGTTCTGTTCTGTTCTGTTCTGTTCTGTTCTGTTCTGTTCTGTTCTGTTCTGTTCTGTTCTGTTCTGTTCTGTTCTGTTCTGTTCTGTTCTGTTCTGTTCTGTTCTGTTCTGTTCTGTTCTGTTCTGTTCTGTTCTGTTCTGTTCTGTTCTGTTCTGTTCTGTTCTGTTCTGTTCTGTTCTGTTCTGTTCTGTTCTGTTCTGTTCTGTTCTGTTCTGTTCTGTTCTGTTCTGTTCTGTTCTGTTCTGTTCTGTTCTGTTCTGTTCTGTTCTGTTCTGTTCTGTTCTGTTCTGTTCTGTTCTGTTCTGTTCTGTTCTGTTCTGTTCTGTTCTGTTCTGTTCTGTTCTGTTCTGTTCTGTTCTGTTCTGTTCTGTTCTGTTCTGTTCTGTTCTGTTCTGTTCTGTTCTGTTCTGTTCTGTTCTGTTCTGTTCTGTTCTGTTCTGTTCTGTTCTGTTCTGTTCTGTTCTGTTCTGTTCTGTTCTGTTCTGTTCTGTTCTGTTCTGTTCTGTTCTGTTCTGTTCTGTTCTGTTCTGTTCTGTTCTGTTCTGTTCTGTTCTGTTCTGTTCTGTTCTGTTCTGTTCTGTTCTGTTCTGTTCTGTTCTGTTCTGTTCTGTTCTGTTCTGTTCTGTTCTGTTCTGTTCTGTTCTGTTCTGTTCTGTTCTGTTCTGTTCTGTTCTGTTCTGTTCTGTTCTGTTCTGTTCTGTTCTGTTCTGTTCTGTTCTGTTCTGTTCTGTTCTGTTCTGTTCTGTTCTGTTCTGTTCTGTTCTGTTCTGTTCTGTTCTGTTCTGTTCTGTTCTGTTCTGTTCTGTTCTGTTCTGTTCTGTTCTGTTCTGTTCTGTTCTGTTCTGTTCTGTTCTGTTCTGTTCTGTTCTGTTCTGTTCTGTTCTGTTCTGTTCTGTTCTGTTCTGTTCTGTTCTGTTCTGTTCTGTTCTGTTCTGTTCTGTTCTGTTCTGTTCTGTTCTGTTCTGTTCTGTTCTGTTCTGTTCTGTTCTGTTCTGTTCTGTTCTGTTCTGTTCTGTTCTGTTCTGTTCTGTTCTGTTCTGTTCTGTTCTGTTCTGTTCTGTTCTGTTCTGTTCTGTTCTGTTCTGTTCTGTTCTGTTCTGTTCTGTTCTGTTCTGTTCTGTTCTGTTCTGTTCTGTTCTGTTCTGTTCTGTTCTGTTCTGTGCTTAGGCCTCTACAGGAGAGGAGGAGAAGTAGCACTAACGCCATTTCACAACTTGTGATGTCCAGAATGTTCCACCGACACGCAGCATGGCTTAGCGAACACGCATGTAACCAAAGTTTAGCCATGAAGAAAGGCCTACGGTTACAATAGCATATTAGAACTTGCACCATTACAATTTACTTTCCACAAAATACCAGTTTTTAGTTGCATTTATTTTTTGAAATCCATAACTGGTGTATCAGCATTTTTATGCAGATGACAAGCATATGTATATTTCTGTATGCTCCTGATACTAAGAATAATCTCTGAAATTGTTGTAATTTATAGTCGAAAATGAAATGCATATTAATATTAAATACTTATAAAATTTAATTATTTGTTATTATAGGCAAATATAGGAGTGTAAAAATAAACGTTTTTCCTACATCTATGCTTCGCCAAATATATTAAAACTTCACAAAAACATGCACTATATAAAAATATACACGAAATAGCGAAATGCAGGAGTTTTACAGTGATATCCATGACCTACACTATACTGGAAGTATGAGCGACAGAGTTATTGCGGTGCTACATTTAAGATATCGGTGAAATAGTACTGTATGTATATTTGCCATTTTACAATGGAGAAGCTTATCAGACCGACTTCTATGTGAAAACTGTTGATGCGCTACATAAAGTGATATAAACAATTTTGGGCCATATGCCTGAAACACATAATTTGCGATCTCTGAGCCCGTCAAACGTTGTTTATTAAAGCCTCGATTAATCATACTCCGTGAGGTGGCAGCACTTTTCAGCCCGTCAACTCCGGTTCTCAGTCCGAATTTGAAATAATAAAATAAACAAACGACGCTTTTTTTGTATCAGATAATGCTGTATTTTAAAAACTATTCTAAATTAAACTTATACTAACACAAAATAAATAGAAATACAAATATGCAGTTGTTTATAAAATAGGAATTACGGCAGGATTGATCAGTAACCGTACGGTGGCAGCATTATTTAGCTCCACACGGATAACATATAGGGCGTGTAAGTCTCGCGCTCGAAAACAAGGTTGGGGGCACTTGGGGGAAGGAAGTCCATATTCTCCATGTTGACATATAGAACATTGTTTTGTTTTTGTTTGTAATAATCGGACTGTGCCCAAATAGTGTTTCACAGTTTTATTGTATTGTTCGAGAGATAATTACAAACAGAAGCAGCGGAATACTTTGCCGGTAACAATGATCACATAAATCATGCATTTTAATCGATTATTATAGTGGTACGTTGCCATGCCCATGGCATCGCCGGCTAGTACTTGTGTTTGACGATCTTGACTAGTAATGAAGAATGCCATCTTTCGCGCAGTACACCCTGTTTTGGGGCAAATGTATACATGTGTTATGATAACGTGCATTTAGACAACTTGTCAGATATAAGTGCTTATTGAACTGTTGTGAAACCACAACGTGTCTGTGACAGTGGTAAACTCAGTATTAAATTGGACATTTAACATAAGAAATATGTATATCGCAATATATTTATGACCTGATATTCCTAGTATTTATCAGTCGAAAGCTACAACTGTCATCCGTTAGTTACAATATTCTTCTTCTCTCCAGTCTCCAATCAGCTCCAGTCGCGCGGAGTCTCGCCATGTATCGTGACCCACTTACAGGCCCTATAAAAGCCAGCCAAGTAACAGTCGGTTAAGCGAGCCTATATTTATTACGGATGTTTGTAAAGTTACCACACTCAATTATAATGAATCAATGTCATTGCATAGTAATTTTATTTTTATTGTACTGATATGTATCATTTACAAGAATGAAATCTTTTTAGATTTATTATTTATTAAATTTTTTAGACACATATTGAAACGTATTACCGGTGCATATTATATATATATATATATATATATATATATATATATATATATATATATATATATATATATGTATATATGTATATATGTATATATGTATATATGTCATCATGCTGTCGGTCGCGAAGCGACAAAGACTGCTTCCATCACTTCACTCTTGCTCTCCATTTGTCTCTCTGCTGTGAGAGTGATGTCCAGGAGTCGATCTTTATGTCTCTCAGCTTCAGGTTTCTCTTGATGGTATCTTTGAACCGGAGACGAGGGCGCCCTCTCTTTCTGTGACCAGAAGACAGTTGGGAATAGAGAACCTGCTTCGGTAGCCTGTTTGATGACATCCTCATGAGGTGTCCAGTCCACCGGAGATTCTTTCTGATCAGAAGATCTTCCATAGATGGCAGCCCTGTCCGTTCGAGTATTTCCTTGTTTGTCACTTTGTCCATCCAGGTTATCCTCATGATCGAACGCAGATGTCGCATCATGAAGGCATGCAGCTTTTTCACCTGTCGTCTGTACACTGTCCAGGCCTCGGCTCCGTAGAGGAGGGTGGACAGCACAATTGCACGGTATATCTTGCCTTTAACCCGCATGGACACATGGTGGTTGTTCCAGAGTCTCTGGCGTAGTCGGCCGAAAGATGCACTAGCCTTGGCCATCCTCCTCTGTATTTCATCATCAATGCATCCGTCACTTGATATAGTGCTTCCGAGGTAGGTGAATTCCATAACAGAGTTCAGCTTGTTTCCATCAGCCATGATATCCTCCTCTCGGGTTCTTGTAGAGTTGGGTTGGTACAGCACCTCGGTCTTCTTGATGTTAATCTTCAGGCCGAACTTCTTTGACGCATTGGAAAAAGCATCCACGATTTTCTGCATCTCTTCAGCAGAGTGTGCAACCAGTGCACTGTCATCTGCGAATAGCAGCTCCCTCATCAGTATCCGTGTAGTCTTGGTCTTCGCTCTGAAGTGTGCGACGTTGAATAGGTCAGCGCTCTGTCTGGACTGTATGCAGATGCCATCCCCCATGTCTCGGAAAGCATTGTCGAGCATTGCTGATAGGAAGATGGAAAAGAGCGTGGGCGCCAGTACACAGCCTTGCTTGACCCCATTTGTGACCCTGAACGATTCCGAGACATCCCCTCCAACATTAACAGTCGCCATCATTCCGGTATGTAGTGCCTCGATCATTGTTGTGAACTTCTCTGGGCAGCCATACTTCTTCAGTAGCTGCCATAGTCCGGTCCTCCCAACTGTATCGAACGCCTTACTGAAGTCGACAAATACCATGTACAGGGGTCGGTCCTGCTCAATGCACTTCTCTTGTAGTTGTCGGAGAAAAAATATCATATCCACGGTGCTCCGGTTACCTCTGAAGCCACATTGTGTCTCCGGAACTACCTCTGGTGTTATGTGGGTAGATAGTCTGTTGAGGAGGATCCTGGCGAAGATCTTGCCTGCTATGGAAAGAAGAGAGATTCCTTTATAGTTCCCACAGTCTGTTCGATCACCTTTCTTGTAGACGGTTACAATGCTGGCATCCTTCCATGCTTGTGGTACCGAACCCATCTCCCAGGCATTGGTGATTAGTTGGTGCAGTCTGCTGAACAGAGTGTCTCCTCCATGCTTCCATACTTCTGCAGGAATTCCATCTCCTCCAGGTGCTTTGCCATCTTTCAGGCTGGCGATTGCTCTAGCCATCTCATCCATAGTTGGAACCTCATCAAGGCTTGTCTTGGTAATGCGCTGCGGGATATTGTCCAGAGCTTCGTGATCTATGTCGCCAGGGACGTTGAGTAGCTTCTGGAAGTGTTCACTCCATCTTGCCACAACTCTCTTGCTGTCAGAGAAGGTTTCCATTCCGTCTGTTGATTTTAGTTGAATAGGTCCCTTCTTTTTGGGTCCCCACACTTCCTTCAGTCCATTGTAGAAGCCCTTCATGTTGTATATATATATATATATATATATATATATATATATATATATATTATATATATATATATATATATATATATATATATATATGTATATATGTATATATATATATATGTATATATATATATATATATATATATATATATATATATATTAATGAAATATTTAAGTGTACCGTTAACTTTCATTTATTCACATTAATGAAAAAAAAATATTATTATGTTTATTTATTTTGTATTACAATTAATCATTATTATTATGAACTTCATGCATGCCTAGAGGTAGAATCTTATTATGTAGTATTTGGGCGTCAAGTTGTTTAAACTAATTTAGTATCTACAGGCGTCCTGGTCTTCATTGTTACCCCATTACATTGTTCTGTGTAATATTCATAATTATATATGCCAAATAAATGTCAATGCAATTCAATGTCAATGATTTATGTGTCGCCGATGTTAACTATCACGAACACTGTCGTTATACATATTTATCTAACTCCACATATATGTGGATCGATTACTGCTTGACAATATCTCGAAACCCTCTCATGACATGCAGATAACAATCACTTGCCTCTCAGTCTGCTGCCTGCAGAACAAAGTTCTCTGTTCAATCCATTGTTTCCTATACTGATGCCCCGTCACACTCCGATCTGACGGATCAAAGGCATTTCACGATATCCTGCATAACAAGCCAAACGCTTGATTGTTGGTAAATATTCCTTGTTCCAAGAAACAAAATGGAGGCTTGGCAACAATCATTGGTGTGCAATGAATAATCGCTTGATTTACTAGGTAATGGGTTTAATGGTGATGGTAACAACGCCAGTTATGGCAACATGCGACTAATGGAATGGCGACAATATTTTATGGACCTAGAGTACGTTTCATTGAGATAAAGAGCGCTCTTAAAGATAATTCATCATTACACAAAATCCGTTGTGAATTTTTTTCTGTTATTAAAACTCAACTATCCATTGCCATATTACAGAGGACATCATTTCTATGACACACCAGTGACAACATCTCGCTTGCGCGTCATGGTGGTGACAGGTTTCATGTATTTGATATCACTGCAAATGTTAAGTGCAAACTCGACTTAAGGAG
This sequence comes from Oasisia sp. SBJ-2009, assembly GCA_964017155.1. Classification (NCBI taxonomy): domain Eukaryota; kingdom Metazoa; phylum Annelida; class Polychaeta; order Sabellida; family Siboglinidae; genus Oasisia; species Oasisia sp. SBJ-2009. The sequence goes on from OZ024862.1 coordinate 24,218,800, forward strand.
CTCTTTTAAAACGTTAGTGAAATGGTCCCCTGTGGTCACACTAACATGTTTTGGTCCACCTCTTAACTACAGCATCCCAATTTATGTTGACTCTTTTTTTACACAATATCCACAAGTTATATTTAGTTGACATATAATAATACTGCTGTTGCACTCATACTGACTGCTGTCGCTTGGTGCATTATATGTGAATATATATATATATATATATATATATATATATATATATATATATATATATATATATATATATATATATATATATATATATATATATATATATATATATATATATATATAATATATATATATATATATATATATATATATATATATATATATATATATATATATATATATATATATATATATATTTACTGCTTCTTCTCCGGAAACGAAAGCTGAATAATAATATTAATGACAAACAATATTACTGTTATACAACCGTCCAGAATTCAAAGGGTTCATTACGGCTGAAATAATACGATAGTTGACCACATCGGTGAACATTGCTCGTCGCCGCCTCCGAGGGTTCGATCATCTACAATGCATGGCATCTGACTGCCAACATCGCGGATTTGCCCATGCCTCCCCCAACACCGGCTAAACTCTGTGGTTGTCTACGCCGATGAAGCAGGATGTGAATGGTCTAGAGGGTACGGGCATTGTTGATAAAAAACAACCTACTAACTGCTATGTTAGTTATGCAGCAGTACACATGGAACATCCTGTAAATATCGAGTTAGGGTAGTGACTCGAAGTGTTTTGCCTTGTCTTTCTACAACAACACTGAAGTCTGTATTTGTTGTTGTTGTTGTTGTTGTTGTTGTTGTTGTACTTGTGTTGAAATAGAGTTTGTAATCGATGTGATTACAGGTCAGAAAGTATGCATTTTTGCAGCCGACCATCAACTAATGAAGTATGTTATCAGCTGACTGTTTGGGTGCTGGCGACGTAAATTGAGGTCACCAAGTATCTCGGAATGACGGGATATAAATAGATGCAAAAACGTTGGCCTGCCGACAACTTGTACTTGCCATCTGTAATTACTTGTCTAGCTATCAATTATATTAGAAAATGTCTAGTGTATTAGCGTCGTCCTTGTACTGACCGCTGTGTTTAATCGCACAGACACAGCCTTATCCATAAAACAAGATAACAAGTTACAAGTGTAACAGTCTCTGAATAAATAACATGATGTATAGTTTGAAAAGCAGCGGACATATCCATGTCATAGTTATTTTCATGGATAAGTCCGCTGGTTTTCAAACTATACATCATGTTTTGATTCAGAGACTGTTTGACTTAGACGTAATTTGTTATGTTGTTTTGTGGGTAAGGCAGTTTCTGTGCGATCAAACAACTTGTCAGTTTGAACACCCCCATGTTTGCTTGCATTATCTAGTGAAAAAACTGTGCACACTCAAGGGGTCGTTCTGTCTCCCTTATTGTTGTTCCTCTAAAAAATGATATCTGATGTCATGACCCAGTTCTTGCCATTCTGAAATATATAGATGTCATAAATACAGCGTTGAAAAGCAGTTGTCTTGAGTTAAATGTAATGAAAACCAAGGAGTTCATTATTGGCAACATCAAGGAAAGATATGCAGGAAGGTGAGTAGTGATAGATTAGAGGTAGGTGGAGATGGTTGGCGGTTATACATACTTAGGTATTTTTATCGAAAACAAACACTTTCAACGGACATGCCAATATGGTGCATAAGAAATCACAACAACATTTCTTTCTAATTGGGAAATTAAGAACCTTTGAGGTCAGCACACATGGCCTTGAACTGATGTACAGAGGCCATGTTGAGAGTATTTTGTCTTTCAACATCAACACTTTGTTTAGGCATCTTACCATTAAACAAAAGTTGTTAACGTAGCTAGTAAACTCACCAGCCAACAGCAAATACAGCTTTCTACTCTATGATTCTGCCCTAGCTGGGAAAGTATCTCATATATTAACTGATCCTGATCATGCACTGAACTTGGAATTTCATATATTTCCATCAGGCAGGCGTATACAAGTTCCCCCGGATAGGAACAAACGTATATATATATATATATATATATATATATATATATATATGTATATATGTATATATATATATATATATATATATATATATATATATATATATATATATATATACATACACATATATATATACACATATATATATACATATATACATATATATATATATATACATATATATATATATATATATATATATATATATATATATATATATATATATATATAACACGTTTGTGCATTCTGCTGTTGCTGTGGTGTTGAAAGCTGCAATGAAGAAACATGTCAGCTGATCTGCGGTTCGGCGGTGTAGAGGAAATGTGATATGTCTAGGTTTCTTTTTAGGGTAATCCATGTTGCTATTTTTATACTTTTGCGTTACGAGTGCATGCATGAAGATTGCGTGTTTTATTTATTTATTATTATATTTCGTTATATATTTATATTATTGTCAGAGACAATTTAATTAAAACAGTAAGCCAACTGATGTTTTCAGATTAATATAATAGTATTTATAAATTATAAACAATACCATCGATTTGAGATAATTTAGATTTATTACTATTAATTAAGGTGAGGTGGCCGTATTAGTACGATTAACAAGATCTATACTGTACTCTGTATTGAAATATTTTGATTATGTTGTAGTTACCTTAATTGCGAAGTGTTATCAAGATGACTTTAATGGAAAATTCTGGTGTAGTTTTGATGTGTAAATTGTCAGGAATATAACTTGTGTTTGCACACAGTAATATGGTTGTTAATTCCATGGATACAACCAAACGTCTTCTAAAATAATTATCTAGAATGCATTGTTTCTACTGCTATTGCACAGGTTTTTTTTTCGATTTATCAATCTAGTCCACAATTCAAGGCCGATGCGTGCAGGAGTTGTTTGCGACGTATTATCTATTCTCGTGTATCGCATGTATGTGTTGTTGAACATTTTGCACTCAGGGGTCGATAAGCACTCTTCAGAATCGGTGTGTCCACAGCAACCATTTCATGTGCCTACATCATCTAGGCTAGTAAGATATTCTCTACCATCGACAATGTGACTTGTTTCGCTAACTGAGATATATTACTATAAAATGTAGCGTCTTCATGAAGCACTTCTATGGATGGGCAGTTTGTTTACGTTACGCATGACCTCTACAGCGGAGTTCGGAGACTGTCTACACGAGTACAGAAAGACGAATGAAGTCAGAACGGGGTTGGCGTTGGTCGTGCCTATATTTTTTTTTTTTTTTTTTACCTTTACATGGGTATCTGAGCGGTGCTACACCAGAGGAGATATGTTTTCATAGAAACTGGCAATTGTCACTTTCTATGAAAGACCGTGCTGAGGCCTTTGTTCAACCAGGAAACATTACAGCTTCACAATGACGATGATGATTACGACGAAGATGACGACGACGACGAAGGTGATAAAGACAGTTGTCAAGTACTGGTTCTTATTTGCTTCATCACAGAGATCCGTGTACCATTCTCTTGAAACTCGCATCAGAGAGCTATTACGGTACGAAGTGCTTTAATTAGTTAGCTTATCTAAGTAACAAATGTAATCAGGTTTTGTTCTAGTGTTTCATAAATGAGTAAGTGTATGTCATCAATAACGGATGTTATAAATTTATAAAAATTAAAATTATAATGCACATTGAAATATACAGCACCAAGCGATTGCGCTTCAGTTCACCTTTAAAAATGACTACCGACTGCCACTTTACGGCATGTCGTGATGTTCTACAATGACAACGCATTCTACCCATTGTGATAGACAGTTATCATATTTATTACACATTAATTAAATCACGCGTTGTTTATATGTATATCAGCACAGGCAGTCTATATAGGAGGCTTTAGTTCCTGTCGACTTCACACTGAGCAGTCCATTGGGTCTGCAAAGCGGTGGACGTTGAACGTTCCGTCGGCCAATCCAGATCATCACAGTTCTAGAGAGTATGAAACAAAACTCGGATCACGCGTTTGTAATGGACTGCATGTTAGACGATGCGTTTGTTATACAACAACAACTTTTATTACCACATGCAACACGTGTATTATTAAATATTGAAAGTTGTTAATGGTTTATGAACATTTATATATATTCGTATTTCTTGAGTACATACTTACCGTAGAAAGGGGCATCAAATATACTAATAATAATAACAATAATAATAATAATAACGTAATTACATCTTTAACGCCAATATTATCAACAAATCTCAACTCAGTTGTGCAACGAAACCAAAAGATTACAGAGAAATAGGAGACTAATTAATTTCTACAAAATACCTAGCTACAAAATAACAAATCACAATGTGACGTGTCATTCGGGCTGGTTGTTGCTGGAAAAGGACACATAAGCCTTGTATTCTTATTAGTATTATTATTACCTTTCATCTTCTGTTTGATCCAGCCAACGAACTTTGACATTCGCACATACACGCCCGGGTGGTTCTTTATGCCACACCCGTCACCCCAGCTCGTCACCCCGTACAGATGCCACACATTCGACCCCGACGACGCACACGCGAGAGGACCACCGGAGTCTCCCTGCAAACAGGCAACGCACACACAGTCCTCGATCAAAACAGTTCCAACATGATTCAGTTGACATACACTCACAACGTGAATTTAAAAGTCAGGCTAATACAAATTTCACGACGGGCTGTTCACGCTCAACTTTAAAGACGTGTAAAGTTTGCATAACATTTTGCGAGGTCATATGTTAATATTATAACTTATATATATATATATATCTTCAGCTTCTCGTTTGAATTCAGATGTTTGATTCATGAAATGGATAAAGACAAATTCCAATGGACTAGGCTAGGTTGTTCCTCTATCTAGTACGTCACGATTTGCCTACGTCACAATCAACAATTTAAGCAAGACCTCCGTCAAGTATATCTATGACGTTGCAAATAATGTACACAAAGAAAACGTTTCGAAGCCACTGCCAAATATTACAGCAAAAAGGGCAGATAGACATAAGCTCTTGGGAGGAGCGTTCACAGGGAAGGGACACATTTTGGACAGACCGCCTACTTCGCTAGGCGGAGAAACGGCAGTGGACATAAGAGAGGGAGTTGTCTCAAAATCTGCACGTCTCCTCACCTGGCACCTCTTGTCCCAACTCCAGCATTATGTACAGTTCAAGAATCCGGCTCTTTAGTCACCTCAAGACACATGGCCAATCCTCATTTCGAAGTACCGCTGATGATGGTGAGACAGAACTCACATTGTTATGCACGTGACTCAAGTTACAACTGCCGAATGACATAGCATGACTCAAACATTCCAGCTCACATGCGTCACTTACAAAACATACCTTACGTTTTTGTCATAGATAATTACTTTTGAAAGTAGCATTTCTACAAGACGTGTGGAGCACAGTGACGGAAGACACAGGAGGACGAAACGGTTTGTTTACGTGAGATCACAGATCTTTACAGATCACTATTTGGATAGCTCAATTGGCCATTTAGGTTGATTGATCGTTTACCTGGCAAGCGTCTTTTCCTCCTTCTGCGTGGCCAGCACAGACCATAAGATCAGTGACTCTTCCACTGTACCATTGACGCTGGTTGCACTTCTCATTACTAAACAACCCCACTGAAACCTCTCTCAAGACCGTATTATCGCCAGTTCCTGCAAAGTGGAAATCACAACAGCTAGCATAGAAGCGTTGTCGAAAATAATAATGAAAGTAGCATTTAGCAACATTCCATTTGTTGTATGGTAAATCTGGCTGGCGATATCATATTACCAACGGTAAAATTTCCCGTCGAACCGAATAGTTTGAACCGGATGGTTCGCGGGATTTTCGTCGTAGATGGGTAATTACATTTTTTCTAATACAAGCAGAAAGCGTTTTTATTATTAGTATTATGGCTTTTTTTCTCCACCTATTAATTGGAAATGCCTATGTACGGAAATTAACGCCAAAGGGAGTTTAGATAAGAATATCTCAGTTGTTCCAGTTCCCAGCGTAGGATCGGAATTGTCCAGGTTTTATGGTTAGGTTTATTTTAGGGTTAGCGCCATATCATAACATGATATTATGGTAACTACCAGAAACCGCCTACTAAAAATACACGAAAACCTTGCAACATAGATGTTCTCTGCGGAACTGTTACGACTCACCACTTTTTCATCTACTGAGTGTTGCTTCTTGATGGCGAATATCACAATACAATTTCCACATCATGGACAATAAAGGTTTTTGAATTTTGGACATATTCGTTCATTCTACGTTGCTCCAGCTGACTCAGCTGTATCAATGAGTATCAACTAACCTAGCTAACGACTGTGTGCGACCAGGGTTCGCCCATCACTTGCAGCATTCCAGAGATGTTGTCCTATGAACTGGATATTGTGCTACATAAAACGCACCTTTACCGTTTATTACCGCTTTACATTTTATATCGAATAGGTTCCTTCGTCTTCAGCAGCGCGAGATCGTTGTCGTTCGTGTACGGGTCGTATTTGTGATGTTCGTATACCAGTTCCACGTCGTGGGTGACTTGCGTGACCTCCTTCTTGTCGCGGTTGTGTTCTCCCACCACCACCTTGTACCGAGTGGGTTGACGCTCCTCGTGTCTGTGGACATGCACACGCACGTACGTAAGATGTTGTGCCGCTGAACAACACACACGTACGACTGCAAACGATCCAACTGACACTTTGTCAGACTAAAAGAAACTGTTCGTGTGTGTCAGTGCGTGTGCGTGTGCGTGTGCGTGTGCGTGTGCGTGTGCGTGTGCGTGTGCGTGTGCGTGTGCGTGTGCGTGTGCGTGTGCGTGTGCGTGTGCGTGTGCGTGTGCGTGTGCGTGTGCGTGTGCGTGTGCGTGTGCGTGTGCGTGTGCGTGTGCGTGTGCGTGTGCGTGTGCGTGTGCGTGTGCGTGTGCGTGTGCGTGTGCGTGTGCGTGTGCGTGTGCGTGTGCGTGTGCGTGTGCGTGTGCGTGTGCGTGTGCGTGTGCGTGTGCGTGTGCGTGTGCGTGTGCGTGTGCGTGTGCGTGTGCGTGTGCGTGTGCGTGTGCGTGTGCGTGTGCGTGTGCGTGTGCGTGTGCGTGTGCGTGTGCGTGTGCGTGTGCGTGTGCGTGTGCGTGTGCGTGTGCGTGTGCGTGTGCGTGTGCGTGTGCGTGTGCGTGTGCGTGTGCGTGTGCGTGTGCGTGTGCGTGTGCGTGTGCGTGTGCGTGTGCGTGTGCGTGTGCGTGTGCGTGTGCGTGTGCGTGTGCGTGTGCGTGTGCGTGTGCGTGTGCGTGTGCGTGTGCGTGTGCGTGTGCGTGTGCGTGTGCGTGTGCGTGTGCGTGTGCGTGTGCGTGTGCGTGTGCGTGTGCGTGTGCGTGTGCGTGTGCGTGTGCGTGTGCGTGTGCGTGTGCGTGTGCGTGTGCGTGTGCGTGTGCGTGTGCGTGTGCGTGTGCGTGTGCGTGTGCGTGTGCGTGTGCGTGTGCGTGTGCGTGTGCGTGTGCGTGTGCGTGTGCGTGTGCGTGTGCGTGTGCGTGTGCGTGTGCGTGTGCGTGTGCGTGTGCGTGTGCGTGTGCGTGTGCGTGTGCGTGTGCGTGTGCGTGTGCGTGTGCGTGTGCGTGTGCGTGTGCGTGTGCGTGTGCGTGTGCGTGTGCGTGTGCGTGTGCGTGTGCGTGTGCGTGTGCGTGTGCGTGTGCGTGTGCGTGTGCGTGTGCGTGTGCGTGTGCGTGTGCGTGTGCGTGTGCGTGTGCGTGTGCGTGTGCGTGTGCGTGTGCGTGTGCGTGTGCGTGTGCGTGTGCGTGTGCGTGTGCGTGTGCGTGTGCGTGTGCGTGTGCGTGTGCGTGTGCGTGTGCGTGTGCGTGTGCGTGTGCGTGTGCGTGTGCGTGTGCGTGTGCGTGTGCGTGTGCGTGTGCGTGTGCGTGTGCGTGTGCGTGTGCGTGTGCGTGTGCGTGTGCGTGTGCGTGTGCGTGTGCGTGTGCGTGTGCGTGTGCGAGTGCGTGTGCGTGTGCGTGTGCGTGTGCGTGTGCGTGTGCGTGTGCGTGTGCGTGTGCGTGTGCGTGTGCGTGTGCGTGTGCGTGTGCGTGTGCGTGTGCGTGTGCGTGTGCGTGTGCGTGTGCGTGTGCGTGTGCGTGTGCGTGTGCGTGTGCGTGTGCGTGTGCGTGTGCGTGTGCGTGTGCGTGTGCGTGTGCGTGTGCGCGCGCGCGTGCGTGCGTGCGTGCGTGTGTGTGTGTGTGTGTGGGTGTGTGTGTGTGTGTGTGTATTTATTGTGTATGTATATGTATGTATGTATGCATGTATGTATGGATGTGTGCATGTAGGTATTTATCCATGCATGTGTATGTATGTATGTATGTATGTATGTATGTATGTATGTATGTATGTATGTATGTATGTATGTATGTATGCATGTATGTATGTATGTATGTATGTATGTATGTATGTATGTATGTATGTGTGTGTGTATTTGTATGTATGTATGTATGTATGTATGTATGTATGTATGTATGTATGTATGTATGTATGTATGTATGTATGTATGTATGTATGTATGTATGTATGTATGTATGTATGTATGTATGTATGTATGTATGTATGTACGGCAGTACCCATCCTAATATGAATGGCTAAGAGTTTCCTAAACACTAAGGTGATACGAATTTTCGATGTTTCAAACTTTCGACTTTCGCTGTGTTGACATATTGGATGGTCTAAAGAGCCTATCCGACCTAGTTTTTCTCACTGGTTCCAAATCTGTCCTTACTTTTGCGATAACTCTATCCACGAGCGAGATTCAATGATTTTGTAATCGTACTCAACATTTTGATGTTTCAAAGTGGGATTTCCGTCATTTATTACCTTTCGGCTGCTGTAAAAGACTTACAAGGCGTTTCATAATTTCGGGCCTACGAAATGATGCGATTGCAATGACAAATTAGATCAAACAAGTGCTTGTCACTGACATTATTTCAGGTCATGCATCAACTATTGCATGTACAGATGTTGGCTTCGCGGGTAAAGGAACAAAACTAGTGGGTAAATGCTTCAAGGATGAAGCAGGACTGGGGTAATATGAATGGGAGTGGGACTACTACAGGGTAAATGCTTCGCAGCTAAAACACGTATGAGACACGAATTAAAGTAAGGAGACAAGCCCCCCTTGTAGAGTCCAGTGACGCATACATGATATCTTCCTCACAGCAATTCTCTCACAAGACGCAGTTCAGTACTTCAAAGTTCCCCACACTCATCATTCACTCTATCCTGGTGTCAAACGTGTGTTGTACTGCTGTACATCTCAATCTCCTCAGTATTCGCCGTCTGTGTATCTCTTCCGTTTTGCCGCGGAGTCGAAAAATTGTCTTGTCTCCTTACATCATTAGCTCGTGTCTTAAAACAGAGGTGAGGCGGGGGGGGGGGGGCAGGGGGGCTTGGCTCCTTACTTTAATTCGTGTCTCATACGTGTTTTAGCTGCGAAGCATTTAGACTGTAGTAGTCTCACTCCCATTCATATTACCCCAGTCCTGCTTCATCCTTGAAGCATTTACCCACTAGTGTATATATGTATGTACACGTATATAAGTATGTATGTGTGTATATATGTATGCACGTATGTAGGTATATATATATATATATATATATATATATATATATATATATATATATATATATATATATATATGTATATATATATATATATGTATATGTATATGTATATGTGTGTGTGTGTGTGTGTGTGTGTGTGTGTGTGTGTGTGTGTGTGTGTGTCCGTATATTTGTTTGGTGCCATATCGGCAAATATCACAATCCCATCCGTCTTGGTTTGTCCTTGCTGACAGCTCCCGTCTACTGTCACAGAGAACGAGACGGGAGTACAACGAAATCAGGCACTACTCGAATATCAATACAGTCATAACCTTTTTTTGTCAAATGTAAGTTTAAAGCAGTGATGATAGACGAATACAACGGGAGATATGTGGGTGCGGGAGCTCAACTTACATGCAGTGCGCAGCTGTTACAATCCAGCGATCGGCTATGATGGTTCCTCCACAGACGTGACCATGGTCAACAAGAACTAAACTAATCTGCCACGGCCACGAATTTGGTTTCGCCTCGTCACCACCAACAATCAGCCTTCTTGTTTGCAGGGAGGGTTGTCGCCAGCCACACTCCGCTGGAGCTGTGTACAAAACACTGACATGTCAGAACTTGTTGAATAAGATGTCGCTTGATCACTTAAGAAATCTTTACTGTGTCGTCATATTTTACAAGTGTGTTTAGCATCATACACGACTGAGGACATGTTTTCATCCTGTGGCAATCACGTCACTAAACGTTACCCACGAATAATATGAATGGGTGTTGTTTTTCATTAGCATCTACTAATTATGCACTTTGACAGAACGTTGGAGGCTGAAAGAATGTGATACAAATATAAGCTAAGACTGATGATAGGATCATCAGTATTATAATGCAAATACAGATAAGCTATGAAGATATTAAACATTCGTTGATCCACCTTAGTAACTGGCCAGGAACCAAGTCATGTTCCTGTTGAAAGACATTTATTTTGTCATCATGTTAATATTATTGAAAGACATTTATTTTGTCATCATGTTAATATTAAATTCATTGTCATCGTTACTATCTGCAACGAGACAATATTATTACAGCGTTTGCTACAATCATCTTGCCTGGTACATTGGCAGAAGATGTTGCATGCAAATTGAGCATCAGGACAGCGGGGTTATCTTCATCGTTTGGGAAGAGTGAGTTTGACACTTCAGCCTTCGATGGGGGGTAACTGTTGCATTTGTAATGTGATAACGATTCCCCAAAACATGCATTTGTAAATAATTTGGAAATGAACATGTTTAGTGTTTCCCTTAAGCGTGTCTGACGTTGAAGGGAATTACGGTCGTAGGTATATAACATCACAGTGATACTGCGCAAGCGTCATCTTGCATGATTTTTTAGCTTTATTAAAGTATACGCAACTTATATATTTACTTTTATATATTTGTATTTGTGTGTTATTTAACATGGATGTATTGTTTGAAATAGTGGCCAAATAAAAACAAATTCTTCTTCTTCGTGTTCTTCAATTAAATCATGTCATTTAAGTAAAACGTCTTTCGCAAAGTTTGTAATGCCACATGCTACAGGAACCATAAAATGGAAGACACTACCTCCAGGGTTACGGTATTTAGAAACTGGAGAAAGGACTGCACACCCAAAATCAAGCAGAATTTATCGATCGAAAGATAATGTATCACATAAAGGCAGTTGAAATGTTTGGTGCATCGTCGAATACACGTTGACTCATTCCCTGAAATAATATTGATAGTGCCAGCCATTTTGGATTATGTTTGTATCCATCTGTTTACAGTCGTCGTTTCCGAATCACCCGCTGCGATTACATATGTGACCTACTAAGACAGTTAAAGTAGATATTTAGCTGTGAATGTATGAAATGCGTTATTTCACATTTTCGAATTTCATGAACCACGATCTTTAAAATTATACATGATTTGTTTAAAGTTCTTGAAAAGATGTCGGTGTCATTCATATTGCTGTTTTTTATATTTGTCTAGAAAAGGCTGTGAAAATATAAAAATGAAAATTGGAAAATGATATTATAAGGTGTGCATTTCTGCTAATATCATGACATTGGTGAAATCATTGTATGACCGAGACAGCAATTGTTTGAATACACAAACATACCTGGATAGAGTCATGTTCTTTTCTTGGCGTCACGAGAAACTATCAATAAAAATGATTGAAAATATGTCTAAATAGTGATGCAAGCTAAAAATCTTGTATATAAAACAAATATAGATGTCGATAACATTTAACAAAAGTTAACTAAATTGCTTTCTGATATTAAAGCATTTCAATCAAGCAACTTAAAAATAAAATATATGTTTGGAAAAGTGTAATTTGGTATTATACTTTGTGTACTTTATAAATTAAAATTGTTTTCATTGGTTAACATTTTGAAGTTTGCTTACATTCTGACTAAAATAAATGGGCAGTGAGGAGAACAATTGCATTGCATGAACACAAAGGTGACAATTAAGACCGTGAAGCTAACATGCAGGTATTATACAACCTGATACGGATAATGTCATTAAGTGAAGACATTTTGTCTTCATTTATTGGACTTTATAGGAAATAGTAAACGTTATTTTCTCCAGTGGTCAAATAGTTACCGAATAATGACACGGTGGCATCATACATCTTCTGAATCAGTAGATTCCCAGTTTATCTTGCCAGTTGTCCTACGTGGCATAAGCCATAACATTACATTTGTGACAATATATATGCTCACTATAATAGTAGTGCTATTGGCAACCATATTGGATTATCCCAGTGTCACTTTTCTATTGACCAATATCGGTTTGTAGCGCTTAAATGTAGGAAAATAATATTCAAACCGGAAAAAGTAAATATTTATCAACTAGCCATAGAACGGACAGCACGGTCAATCATATTATATACTTTTTGGTTACTTTTGGCGGTCATCGTTGATATTTCAAATAAGTTCGTTAAGTGTGCCACGGTGTAGTCAAGCTGTTTCTGAATCTCTACACCTTATGGTTCTTTAATAAAACAGAACTCCAGTCAGTGAGACGTTCACATTATATACTTACACGTGTATGACATATTGGGTTTGCATAGTAATTGTGCACAACGATCGTTAATAAACAAATACTTATAGTTTACACCAAAAAACCTGCTGTCTTGGATTCAGGGCGATGCCATCTTGAGGCACAGAACCAGTGATGTAACCCACTTACGTCACTGGCGCCTGCATGTTCGAACATCCGACGTCTGTCCAAGGGTATTTTATTTAGTGCATCCAGTACATCGCGGTTTGATTACGTCATTTTCACGATTATGCGCGAGGTCTCCTTCAAGTTTTACCTTTTCCAAAAATGCACCAGTGACTTAAGCGATTTGGCTGACGCCACTGGTTCTGTGCCTCACGATGGCAGCGCCAAGACTCAAAGATAGCATTTTATTGATACAATTATATACCATCATTAATTGTTTATTAACGATGTTTATCCACAATTACTATGCACAACCAACCAATACATATATATGCATACATATATATATATATATATATATATATATATATATATATATATATATATATATATATATATATATATATATATATATATATATATATGTGTGTGTGTGTGTGTGTGTGTGTGTGTGTGTGTGTGTGTGTGTGTGTGTGTGTGTGTGTGTGTGTGTGTGTGTGTGTGTGTGTGTGTGTGTGTGTGTGTGTGTGTGTGTGTGTGTGTGTGTGTGTGTATAGAATGAATGTTCGTAGTGATAACAATCTAGTACCTGGGGGAGTCGATTGGTACTTGATCTTAAATCCGGTCTTTGTGACACTACTGTCAGAATGGAAGACGACGAGTAGCTTGTTTCTGCTGGAGACGATATCTTTTGGCAGTTTGTTGCCACATAATTTGGCCAGCCTACGTTCCAGCCTACGAGATGAAGTGAAGACGCCATCGTACACTGTGACGTAGTCATAGATACAAACACCTTTCAAGCCCGGTTCCACGTCGAAGTGCAAAAACTGAAGTTGTACGCGCTGCAGAACAAAACTGTTTGTGAGACACTGGTATTTTCGGTACGTCCGACAGTGGCTAAAAGTAGTAATTTAATGCACATCTGATAAAATAATTAAGATGGTGATTAGGCAGATGATGATAATTATATATATATATATATATATATATATATATATATATATATATATATATATATATATATATATATATAAATACCTAGTTGGACTATACAAAATACTCAAATAGTGTTTTATACGAATCTCATGACGTTATGCAATAGATGTGTGATTAAAACATGAAGACGATATATTTAGGGAAAACAACTACATTATTGGGATCGAAAAATGGAGACAGTCTTTTCCTAGCGTCGTGTAACTTACCGAGTTGCGGGTTAGTCGGATGAGCCAGATTTGTTTCATGTTATTGGTGTAGTCGGCTTCTTCTACCCCGAACACACCTCCATTGTCTCTAAGGAGGATCATCCCGCTGCACGCATCTACATCGGACAGTCGGTGAGTGTGTGCGTTTGTGTGCGCGTGTGCACGTGTGCCCGTGTGCGCGCGTGTGTGTTTGTGCGTGTGTGCGTGTGTATGCGTGTGTGTTCGCATGGGCGCTTATGTGCGTTTGTGCGAGTGTATGTATTTGTGCGTGTGTAGGCGCTTGTGCGTGTGTGCGTGTGTGCGTGTGTGCGTGTGTGCGTGTGCGCGTGTGCGCGTGTACGCGTGTGCGCGTGTATGCGTGTGTGCGTTTGTGCGAGTGTATGCGTGTGTGCGTGTGTGGGCGCGTGTGCGCGTGTGTGCGTTTTTGCGTTTGTGCGTGTGCGCGTGCGAGTGCCCGTGTGCTAGTGATAAGTGTGCGAATATTCCTGTATGTACGTGTACGCGTATGTGCGTGTGTGATGTATGCGTGTTTGTATGTGCGTGTTGGCGTGTCTATAACACAAAACATGTTTGTGAAATATTCGGTAGAATTTTGGCAATAGGGCTTCAAAATATTTGACATTGGTTAATACTGCGAATACTTGTGGCCATTTTCTATGAGGTATACGTAATTTTTTTGGATATATTGGTAAACAAATAAAACGTGTATTTAATATAATAATTATATATTAAAATACAATAATCATGCAAAAAACATCATCAATATACACAAATTTTGATGACAATCAAATATCAGCCAAAGCGACGCAGACAGATAAAATAAAAAAATTCTCGCTGAACACGGTGTAGTTAACATCATAACACATTTTATGCACATCTGTTTAATGGTACATTCTCATCATACTGCAATGTATGAAGATGACTAGTGCGCGTGCGTCACTATTATATTGACACTTTGTTGCAATTTGTACCGTTTTAATAAATATGTTTTACTCTTTGTAAAAAAAAATGCTCAGAATCAATGTAACGAGTTGTTTCTTGTTCGTAATAATAAGTAAAATAAATTGGGAAGTTCTAGTGTTATAAAATTAAAATGCTACTTCTAATTAATAATTTGATGTGTTCCTAAACCAGCATAAAACATATTAGAAACCTGTCAATATCTGTTAATGTGTTTTCTTACTAATGTGGTAGAGACTGCTAATTTCCGGACATGTACAACAGTTCATATAAGTATTTAATCTATGTTATAGTTAGTGTTGGTGCAAACTGATTATAATGTAAAATGGTCTCAAGTTGTCTTGTCAAAACTACCTGTTACTCCGGTTATATAATTTGATTGACGTAGAAAGTTGTGTCAAGAACGCATATCTCATGCGACTGTGTTCCTGTATCACTAATGAAGATATTTTGCATTTGCCATTTAGTAAACTGGACAACATGACTACTGACCTGTGTATAGGAAAACGTTAACATAATACATAAATATAAATGTTTCGTTTGGTGCACTTGGAACAAGGATATAATTATTATTAATCCGTGATTCGTGAAATTATTTCCTCGTGAAACGTAAAAGCTCTTTTATATCCCTGTGGTTCGTGATCAGGTGCAACAGGGTGAAATATGATAAAAAGTATTTGTCCTTGTGGTCCGGTGATTGAGGCATAATTGCTTCATGACATTTGTGGAATGTGACAACCATAGCATTTTATTCATTCGTGAAACAATCAATGGCATATTTTTGAGTGAGAAATATAAAAACCCAAATAATTTCCCTGCCATCGGCTTCCCCTCTTCCCATTTACCGACAACGTCGCAAATGAAAGCAGAAAGGTATTGTTGTGAGAAGAATTCTTCAACAAAACGATTCGTACACCACTGCATGCAATAGGGCAGATGGTCCTAATTGGAGTGTGAAACTGGGTTTCTGACATAAATGTACGAACGAAACATCACTAGATGGCAAACACGACTTCAGGCAATGCCTGCCAATGTTAGCTGTAGTGGTTATTAAGAGTACGTGACATAAACTTACTTGCGAGGAGAAGAAGCAGAAGGAACACCATCTCTCCCGCTGGTGACAGCCAGTATATTCACATCGACAGGCGGCATGGCTTATCGAACGCACTTAACGGCCGTACAGCCAGGAGCAAAGATCTATATTACAGCACTACAGGACTTTGTCCATAAATAAAAATAATAATGGCAATTTGCATAGCGCCGGTATCCGCCACGTAGTGGCGCTCATGTCGGGTTTACATATGAAACATCATGTTACAACAATACTGCTAATGCCAATAAAGCGCCCTTTATAAGACCCAAACATAATAATAATACAAATAATTACCATTAAATAAAGTAGTAATACAAACGGTGTAAAGTTTCTAAAAATGTATATACAATAATAATAATAATAATAATAATAATAATAATTTAGAAAATGAGTTAGTATCATTAAATGTATACAGTCCAGAACATGTCCAAGGGAAAGTTCACATGTATCACTCAAAGCAAGCTTCAAAAAGACGTGTCTTCAATGCTGTCTTGAAGACACAGACTGTTGCGCTGGCTCATATATTGTTTGGAAGTGTATTCCATGCCTTTGCTGCAGATCGCGCTCCCCACGAGTTTTTCGATTTGTGTTCTGTTCTGTTCCGTGCTTAGGCCTCTACAGGAGAGGAGGAGAAGTAGCACTAACGCCATTTCACAACTGGTGATGTCCAGAATGTTCCACCGACACGCAGCATGGCTAACCGAACACGCATGTAACCAAAGTTTAGCCAGAAAGAAAGACCTACGGTTACAATAGTATATTAGAACTTGCACCATTACAATTTATTTCCACAAAATAGCAGTTTTTAGTTGCATTTAAAAAAAATCCGTAACTGGTCTGTCAGCATCTTTATGCAGATGACACGCATATGTATAGTTCTGTACGCTCCTGGTACTAAAAATTATCTCTGAAATGGTTGTAATTTATAGTGGAAAATTGAATGCAGATTAATGTTAAATACTGATAAAATTTTATTATTTGTTATTATAGGCAAAAATAGGAGTGTAAAATAAACGTCTTTCCTACATGTATCTTTCTTCAATATATTATTCTCTAAAATTATTCACACAAAGAGCCAAACTAAACTTTTAAGAGCCAAACTAAACGTAAGAAAAAATGTATTTCTAATACGAATTACCGAACCATGGAATAGTCTCCCTGATACAGTGGTAACAGCAAAATCTCTAAATTCATTTACAACACGACTAGACAAATTGTGGTATAACCAGGATATTGTATATGACTTCGAAGTACCGTTAAGAATTACTAACAATAGAACCGGAACACCCGACTTAATATTAATAGATAATGAAAATGAAGAGCTGATCACAGAGGAATACTGAATCCTACGATCAGAACCGTGTTAAGGTATCCTAAGGTAAGGTATTAAAACTTTTTTTACAGTGATATCCATGACCTACAATATACTTAATTGGAAGTATGAGCGACACAGTTATTGGTGTGCTACATATCAGATGTCGGTGAAATAGTACTGTATGTCTATTTGCCATTTTACAATGGAGAAGCTTATCAGACCGATTTCTATATGAAAACAATTGATGCGGTACAAAAATTGATACAACAATTTTGGGCCAACTCGTCAAACGTTGTTTATTATAGCCTCGATCAAGCAGACTCCGTGAGGTGGCAGCACTTTTTAGCCCCTCTACTCAGGTTCTCGGTCGGAATTTGAAATAACAAATTAAATAACGATACTTTTTTTTATCAGATAATGCTGTATTATAAAAACTATTCAAAATTAAACTTAAACTAACATAAAATAAACAGAAATACAAATTTGTATTTGTTTATAAAATAGGAATTACGGCAAGATTAATCAGTATCCGTACGGTGGCAGCATTATTTAGCCCCACACGGATAACAAATAGGGCGTGTAAGTCTCGCGCTCGAAAACGAGGTTGGGGGAACTTGGGGGAAGGAAGTCCATATTCTCCATGTTGACATATAGAACTTTGTTTTTAGTTGTAATAATCGGACTGTCCCCAAATAGTGTTTCACAGTTTTATTATATTGTTCGAAGGTTAATTACAAACAGAAACAGCGGAATACTTTGCCGGTAACAATGATCACAGAAATAATGCATTTTAATCGATTATTATAGTGTTAATGGCATCGCCGGCTAGTACTTGTGTTTGGCGATCCTGACTAGTAATGAAGAATGCCATCTTTCGCGCAGTACACCCTGTATTGGGGCAAATGTATACATGTGTTATGATTACGTGCATTTAGGCAACTTGTCAGATATAAGTGCTTATCGAACTGTTGTGAAACCACAACGTACATCATTGTTAATTGGAAATTCCGTAAAATACATACGGCCTAAAATTGATCTCTGCGCAACGTATATCGCTATGTGTCTGTGACAGTGGTAAACTCATTATCAACTTGGCCATTTAAGATAAGAAATGTATAACACAATATATTTATGACCTGATATTCCTAGTATTTATCAGTCGAAAGCTACAACTGTCATCCGTCGTTACAATATTCTTCTTCTCTCCAGTCTCCAATCAGCTCCAGTCGCGCGGAGTCTCGCCATGTATCGTGACCCACTTAGAGGCCCTATAAAAGCCAGCCAAGTGACAGTCGGCTAAGCGAGCCTATATTTATTACGGATGTTTGTAAAGTTACCACACTCAATTATAATGAATGAATGTCATTGCATAGTAATTTTATTTTCATTGTACTGATATGTATCATTTACAAGAATGAAATATTTTTAGATTTGTTATTTATTTTATTTTTTAGACGCATATTGAAACGTATTACCGGTGCATATTATATATATATATATATATATATATATATATATATATATATATATATATATATATATATATATATTAATGAAATATTTAAGTGTACCGTTAACTTTTATTTATTCGCATTAATGAAATATTTGTTTTTTATTATGTTTATTTATTTTGTATTACAACTAATAATTATTATTATGAACTTCATGTATGCCTAAAGGTAGAATCTTGTCATTTAATATTTAGGGCGTCAAATTGTTTAAACTAATTTAGTATCTACAGGCGTCCTAATCTTCACTGGTACCACATTACATTGTTCTGTGTATTATTCATAATTATATATGGCAAATAAAACTCAGTGGTTCTTTTACGTCCCCAATTGAGACGGGACCGAGATTAACGTAATTCTCCGATTCACGAGGGATACACAGTCCACAATGTTGAGAGCCAGATTGTTATATCACAACTGCCGGTACCGGGGGATCGAACCCCTGCCGCCGGCTTCAGAGGCGGATGTGGTAACCACTACTCCACCGCTCTCTGTCACAACTACTCCACCGCTCTCTGTCACCACTACTCCACCGCTCTCTGTCACCACTATTCCACCGCTCTCTGTCACCACTACTCCACCGCTCTCTGTCACCACTACTCCACCGCTCTCTGTCACCACTACTCCACCGCTCTCTGTCACAACTACTCCACCGCTCTCTGTCACCATTACTCCACCGCTCTCTGTCACCACTACTCCACCGCTCTCTGTCACCACTACTCCACCGCTCTCTGTCACCACTACTCCACCGCTCTCTGTCACCACTACTCCACCGCTCTCTGTATGCAATGAATAATCGCTTGATTTACTAGGTAATGGGTGATGGTAACAACGCCAGTTATGACAACATGCGACTAATGGAATGGAGAAAATATTTGATGGACCTAGAGTACGTTTCATTGAGATAAAGAACTCTTAAAGATAATTCATCATTAAACAAAATCCGTTGTTAATATTGTTAATTTATTCTGTTATTAAAACGCAAATATCCATTGCCATATTACAGAGGACATCATTTACATGACACACCAGTGACAACATCTCGCTTGCGCGTCATGGTGGTGACAGGTTTCATGTATTTGATATCACTGCAAATGTTAAGTGCAAAATCGACTTAAGGAGCTCTTTTAAGACGTTAGTGAAATGGTCCCCTGTGGTCACACTAACATGTTTTGGTCCACCTCTTAACTACAGCATCCCAATTTATGTTGTCTCTTTTTTATACAATATCCACAAGTTATATTTAGTTGACATATAATAATACTGCTGTTGCACTCATATTGATTGCTGTCCCTTGGTGTATTATATGTGAATATATATATATATATATATATATATATATATATATATATATATATATATATGTATATGTATATATATATATATATATATATATATATATATATATGTATATGTATATATATATATATATATATATATATATATATATATATATATATATATACTGCTTCTTCTCCGGAAACGAAAGCTGAAAAATATTATTAATGACAAACAATATTACTGTTATACAACCGTCCAGAATTCAAAGGGTTCATTACGGCTAAAATAATACGACAATTGACCACATCGGTGAACATTGCTCGTCGCCGCCTCCGATGGTTCGATCATCTACAATGCATGGCATCTGGCTGCCAACATCGCGGAGGTGCCTATGCCTCCCCCAACACCGGCTAAACTCCGTGGTTGTCTACGCCGATGAAGCAGGATGTGAATGGTCTAGAGGGTACGGGCATTGTTTATAAAAAAAAACCACTAACTGCTATGTTAGTTATGCAGCAATACACATGGAACATCCTGTAAATATCGAGTTAGGGTAGTGACTCGAAGTGTTTTGCCTTGTCTTTCTACAACAACACTAAAGTCTGTATTTGTTGTTGTTGTTGTTGTTGTTGTTGTACTTGTGTTGAAATAGAGTTTGTAATCGATGTGATTACAGGTCAGAAAGTATGCATTTTTGCAGCCGACCATCAACTAATGATGTATGTTATCAGCTGACTGTTTGGGTGCTGGCGACGTAAATTGAGGTCACCAAGTATCTCGGAATGACGGGATATAAATAAATGCAAAAACGTTGGCCTGCCGACAACTTGTACTTGCCATCTGTAATTACTTGTCTAGCTATCAATTATATTAGACAATGTTTAGTGTATTAGTGTCGTCCTTGTACTGACCGCTGTGTTTAATCGCACAGATACAGCCTTATCCATAAAACTAGATCACAAATTACAAGTGTAGCAGTCTCTGAATAAATAACATGATGTATAGTTTGAAAAGCAGCGGACAAATCCATGTCATAGTTATTTTCATGGATATGTCCGATGGTTTTCAAACTATACATCATGTTTTGATTCAGAGACTGTTTGACTTAGACGTAATTTGTTATGTTGTTTTGTGGGTAAGCAGTTTCTGTGCGATCAAACAGCTTGTCAGTTTGAACACCCGCATGTTTGCTTGCATTTTCTAGTGAAATAACTGTGCACACTGGAGCCCCTCAAGGGGCGTTCTGTCTCCCTTATTGTTGTTCCTCTAAAAAATGATATCTGATGTCATGACCCAGTTCTTGCCATTCTGAAATATATAGATGCCATAAATACAGCGTTGAAAAGCAGTTGTCTTGAGTTAAATGTAATGAAAACCAAGGAGTTTGTTATTGGCAACATCAAGGAAAGATATGCAGGAAGGTGAGTAGTGATAGATCAGAGGTAGGTGGAGATGATTGACTGTTACACATACTTAGGTACTTTTATCGAAAACAAACACTTTCAATGGACATGCCAATATGGTGCATAAGAAATCACAACAACGTTTCTTTCTAATTGGGAAATTCAGAAACTTTGAGGTCAGCACACATGTCCTTGAACTGATATATAGAGGCCATGTTGAGAGTATTTTGTCATTCAACATCAACACTTTGTTTAGGCATCTTACCATTAAGCAAACATTGTTAACGTAGCTAGTAAACTCATCAGTCAACAGCAAATACAGCTTTCTACTCTATATGATTCTGCCCTAGCTGGGAAAGTATCTCAAATGTTAACTGATCCTGATCATGCACTGAACTTGGAATTTCATAAATTTCCATCGGGCAGGCGTATACAAGTTCCCCCGGATAGGAACAAACGTATATATATATATATATATATATATATATATATATATATATATATATATATATATATATATATATACATATATATATATATATATATATATATATATATATATATATATATATATATATATGTAATACGTTGGTGCATTCTGCTGCAATGAAGAAACATGTCAGCTGATCTGCGGTGTAGAGGAAATGTGGTAATGTCTAGGTTTCTTTTTAGGGTAATCCATGTTGCTATTTACATACTTTTGCATTACGAGTGCATGCATGAAGATTGTGTTGTTAATGATGTGTGTTTTATTTATTTATTATTATTTTTCGTTTTATATTTATATTATTGTCAGAGACAATTTAATTAAAACAGTAAGCCAACGGATGTTTTCAGATTAATATAATAGTATTTATAAATTATAAACAATACCATCGATTTGAGATTTATTACTATTAAGGCGAGGTGGCCGTATTAGTACGATTAACAAGATCTATACTGTACTCTGTATTGAAATATTTTGATAATGTTGTAGTTACCTTAATTGCGAAGTGTTATCAAGATGACTTTAATGGAAAATTCTGGTGTAGTTTTGATGTGTAAATTGTCAGGAATATAATTTGTGTTTGCACACAGTAATATGGTTGTTATTCCATGGATACAACCAAACGTCTTCTAAAATAATTATCTAGAATGTATTGTTTCTACTGCTATTGCACAGGTT
>OZ024862.1:24246512-24254012 GCA_964017155.1 Oasisia sp. SBJ-2009
TTAGCTGTGAATGTGTGAAATGGCGCTATTTCACATTTTCGAATTCCATGAACCAAGATCTTTAAAATTATACGTGATTTGTTTAAAGTTCTTGAAACGATGTCGGTGTCATTCATATTGCTGTTTTTTATATTTGTCTAGAAAAGGCTGAGAAAATATAAAAAGGAAAATTGGAAAATGTTATTATAAGGTGTGCATTTCTGCCAATATCATGACATTGGTGAAATCATTGTATGACCGAGACAGCTATTGTATGAATACACAAACATATCTGGATAGAGTCATGTTCTTTTCTAGGCGTCACGAGAAACTATCAATAAAAATGATTGAAAATATGTCTAAATAGTGATGCAAGCCAATAATCTTGTATATGAAACAAATATAGATGTCGATAACATTTAACAAAAGTTAACTAAATTGCTTTCTGATATTAAAGCATTTCAATCCAGCAACATAAAAATAAAATATATGTTTGGAAAAGTGTAATATGTTGTTGTACTTTTTGTACTTTATAAATTAAATTGTTTTCATTGGTTAACATTTTGAAGTTTGCTTACATTCTGACTAAAATAAATGGGCAGTGAGGAGAACAATTGCATTGCATGAACACAAAGGTGACAATTAAGACCGTGAAGCTAACATGCATGTATTATACAATTTAATACGGACAATATCAAACAAGACGCTTTTTCTTCATTTATTTGACTTTATAGGAAATAATAAACGTTATTTTCACCAGTTGTGAAATATTTAACGAATAATGACACGCTGGCATCATACATCTTCTGAATCAATTGATTCCCAGTTTATGTTGCCAGTTGTCCTACATTTATGACAATATATATGATCACTATAATAGTAGTGTTATTGGCAGACATATTGGATTATCCCAGTGTAACTTTTCCATTTACCAGTATCTGTTTGGAGCGCTTACATGGAGCAAAATAATATTCAGACCCCAAAAAGTAAACATCAACTAACCATATAATGAACAGCACAGTCAATAATAATATATACTTTTTGGTTACTTATTGGCGGTCATCGTTGATATTTCAAATAAGTTCTTCAAGGATGCCACGGTGTACTCACGCTGTTTCTGAATCTCTACACATTCTGCTTCTTTAATAAAACGGATACTCCAGTCAGTGAGACGTTCACATGATATACTTACATGTGTATGATATATTGGTTTTGCATAGTAATTTTGCACAACGATAGTTAATAAATAAATAATTATAGTATATACCAAAAAACCGGCTATCTTGGATTCAGGGAGCTGCCATCTTGAGGCACAGAACCAGTAATGTAAACCACTTACGTCACTGACGAATGCACTTTCGAACATCCTACGTCTATCCAAGGGTATTTTATTTAATTCATCCAGTACATCACGGTTTGCTTACGTCATTATCACGATTATGCGCGAAGTCTCCATCAAGTTTTACCTTTTTCCAAAAATGCGCCAGTGACGTAAGCGATTTGCCTTCCGTCACAGGTTCTGTGCCTCACTATGGTAGCGCTATGACTCAAAGATAGCATTTTCTGGATACAATTATACCATAATTAATTGTTTATTACCGATGTTTATGCACACTTACTATGCACAACCAACCAACCAACCAACCAATATATATATTATACATATATAACTTAATACTCGCCGTTGGGTCCGCTTAGCTCTTCCAGACGGCCTCTGCATGCGGCTGACGGAATACACGAAACGCTGACTATCTGTGTGTAGCGTGCATGCATGCGTGCGTACGTATGTGAATGTTATTCATTATATAATGACGGGTTAAGAAATTCGTCCTATGTACACCCAGAATATGAACATGAGGCCCAAAACATCAAATTGCACGAACCGCAACTTGACAAAAACATATATATATTATAAGATAATATATATATATATATATATATATATATATATATATATATATATATATATATATATATGTATGTATGTGTGTATTTATATATGTATATATGTGTGTATTTATATATGTGTATATATGTATGTATGTATGTATTTATGTATGTATGTCCCTCTCTCTCTCTCTCTATATATATATATATATATATATATATACATACATATATACACACATATATATATATAGAGAGAGAGAGAGAGGGATATACATACATAAATACATACATACATATATATATATATATATTATAAGATAATATATATATATATATATATATATATATATATGTATATATATATATATATATATATATATATATATATATATATATGTATATATATACATATATATATATATATATATATATATATATATATATATATATATTATCTTATAATATATATATATATATATATATATATATATATATATTATCTTATAATATATATATATATATATATATATATATATTATCTTATAATATATATGTCTATGTACACATTTTATACACACAGAATGTTCGTATTAATAACAATCTAGTACCTGGGGGAAACGGTTGTTACTTGATCTTAAATCCGGTCTTTGTGATAGTTCTGTCAGAATAGAAGGCGACGAGGAGCTTGTTTCTGCTGGAGACGATGTCTTTTGGCAGTTTGTTGCCACATAATTTGGCCAGCCTACGAGATGCAGTGGAGTCGCCATCGTACACTGTGACGTAGTCGTAGTTACAACGACCTCTCAAGCCCCGCTCCAAGTCGAATTGCAAAAACTGAAGTCGTACGCGCTGCAGAAAAAAGCAGTTTGTAAGACACTGGTATTTTCGACACGTCCGACAGTTGCTAAAACTAGCAATTTAATGCACATCTGGTAATATAACAATGAAACGTAATTATCAACCAGTTTTGTGCCTCAAACTACAAACGTATGAATGGGGCCTGTTAGTGTTGTTATAGCCAGTCAAATGAAACCGTATGAATGACCGTATGTGCTTTCCTGCGCACGTGTTTATGTGAATGCATGCTTACAATTCCTTGTAATGTAAAAGCTTTCGTTATAGATTTAAAGAATTCAATACACTGACTCAAATCTACGTCGTCTTTTGTCTTTACCCATCATTGCGGTGGTTGTCAAACGGTTGTTCATTTAACTACACCGGCTCAGCATTACCTGATTTATTTACTTGCATTTTTGGTATAACTGACAGAATGCAATTAATTGTACATATTAGTCTGCACAATATACAATTACCACACGCATGGCGCGACCCTCTCAAATTGCCAAACGACAACTGGGATGCCATGATCTCCAGTTTGAAAACCACTGATTGAAGACACTACCGCTCCGCGATCAGGAGAAATCTCGAACTACACCAACCTTTGATAAAGCATAAATGCTAACTTAATGTTCTAGGCAGAACAATCTTTGCTGTAGGGGTACTACTTATATCCATGGGAGATATTTGTTAAGGTGTGTATGGGAATAACTATACCAGTTGCTCTTAAGAAGTCGGGAAATTGGTTAGCAGGAGAATATCGTGTATACGTAGTTACATTCACAACTGTTAATAGTTTTGTGTTATTGTGAACTGGATTTATTATATTTCTATAGCAACCGGTCATTACCGTCTCTTGTCATCATACTGGATTACAAATAATATTTGGGTACGTTATATTACTGAAGTAATGTGTTCGTAAGCAAAAGGTTTAAGATTACATCATGAAAGAAATATTTTGAAATACTCGATCTTTGCAATAGTTGCTGGTATTTACCGAGTTGGGTGAAAGTTGGATGAACCAATATCGATTCATACGGTAGGTGTACTCCTGTTTATCCAAACCGAATTCACTCACGTTGACTTTTAGGTCTATCCGCCTGCTGCCAGCTACACCTGGAACGTCCAAAGTCAGGTTAGTGTGCGTGTTTGCGTGCATTTGCGCGTGTATGTGAGTGAGTGAGTGAGTGAGTGAGTGCGTGCGTGCGTGCGTGCGTGCGTGCGTGTGTGTGTGTGTGTGTGTGTGTGTGTGTGAGTGTGTGTGTGTGTGTGTGTGTGTGTGTGTGTTTGTGTGCGTGTGCGTGTGCTTGTGTGTGTGTGCGTGTGTGTGTGTGTGTGTGTGCGTGCGTGTGTGTGTGTGTGTGTGTGTGTGTGTTTGTGTGTGTACACGTTGTCTGTTTGTGTGAGCGCCCGACTGCTTATCTCTGTGTATGCGTGAATGCGGGCGTGAATACGTGTGCCTGTTTGTTTTTGTAGACAAAACTGTCTTATAATCTGCACCAACTGGATTGCACGCATTCCTCCCTGCTGTAGGACTAGGCTACAATTATATGGCAATCTTCTCAGTTTTATGGTTCACACACGCAAACGCACACGCACGCGCACGCACACGCGCGCACACACACACATGATAAAATAGTGATATAAACACATAATATTTACTTACTCGCGAAGAGAAGAAGTAGCAATAACTCCTTCCCGGCAACTGGTCACGTCGAGCACATTTCCATCATCGTGCTGAGGTCTTATCTCACACGCACTCAACAATGGTACATCAAGGAGCAATGATCCGCGGAGAACTGCATTACACAGTCCAAAATTACGATCATCGTATGTTTTGAAGGTATTGATTGGCGTTAGTATTTTTGAATAGGGTGAATAGGGTACATCGTAAGAAGTCAACATTGGCTATTGTATACGACGGGAGCTATGGGCGCATACTATTGAGTGTGTGACATGCAAGCCATATATATATATATATATATATATATATATATATATATATATATATATATATATATATATATATATATATATATATACACATATACATATATATATATATATATATATATATATATATATATATATATATATATATGTGTGTGTGTGTGTGTGTATATTTATATGTGTATGTGAATAATAGCATACGTATGTACCTGTGTATGTATGTGTATGTTGATATATGTATATATAAAACATTAAAATATTTTCATGTACATATTATATAATATTTCCTATCGTTAAACGATTATTTATTAGTCAGTGTGGGCTGTGGGTACTAGATGGTGTTAATAGCTGTTAGCTGTTATCGAAGTATGACGATACAATCATTGTCCTGGAAATATTTAGGTTGGATGCATTTTTGGGATATTGGGATATATATATATATATGTGTGTGTGTGTGTGTGTGTGTGTGTGTGTGTGTGTGTGTGTGTGTGTGTGGTGTGTGTGTGTGTGTATGTGTGTGTGTGTGTGTGTGTGTGTGTGTGTGTGTGTGTGTATGTGTGTGAATAGTAGCATATGTATGTACGTGTATGTGTATGTCGATCTATGTACATATAATATTTTATAACATTTGCCAAATTTGCCGGATTATATAATACTTCCACCCGTTATACGTAGCTCTTTTCAAAATCTTTCGATATCAGGACATGACATTGTGCGGTGCAGAGCGGTGTGTCTGTAGACCTTTGTACCCGACGTGTACGTGTCAGATAAGCGTGTCATAACGTCGTGGGAAACATACTGGATGTGACCAGTTGCAGCGATGGAGCTGTTGCTCCTTCTTCTCTTCGCAAGTAAGTTGATATCATGTGTTTATAACTGCGACATATATATATATATATATATATATATATATATATATATATATATATATATATATATATATATATATATATATATATACAGTGTATATATATATATACAGTGTATATATACACGTATAAGTATTACTGAACATTATATATATATATATATATATATATATATATATATATATATATATATTATATTGTTACTCCGTATAAAGTATGAAGCATCGATCATGAAAAAGCTTGTTGTTCAGACAGTGATTCACCACGACATGACATGGCTTCCTCTGATACTTTTCCGTTGCGGTGACCATAATTCGACGTTACATTTCATATTTTTACCTCTTGAGTTCTGTCCTCTCAAATATTGCCATCCATCTTATAATAGCGTGTGAATTCATTCAGTGGTAGCAGTTCATGTAAACTAGTAATATCTAATAAGGCAAATACTACAATTTTGGTATTACAATTTAGGTATATAATACAATTTAAGAAATATTTGTAGTATACTAATTTATGTATGTCATATAGATGATATATATTTCAATAGCGCTCTGGCATATCGGCGAAAGAGTCGCGATTGCTAGTCATATGTCCTGGACAGCTTAAATATCTGTCTGAATGTATCTTACCTGAACTTAAATCATCGAGTTGTATCTCAAATAAATACGTTATTGGTTTATACATGTAATATAAACAACATGTCCGTTCAACAAAGATGTCGGTATACGTTAGTGCTGGTTCGATACCAGGTTTTGTTCGATACCGATCGATACCTGAATTTTGTTCGATACTCGATACTCGATACTTACGTTGTAAGTCTAATATTCAGATAGAACACAGTTCCCAGTAGAAACAGTATGCAACAGAAGTAGTGCTGGTTCGATACCAGAATTCTTCGATACCGATCGATATATTGCTGGTTCGATACCAGAATTCTTCGATATCAATCGATACCAGATTTTTATTCGATTCTCAAAATTTACCTTGTAAGTGTAATTCTGTACAGTAGAGATCTCCAAAGAAACACACTACTATCCACTTAAACTAATGCCACAGAAACACACACAATTTTTCACTTACAAGTATGGAAATATGTGATAATTTTATAGTCATGCAAACAATGATTAAAATGCAATTTTCATTTATGTAAGTAAACAAACAACAGTTTCAATATAATTGATTACTGTTGTAAAACTAAAAGGTAACTGTAATATAAAATTACAACAATAAAGACAACTGCAATAAAATACCTAGTGACAAATAAATTCATCAATTGCACTGAATTATTTTAAATTAATAACAGTGCATCACCCCAGCTGTTTGTAAATACACTATAATATAGCAGCTTAATTTCAATTCAATGTGTCTCCTAAAGTGACCATCAACAAATACAGCTAAAACATAACATACAAATAATATGTTATTATTATATTAAATATAAATACACCTATCACTTATTATATTGCCACTGCCAGCACAGCTGCACACTCACTGTTATAACTGTTTTATAATTAATTGTATCGTAAAGATAATTGTGATTTAACATATATTAATAAAAATTACAATTGCACTTCCCAGTTCACACCATTTTTTGTATATAAAACTTAAATTACCACGTTATCAAGTACACATAACAAGCCCCATAATGTTTTTGCAACTGTTTTCAAGAACCGGTCAGATTCTTCCTCTACCTCTGGCTCTGCCAGTGGTGAATCTGTTTGGCCACTGCCAGTGACTGGCAGTGTCACAGTGAGAGTGACAGTAGATGCAGTAAGCACATCGTCATCGTTAATCAGTCACGTCGTGTATGTCACTTCTTGGCGATGTTTGCCGCAGTTACTTAGTAGATTCGGCAACCGATGGCGATTCGCTTCGAATGTAACTAGATGTCCATTGCTCGCTCACTGTCGAATATTTCGATAGAATACGTTCTCGAGTCAATGGCAATGCCAATGGCGGGCAATGCGACGTTGCC
>OZ024862.1:24259012-24304012 GCA_964017155.1 Oasisia sp. SBJ-2009
CAACTAGCGTGCTCCGACTCCGGGAATCCCAGCCAACTTAGAATATCCAGCCGACGCAACGAATTTGGTATCAACGAGAACGAATATAAAAATTCGTTACAGTGCACCTGGTTAATCAAAGTGCCTGAGGGCCAGGTGAGCTGGTAAATTAACAAATCGTAATCATGATGGTGGTGGTGGGTGTTATGGGGATGTGCAATTCATACAAAAGATATCGGTTTACAAAACAAAATGTGAAAACCAATAAGTTGTATACTAAATTGTAGTGTACAAATAATAATATAGTTCTTATATAGCGCCTCATCCAAATAATTGCTCTGGAGCGCTTCATAATGGTTATTTCGATTAAATTAAAGTAATATAAAACTTACGCTTATAATTTTGATAAAATGTGTCATCACTCCTGCTAGTAAAAAAGTGGTAATGGTAGTAATATTAGTAGTAGTAGTAGTAGTAGTAGTAGTA
The DNA here is from genome assembly GCA_964017155.1 of Oasisia sp. SBJ-2009. Lineage (NCBI taxonomy): Eukaryota > Metazoa > Annelida > Polychaeta > Sabellida > Siboglinidae > Oasisia > Oasisia sp. SBJ-2009. The sequence goes on from OZ024862.1 coordinate 24,259,478, forward strand.
GTAGTAGTAGTAGTAGTAGTAGTAGTAGTAGTAGTAGTAGTAGTAGTAGTAGTAGTAGTAGTAATAGTAGTGGTAGTGGTAGTGGTAGTGGTAGTGGTAGTGGTAGTGGTAGTGGTAGTGGTAGTGGTAGTGGCAGTGGCAGTGGCAGTGGCAGTGGCAGTGGCAGTGGCAGTGGCAGTGGCAGTGGCAGTGGTAGTGGTAGTGGTAGTGGTCGTGGTGGTGGCGGCGGCGGCGGCGGCGGCGGCGGCGGCGGCGGTGGTGGTCGTGGTGTTGGTGGTGTTGGTGGTGTTGGTGGTGGGGGTGGTGGCGGTAGTGGCGGTAGTGGCGGTGGATAGGGTGGTGGGGGTGGTGGTGGGGGTGGTGGCGGTGGTGGCGGTGGATGGGGGTGGTGGGGGTGCAGGGGGTTTCTGTTGGTGGCGGTGGTAGTTGTAGTTCTTTTACAGCGCGATTTCTAACTAAATGTTAATCGATGCGCTGACAAATTAGATATAAAATAATGTGACGGAATGCGGACATCATGCTTATTATACCAGAAGTAAGTTTGAATGAAACGGTGTCGTTCTGCAGCGAGTGTTGCTTCACTTTGTGGTCTTCCACTTGGAAGGCAAATACACCGGGAAGTGTACCTATGACAAGCTGAAGATATACGATGGCATCAACGGTTCGGGAACTCCGATAGCCAAATTATGTGGCAAGGAAGTGCCAGAAGACATCATGTCCAGTGGAAACGCTCTATTTCTGATCTTCACCACCGACAGTGATGTGGTGAAAAAAGGATTCACGATCAAATACAACGCGACACAACCTCCAGGTACGTGGAAATTATGCAAATTACATTATTGATAAAATAACGATTGAGTAACGGTTATAGAAAATGTGTAGTATGTGCTATTAACCATAGACTCCACTACAACGTCTTGCAAATGATATCTGTGTTTGTTTATAATTTAATATCACACGCTGTCACACATTATGTACGCTTAGATGGCAAACAAATTTGTGTCATACACCTAAGAGAATTTACACAAACTAACCATTAGGATTTACTATACAACATCATGTCCAGTGGAAACGTTCTATTTCTCGTCTTCTCTTCCGACAATTCGAACACGGGAACAGGATTGCCGATCGACCACAAAGTGACACTCCCTCAAAGTACGTGGACATTTTGAAAATACAATTATTGATAAAATAACGATTTAGTAACTGTTAAATAAAATGTGTAGTATGTGTAGTATGTGTAGACTCCACAATAACGTCTTGCAAATGATGTTTTTTTTAAATTTAATATCACACTCAGTCACACATTAAAGGGCAAGCAAATGTTTGATGTAATGCACCTAAACAAGTTTACACAATCTAATTTTTATATATTTACATATACTATCACATTTTTCACATTAGTGGTTTACTCAGAAAGTGGTCTTAAAGTGGACAAATCTGGCGAAACCACTGACACCATCTTGTTCGATGCAACCAATCAAAACCCAGCTTCCCACAGCAGTCTCTATTTGCACTTTGGAAAAGTAATACGTCACTGTGGCGACTGCTGGTTTAGCGGCCAAAACAAAGGAGAACCAAGCGGTTCGTAAAAAGTGCCTTACGTCGGATTACAACGAAATCGCGACAACAGTATGCCACTCTGTTCCTCATACAGTTGTAGCAACAGTATAGGGAAAGATAGTATCAGAAGCTGCATGTTTTGTTACCCTCTGAATCGACCAGAACTGAAACTGGTCCAGTTGATTCGTTGGGACAATAGTGCGTGTAAGTCTCGCGCGCGAAAACGAGGCTGGGGGCAGTTGGGGGCAGGAGGTCCATATTCTCCATGTTAACGTATAGGACTTCGTTTTGTTTTTGGTTGTAATAATCGAACTGTTCCAGTCTAACTAGTTCAGTTATACTGTCCGAAGGATTATTACAAGCAGAAGCAGTGGAACACTTTGCCGGTGACAATGATCACGGAAATCATGAATTGTAATCGATTATAATGGTGGTTGCCATGGCAATAGCGGCAAGTACTTGCGTTTGGCGATCTTGACTAATAATGAAAAGTGCCATTTTTCGCGTAGTACAACCTGTTTGGGGCAAACGTACACATGTGTTATGATTATGCGAATTTAGACAACTTGTCAGATATAAGTGCTTATCGAAACCACAATGTACAGCAATGTAAAATGCAAATCCCGTAAACTATTTAATTGTGCATTATTCTTGTGGCCAGTCCCCAATTGTCTCGCTTAGACCCCAATGAGCGCGGAGTCACGCCATTTATCGTGACACACTTACGGGCCCTATCACAGACACAGTGAGGATGCCAGACGACCGAGTAGGATTGGCATAACCATGAAAACGACCACCAACAGCGGCCAAGCTGCTCCTCACATATCTTACATACATATACATACACTACGTTACAAAAATCACTTGCATTCCTCTAACGAAACAAAATTCACAAAACAAACGTGCGTATTTCGACGGCAACTTGTTCAGCGGCTCCGCGGTATCATATCATCGCTATATAGGTTAACTTTACACAAAATACGACACATTACTTACATTCGCACGCGCAAAATAGTGTAATTAATTATAAATAATATAATAATAGTTAATTATTATCATCACTATGATCTGCAGGAAATTGTAAGTTTTATCATAATATAATAATAATATTTGATTTCCTATAATGCCACAACATAGGCTATTACAAAAAGTATACAATAAAAGACTACCCACAGATAATATTATATTAAAATAAATAATTAAAATAAAGATGTCTAAATAATTAACTAGAATGGTCTATTACCAATACAAATACCATACAAATTCCATAACAACAATAATGATAAATGAATATAATGGTATTGTTAATAGTAATAATTAAAATGATTAAATAATTAAAGTAATTACGACGTAACAATAATTTTCAAACACACACGCACACACACACACACACACACACACACACACACACACACACACACACACATTATGCATAAGAAAAAAATATTACTGAAGCAATTTTTCTACTTATGAATGCTATTTCCATCACCATATATGTAATAATAACGTTGGACAAAAAAATACATTATTAATTATCGGAACAATAAATCACTGAAATTTAAACAGAAAATGAATACCGGGGAAATATGTGGCGGTACAAAAAGAAGGTTTTGTTGCTTCTAAAAATAATAATATTAATATGTAATTATTTTAGTTATTTTTGTTAAAAAAGCATCGCTTACGTAATATAAGCTTGCGTGCTCGCAGCGGAATGTTGATAGAAATATTGTTTAAAACAATGCGACATCATCGAACAAAACGCAGTTTCCGTAGATATGTTATGATTGATTGGTAGTTTTACTTAATTATATAGACACACATATGTTTATTATATCTTTGAAAATATTACCTGTGGGCAGCGTTATCATCTTAATGTTTATTGTTTTAATAGCTGTATGTTGTGAATCGCCATAAAAAAAATTGGATTTGGCGCTAATAAAAATAAATAAAATTTTATATTATAATAACACTTATTCTAAAGTTATTCTACATGAAGATCATAGTGATGAAAATAATTAATTATGATTATATTACTTATAATCAACTAAACTATTTCGCGCATGCGAATGCAGTAAGCAAGTGATTTTGTTAACATTTGTGTGTGTGTGTGTGCGCGCGCGCGCGTGTGTGTGTGTGTGTGCGTGTGTGTGTGTGTGTGTGTGTGTGTTTGTGTGTGTGCGTATATATATATATATATATATATATATATATATATATATATATATATATATATAATATATATGCACACACACAAACACACACACACACACACAAACACATACATACACACACACGTACGCACGCACACGCACACGCACAGTCACAATCACACGCACACGCACACGCACACGCACACGCACACGCACACGCACACGCACACGCACACGCACACGCACACGCACACGCACACGCACACGCACACGCACACGCACACGCACACGCACACGCACACGCACACGCACACGCACACGCACACGCACACGCACACGCACGCACAGTCACACAGTCACACAGTCACACAGTCACACAGTCACACAGTCACACGCACACGCACACGCACGCACAGTCACACAGTCACACAGTCACACAGTCACACAGTCACACAGTCACACAGTAACACGCACACGCTATACAGATACATGTGTTATTATATTATTTCTTCTGTGTCGACCAACTAGCGTGTTCCGGGGATCCCACGCAACTTGGAATATCCAGCGACGGCAACGAGCTTAGTATCAACAAGGACGAATATAAGAATTCGCTAAAGTGCACCTGGGTAATCAAAGTGCCTGAGGGCGAGGTGAGCTGGTAAATTAACAAATCGTAATCATGATGGTGGTGGTGGGTGTTATGGGGATGTGCAATTCATACAAAGGATATCGGCTTACAATACAAATGTGAAAACCAATAACTTGTATAATAAATGGTAGTGTACAAATAATAATAATGTTCTTATATAGCGCCCCATCCAAAGGATTGCTCTGGTGCGCTTCATAATGATTATTTCGATTAAATTAAAGTAATATAAAACTTACTCTTATAATTTTGATAAAACACGCCATCACTCCTGCTAATAAAATGTGTTAAATAAATACTACGAGTCAATAACTTGTGTCCCTTTAAACGATTTGTTAAGTGATGACCTCATTATGTGGGTTATTCTGAAATTGCGATATAACATTCATATTTTATTATACCTACGTATGTGGTATTATGATTAGTTCACAAGAAAGGTAATATTCCCGTGTTTGTATATTGTGCTAATTGAGAAAAAACGGACGAGATTACATTCCGCGGTTTACGACTTGAACCGACTCCATGACGAATGTTTTCTGACATTTCCACTGTCTCGCTGTTGTTTTGAAGTTTGCAAACATGCGTTGCTTCCTATTTATCAACACAGTATATTTTATTACAATTGTTGAACACAGAAAAGTATCTAGAATTGTTTTTCTGTTTGTTTGTTTGTTTGTTTGTTTGTTTGTTTGTTTGTTTGTTTGTTTGTTTGTTTGTTTGTTTGTTTGTTTGTTTGTTAACTACTGTGGCTGTCATGAAATAGAAAATATGGCATGATTATGTAGCGCCAGTATTATGTTATTGTGGTTTGCCCCCAGGGTATCCGGGCTGTGACCGCGCCTTTCCGGATACAAAATTGTTAAGGCACTGCTTGCAATGCTACCTGCGTTGCGATTGGTTGCTGGAAGTAAATAAGCTCCACATGCATTTGACAGTGCGACCTGGCAGGCGGGAGCGTCGTCGGATCGAGGAATACACAAAACCAGAACGCGCGCAATGTGAACTGAGCGAAGTGACCTATATAAAAACATTACGCGCTGTTTTTCTGCCGCATACAAGATCGTTAAAATATTGGTGGAAAAACAGAAGAAACTACAAATAGCTTCTACAACGACGTCGGTGAGACTTTAGGAAAACCAACCACTACACGATAGGAGACTGCAATGCGCAAATAGGGAAAAGAACAAACCCCATTGAAACGCAACAGGCAAATTTGTTTTCGAATTGAAAAACGAAAGAGGCAATACCTTGGTAGAATGGGCAACATAAAAAAGTACAAAATCATGAAGGCCATATTCCAGAGAAAGGAAGGAGGGATTGGACGTGGAAAAGCCCAAACGGTGTAACGAAGACCGAAATGAACTACATCAACATTGGAAGTGACCACAGCATGGTCATGAGCAACATCAAATTGGACGTAGAGATGGAAAGGAAAAACATTATGACCAAGATGCCACACAAATAGAATCAAAGAAGATCGAATTCCAACTCGAATTGAGGAATCGATTGGAGACACTATTATAACTAGACGACATCGACACCATGAACAAAAACCATCACACACATGATTCAACAAAGCGCGTCAAGAGTGGCTAAGGTAATCAACAAGCTACTGAAATTGAGGATATCGTTACCAACAAGAACCCTGATGACGAAACGACGAGAAATGTTGAGAAACGGAGACGATAAACAACGAATAGAGTACTGTGCGGAAATATGCAAGACCACAAAAATGCATGAGAGAACATGAGGATATACAACCAAGAGATCATACGAGAAACGATCAAGACATCGAAGAGCCTGAGGAAAGTCCGAAGAACTTATAAGCTAGGCCAAGACAAACTGATTAAACTCCTAGACAAACAGGGTAGAGAAATCCATGATCATAGAACGAATAGAGTTATTCTACACCGAGATATATGACAGTGAACAGAGTACCATAATCCACACTGATCCAAAAGAAGTACCATAGATAACGTCATGGGCGGTAGAAGCAACACTACGAGATATAAAATATGGGACAGCAACAGGCAACAACCACATAAACACCGAGACGATGGAAGCAGGAGAAGATACCATCCCGAAGACACTTGCTAAGATGTACACACACTAAATGCTTATCAGAAAGCCAAATACGCAAATCGTCAAGAAATGAAATAGGAAGGACCTCAAGAATTACAGATCGATATGTCTACTATCAAACATCTATCAACTACTCACGAAAGTACTAACGAAAAGGATAGAGAAGACACTGGACAACCTGCCACGAGAGCAAGCTGGATTCAGAAGCAGATACTAAACGACAGAACACATCCACTTCGTAAACCAACAGAAGGAGAAGTGCAGAGAATATAATATCCCACTCTGCATCACATTCTTCGACTAAAGGCAGGAACTCACTGAACCGGCCGGCCGGCCAACGCACGAACAATAAAATCGGCCGGACGTCGTGGGAACATCGGGCCGTCGCCCGGTTTGATCATTTTGGAACTCGCAGAACCAGCCGACCGGCCGGCCGTTGCCAGCCCGATGCTACGATTTTTCGAACACACACAGCCGGCCTATTTAATAATTTAAGCGCTATTAATTTTAATTCAAGTTAGTTTGATTTTTTTCCATAGAGGTATTCAATATGCTCGCCCAGGTGACCTACATCCAAACGTTCATCATGGCGGACTCAGAGGATGAATTCATGCCGATTTATGTTGCTGCAAGTGCCGCTTTTGTGGCAATCTGGATCTGCTGGGTAGGCGTCGGCAGGCGGGCAATATCAAACATATTTGATACCGCCGGCCGACGTCGTGCGGGCATCGGCCGATGCCACGACTTTTGGAACTCACATAACCGATGCCCCGCCGATGCCCTACGACATCCGGCCGATGCAAAATCGGCCGGCCGGCCGGCCGGCTTAGTGAGTTCCCGGCTTAAGAGAAATCCATCGACTCAGTGCACACTGAAACAATACTGACCTTACTTCACGAAGAGGGGATAGACGATGCGTATATCGAACTTCTGAAGGAAATCTACACCAACAGCTCGATGACAGTCCTCCTACCCAAAGAAAGCAACACGATCAACCCAACATCAGGAGAGGAGTACGACAGGGAGATACCATATCGCCAAAGTTGTTTACGGCAGCACTCGAAAGCAAATTCCGTTGACTGACTTGGGAAACCAGAGGCTTGAAGATAGACGGCGAATATTTTAGTCATCTTCGCTTCGCCGACAGATATACTAATATGCGCTAATACACCTCATGAATGATGAAAGTTAAACTCAGGGTCTGAAGTAGTAAACAATATTGGAACATGCTTGATGAGACAAGTCTACAACTCATGCGTACTTCCTGCAGTGACTTAAGCCGGGAACTCACTAAGCCAGCCGACCGGCCATCGTGGGGCATCGGCCGGGCATCAGTTATGTGAGTTCCAAAAATCATGGCATCGGCCGAGCGTCGTGCGTCGAGCCGATGCCCGCACGACGTCGGCCGGCGGTATCAAATGTGTTTGATATTGCCGGCCGGCCGACGCCTACCCGACGCCCAGCCAGCAGATCCTCTGAGACATTGCCACAAAAGCGGCACTTGCAGCAACAAAAATTGGCATGAATTCATCCTCTGAGTCCGCCATGATGAACCTTTAAATATAGGTCACCTGGGCGAGCATATTGAATACCTCTATGGAAAACAATCAAACTAATTTGAATTTAAATTAATAGCGCCTAAATTATGAAATCAGCCGGCTGTGTGTGTTCGAAAAAATCGTAGCATCGGGCGGGCAACGGCCGGGCGGTGTTCGACCGGTTCTGTGAGTTCCAAAATGACCAAACCGGCCGACGGCCTGATGTTCCCACGACGCCCGGCGGATTTCATTTTTCGGGCGTCGGCTGGCCGGCCGGCCGGGCGCCCGGTTCAGAGAGTTCCCTGCTTTAAGGCGGGAACTCACTGAATTGTCGGCCGGCCGGTAGCCGGCCGGCCGGCCGACGCACGATAAACGAAATCGGCCGGGCGTCTTGGGGACATGCAATATCAAACATATTTGATACTGCCGGCCGACGTCGTGCGGGCATCGGCTCGACGCACGATGCCCGGCCGATGCCACGCTTTTTGGAACTCACATGACCGATGCCCGGCCGATGCCCCACGACGTCCCACGATGACCGGCCGATGCAAAATCGGCCGGCCGGCCGGCTTAGTGAGTTCCCGGCTTTACGGTGCGTAAACACGGGCACTCACCACCCAAGCAAAGAACAAACTAGCAGCCGCACAAACAAAGATGGAAAGTTGTATGTTAAACATCACACACCGGGACAGAAAAACAAACATCTGGGTAAGAGAAAAGACAAAGGACACAGACGTGATTGAACAAGTCAGAAGACACAAATGGACCTAGGCAGTGCACGTCAGCAAGATACGAGATAGCCCATGGGCATTGCGTATGGATATCCTACGAAAAGAAAAGACCTAGAGGAAGGCCGGCGAGACGGTGGAGATACAAGATTTAACAAGATTTAACAAGATTGCCACCTAGAGAATCAACTCAAGATGGCAGGTGGACAAGGAAGCCCTTTGGCTTATCGAGAGTCCAACCTATCTATCTAAATGTACCCCGCCCTTCTTAGGTACATGTCAATTTTATTTTTAAACATATTAACACTACTAGCACCTACACAATCAGCCGATAATCTGTTCCATTCATTTACTGTTCTTTGTGAAAATGAAAATTTTCTAATATCTAATCTACACTGCTTCTTTGCTAATGTAACGCCATGTCCTCTAGTCCTTCTCTCTTCCTTGACTGAGAAAAAAATATTTCTGTCAATATTGTCATACCCATTCAATATTTTAAAAACTTCTATCTGATCTCCTCGCAGTCTCCTGGTTTCTAGTGTTGTTAATCCACATTCTTTTAGACGCATTTCATAACTAATATTCCTGAGTTTTTGTATCATTTTGGTTGCCCTTCTTTGTACTCTTTCTAGTATATCAATATCCTTCTTGCGATAAGGCCTCCATGCCTGTATGCAATATTCTAAATGAGGCCTAACTATTGTTTTGTACAGTGGTATTATTAGTTCTTTTTACTTGTACACTATATTTCGCCTAATTAATCCAAGAATTTGGTTTCCCTTCGCTGCTGCAATTGCACACTGTTCTGATACCTTCATATCAGCACTAATAGTTAACCCTAAGTCCTTTTCCTTTATGGTAGTATTTAGTACAGTATCACCCATTGTATATTGTGCATCTTCATTCCCATGTCCTGTGTGGAAGCACTTACACTTCCCATAATTAAACAGCATTTGCCACTTCTCAGACCATTCGGTCAACTTATTTAGATCATCTTGTAATTGCTGTCTATCTGCATCACTTTTTATTTTTCTGAACACTTTTGTATCATCCGCAAACTTCAACACCTTGCTTGTTATATCATCATCCAAATCATTGATATATATTAAGAACAAAATAGGTCCCAATACTGATCCCTGCGGTACTCCACTCAAAACCGATTTCCAGTTTGAAACCTCCCCATCAACTACTACTCTTTGTCTTCTATCAATAAGCCATTTTTCTATCCAGTTAATCATAACATTGCCTATGCCATGGGCCTTCAGTTTAAGTAGTAATCTTTGATGTGGCACTTTGTCAAAAGCTTTTTTAAAATCTAAGTATATTATATCTACTGGTGATCCCTCATCTACCCACTTTGTGACATCTTCCAAAAAACATAAGATATTTGTTAAGCATGACCTCGCTTTTAGAAACCCATGTTGAGATGGGTTAATCAAGTTATTTTTAACAAGAAAATCAACCAAGTGATCTTTAATTAGTCTTTCTAATAGTTTACAAATCACCGATGTTAAACTCACTGGTCTATAGTTCTCTGACTTGCTTCTTGATCCTTTTTTAAATAATGGTATGATGTTTGCTTCTTTCCATTCTAACGGAACTACTCCTTCCTCTAATGCAAAATTGAACACTGTTGCAAGTGGTATGCTAATTTGTTCTACAATTTCCAGTAGTAATTTGGGAGGAATGCCATCCACTCCAGGTGACTTATTATCCTTCATATCCCTTATTTTCTTAGCTACCATTTTTGGTGTTACAATTAGTTGTCCTAAATAGTCTGACTCTCTCCCTTCGAATTTAGTCTCTGGTACTGGTAATGCACTAATATCTTCCCTGGTAAATACCGAACTAAAGTATTCATTTAGGTTTTCTGCCATTAAGAATCCCTCTGTTATTATGTTTCCATCACTATCTTCTAGAGGTCCGACCTTATCCTGAACTTTCTGTTTACTTCGAACATACGCATAAAAACTCCTGCTGTCATGTTTTATATTAAAAGCTAATTTTTGTTCATAGCTTCTCTTTGAATTTGTAATTTCAGCTGTAGCTTGGTTCAGTGCTTCTTTATAAATGGCATAGTCTTCTTCACTTCCATTATGTCTATATGTCTTCCACATCATTTGCTTGTATTTGATTTTTCTAATGGCTTCTTTTGATAAGTGTTTCTTTTTTGTCCGTTTCCCCTGTTTTTTCGAGGGGACAAATTTTTCGACAATGCAGTCAATTTCACTCTTTAAGATATTCCAACATTCTGTTGCTGTCTTATTCTCCAGTGTGTTATTCCAGTCTATCTTTGCTAAATATTTCCTCATGTCCTTATATCTTCCTTTGTGAAAAGTTTTCCTGTACCGTATTTTTTTATTCTGTTCTCCTTTTACTTTGATGATAAAATGTATCTGGTTGTGATCACTACATCCCAGTGGCTCACATATCCTGACATTATCAATAAATTCCTTCTGTGAGCTCAACACTATGTCTAACACGTTCTCACCCCTTGTTGGTTCTAACACATGTTGAATAAGGAAACTGTCTTGTACTAAATTAAAAAACTTTTGATCTTCACTCCCAGTACTCTGTAGAGATTTCCACTGTATATGCCCATGGTTAAAATCCCCCATAATTATACAGTCCCGTTTACTGACTTCCTTTATAGCGTTTTGTATTTTCTCATTCTCTTCTGTGTTTATGTTTGGACTTCGATAAACTAACCCAACAGTTAACGTTGAGTTTCCTGAAACTATGTTACACCAGACAGCTTCTTCACATTCTGCTTCTTTTTCTCATTTTATTTCGTAAGCCTGGATGGATTCTTTAATATATAAAATAACGCCACCTCCCCTTCTCCCTATTCTATCTTTCCTAAACATGACATATCCTGTCATTCCTAATTCGGCATCTGATATGTCGGGGGTGGCCCAAGATTCAGTTATACCTATTATGTGAGGGTCAGTATCTTCTACCATAATGTTTAGTTCATTTCTTTTGTTTACTATGCTCCTTGCATTTAAACAAACACATTTATAACCAAATGTGGTAGAGTTTTCCAGACTGTTCTTTGCCGTTTTCTTTGTGCTGTCCTTATCTGTGCCTCCAGTATTTGGCTTCTCTGTGAATCCCCCCTGCGAATCTAGTTTAAATAACTGCAACCTGTTCCACTGTTCATAGATCGAAGCAAGTTCTCAGAGAAAACTGCAGCGCCCTTTCCGCTTAGATGGAGGCCATCTCTCATATACATATCTTCTTTCCCAACAAAGTATCCCCACAAATCTACAAATCCAACTCCTTCTTCTTCACACATCTGCTCTACTAGAACGTTGATTGCCATCCTCTTGCAGTTTCTATAAGCTACACCCCTTCCTCCCATCACTGGCAAAATTCCTGAGAGAATAATCTGCTCAACTCTTGTCTTCTTCAGTTTCCCTACCAACTGTCTGTATCTTTTCACTATTCTAGTTGTCCCCTCCCTGTCTGCATTGTTCGTCCCTACATGTACTAATATAGATCCTCCCTGGCCATGCCCCAATGTATTCTCTACCCTTTCTGTCACATGCTCTATCCGAGCGCCCGGAAGACAAACAACAACATCTTCGCCTTTGTTTAAAGTCTTGTCTGTCTTTCTCAAAATTGAGTCGCCCATAAACACCCTTTCTGTTCTCGAAGCCCCCTCAATCACTGCCTCAGAGTAGCTCCTCCGTGTTGCATCTCCCTGGTCGTTGACTTTTCTTCCTCCCGCCTTCTCTGTTGTTCCTTTTTTCCCTGCCTCTTTTCGTCCTGTCATCATCCCTGTTATTGACTTCCCTTTCGGCACATTTACTCTCACTTCCTTTCTTCCATTCATCTTTCCTCCGGTCACATGAACTTCTCTCCTCTCCTGTCCCATTGTCCCCCCCCCCCTCATCTACTGTCACTTTCTCCCCTGTCACCTTCCTGCATGCCATGCTTTCTCTTGTTCTTTCTCCATTTGTTTTCCTTGCACTTACCCTCCCTCCTCTCAATCTCCGGTCCTCATCCTTCTTGTCACTGCATTGCTCATTCCGACCTCTTCCATCCGTCTCTTTGGTTATTTTTTATATCCAGCCCCTTCACAATATCGGTTAGCCTAGCTAACGCTACTGTAAGACATTCCACTTTACAACATCCTGTGCACTGGAAAGTAAAGTCTTCCTCCATTGTTTCTGCCCATGACTTTGTGCATCCGGATAGAGCAAAATCGACAAAGCTGTGACAATAGTCACATACTAAGTGCCTCCTTGCCTTCACTTGCCGCTTGCAAGGGGCCATATTATGATTACACAGAAACTCAAAATTTACTCAGTCTGTATACCAATACGAACTAGACGACTACAGGTAGGGTACCATCCGGCAGAGGATAGCTCAAGATAGGCAGATGTGGAAGCAGCATGTTGAGGCATTCACCCAATCACGTAACACTATGGCTGCACAATGATGATAATGACGAATATATATATATATATATATATATATATATATATATATATATATATAACACGCACACACACAACACACACACACACACACACACACACACACACACACACACACACACACACACACACACACACACATACACACAAACACACTCAATCACTCACTCACTCACTCACTCACACTGATGTTCTGTCCTGTCGTGCAGAGAGTGCGCCTTGACTTCCTTGAGTTCAACGTTGAGCCGGACAGCAATTGTGAGTTTGACACAGTACAGGTCTACGACAGTGAGACAGCGACGCCGTCAGAGCTGTTGTTTATACTCTGTGGTACCGACATTCCAGACCCCATCGTGTCTACCGGCAACGTACTATGTGTCCAATTCAATACTGATGGAACAAATACCTTTGGCGGGTTTTCTATTGCGTACTCATCGGTGAAGAGTTCAGGTAAACATAACTTGTGAACACGTAGTACGCTTGGTGATGTGCTATGTTCAGTTGTGTTTGTGGCAGTGTTTGATATGAGCAAAATTACGTATGATATCATTTTCATTAAAATAATGCAGGGAAATAAGGTTCCTAGCAGGACGCCATGATTACAAATGATAAATGTAAGATATATGAATGTCAGGGTGAAGGTCAAAAGTAACACAACATATCACTGTATTTAAAATTCCCACATTTTGATATACATTTTGCGTATCTAAGTTACGTAGGTCTGAAGGAATTGAAACAATACTAACTGGGTCTGCTATGGAAATAGTACTAACAGCATTACCCGGACGCCAATTTAAAAATGGGCAGATATAACAAATGTCGAATATCTGAAAGTCAATAAAGGTCAAAACAATCAAAAATGTACAACATCACGTGTACAATTCTACATTTTGGCATCCACTTTGTAATTCTAGACAATGCATAGTTAGGACGTTATCGTTAAAAGTGGCGTATGAATGTCGTTGAAGGTCAAAGTAAAGGCGGGAACTCACTGAACCGGCCGGCCGGCCGACGCACGAAAAATTAAATCGGCCGGGCGTCGGGGGAACATCGGGCCGTCGGCCGGTTTGGTCATTTTGGAACTCACAGAACTGGCCGACCGGCCGGCTGTTGCCCGCCCGATGCTACGATTTTTCGAATACACACAGCCGGCCGATTTCATAATGTAAGCGGTATTAATTTAAATTCAAATTAATTTGATTTTTTGTCCATAGAAGTATTCAATATGCTCGCCCAGGTGACCTACATCCAAAAGTTCATCATGGCGGACTCAGAGGACGAATTCATGCCGAATTTTGTTGCTGCAAGTGCCGCTTTTGTGGCAATGTCTCAGAGGAACTGCCGGCCGGGCGTCGGGTAGGCGTCGGCCGGCCGGCAATATCAAACATATTTGATACCGTCGGCCGACGTCGTGCGGGCATCGGCTCGACGCACGACGCCCGGCCGATGCCACGTTTTTTGGAACTCACATAACCGATGCCCTACGACGTCCGGCCGGTGCAAAATCGACCGGCCGGCCGGCTTAGTGAGTTCCCAGCTTTATACAAAATATCATCGCATCTAAAAGTCCTACATTTTGATATCAGCTCTCTAAACAATTTGTCGGGCGCCATCTTTACAAAGAGTAGAAATTACAAAATGGCTGATCTTTGAAAGACAGTAAAGGATAAAATAAATACACTTGTTAACATCACGTCTAAAACACTACATTTTTGTATCAACGCTGTGGCTCTAGATTATGTAGTTAAACAGTTTTCGACATCGCTATCTACCAAGCTGAAACGTTAAACACCTCAAACCTTAAATAGTACTGCTCTAGGTGACGTAGTGTTTAATGTATTGTAACATTTGCATTGACGACAGCCATCTTTAAAAAATGGCATATGTGGAAGCCGGAGAAGTCCACAAATGTTACATTCGATTTTCTTGTCCCCTGAAACATATATATGTGAACCACAATTGTTGTTATACATATATATGGGGCAGTTTTTATGATACGTGAAATTTCATTTGGAAGCCATTTGAAACAAAGAAATTGTCGTCCCGAAGTTATGCTCGATTTAAAAATTCTTCATAATGGAATTTTAAAGGTACATGTATATTTAATTTAAGTCAACATTCAAACTGTCGTAAGTGCCAATGGGCAGGTCTGTTTTTGTAGGTTTATCAGAACCTCTACATGAAGCTCGCCGAACACCCTGCGGTCGACCTGCAATAACACCTGACCTTAAGCGTATCGTGGGCGGCGTTGAAGCGGTTCCTCATTCCTGGCCCTGGCAGATCAGTCTCGTGAAACGCGGCTCTGGTCACAGATGCGGAGGTACAATCTTAAATGAACGCTGGGTCCTCACAGCCGCACACTGCATGTAAGTTGAGGTCAATATAACCCCTTGCCCCCGATTACCTTAATCCAAGTAAGCTTATCCTTACCACGGCACGTCTGTACAAGACACCGAACGGTCGTTCTGTTATTATTTGAACGGTTGAAGTCAAGTGAATAGACACACTGATGACCCGTGCAACGGAACTTGTTAGTCATAGCGAATGACATGGTGCATGCCATGGAACTGTGACATTTACTAGGCTAGCAACATTACTAGTGGTACTTCGTCAGCGTCTTGTTCGCCTATAGCTGAGTACAATTCGCAAATGTATCAGTCGATAGTATATGGCGTGTAGCCAGATAATTCATATCCGTTACAAATCAACGATTTGATTTATGCTTGAATTGGGCTTCTCTGAGTTTACCTTGGAAACTTAAGGGGATCATTTTTAAATGGCCAATAACATTAGTTGTTCCCATATCTCAAGAACTCTTTCACGTAGAGCCGTAATCTTGGGTTCAAATTATACACTTCCAAGGTATCGATTTCAAACATGTTCTCTTTGGTCTTAAAGAAGCGGTCTTCAAGACTAATGTTCCGTCCTCATGAAACATATCATCTTCTGTATTTGGGATTTGATCCTGAGATTTCACGTCAAGTATGCGTATGAGACAACGTGATATACTTTAAGACGACGCTGCTGCCCTGTATAAGACGTACATATCTACCGATCATATAACGGGTTGCTGATGACATAGAGTTTGAACCCTTGAACCCTGGTGCTCAATGTGAGAGTGCCTTTTTTACACCCTCTAGCACAGCCTGGACATTGCAGAAAAAAGTTGCCAATGCATTTGTTGATTTCAACATCGATTAGAACGTTGCTGGAGATAGTTGAACTCAGGTAGATGAAGTCTTAGACCACTTCTAGGGTGTGATGTTCAATTGTTATGCTGGTGTTTAAATCACATCATGTAGAAGCATCAGCAAATATGTCTGCCATTCTTTGGGGGCTATTTGCAGAGTGAGATGTAAATGTAGTATCATAATCAATCTTGCGGATCTTGGCCTTTGTTTTACAGAAGGGTTTGATTAATGAGCGTACCGCCTGATCTTGAGTGTGTGCACTTCCATCGTCAGAGGTTCTGAAAGCGTGCGATAATACCACTGATAATAAGATACCGAATAGAGTCAGTATAAGGTCATAGCCCTGTCTAATAATCCCATTCGTTATGGGGGAAATCTTCGAAATTGCTCCTTCATACGATACTGTGGCTTCCGTGTTGTCAAGGAATGACGTGACCATGTTAATTAGGTTTTGACACAGGCAGAGTTGCGTATGAGGTGAGTACACTTCATGGAACGATTCCACACCGAAGACGGTGTCTATGGATGGATACCTAAGAAACTATGCGAGCAATTTGTATGTGCGAGTCGAAGATGAAAAGGTTTGCTTGTCCACATTGTTGTCACTTGTCTACTATGAAGCTTGTTTTGTGTTGCTGACTTTTTCACGCCGATGATAGCTTTAAGGTAGTCGCCAACATTCCGAATCATGACCACGTTCATAATCATTGACCAGCCGCTGTATCTTCGACGAAATATATACAGTGGACATTGCTGGTCACTGACAAAAGAAGCAGTTCTTAACAGTGCAGTGCGGTAACCACATTGAGATGGTTAACAACAAACGAAATGAGCGCGTGGCTTACAATGCATATCTGTTAACTATTGCGCACGCTCCACAATGTGAAACGAACCGTCGTGTCACCACATAGAGGCTGCACTTCTTACTATTACTATTTTTACGGATGCACACACAAACACTCTGTCCCCCGAAGGCGAATGGAACTAGATTGCAACTGTTCATTCCCGTCTATCACATTCCAAAGACACACTTTCTGTGTAGCCATGCATCGCCCTTCCATGTACGTCCATCACCTATACAAATGGATGCCATAGATGTAAGACAAGGAAGGATTATATTTTAAATCGTTACATCCAAAATATATTGTTGACAGAATTATAGCAACACTGAGTTACATAGTGTGAAAGGTATGGGCAAACATTCGTTTTGACGGCCGACATTTTGTGAAATGGCCGATATATAGGTCTATGAAAATCTAAATAAATTGTCAAATAAATGTTGTCAGCCAAGTCATAAAGCAATGTTATGCCATGACCACTCGCGACGCGTTCAGAAGTCTGCAAATGATAGCTGGCGATGTTGATGTCATGCCAAAGAAAAAGGTTATAGCACTGTTTGTGGATAAAGGTGTACAGTTATAAACTCATTTCGACAGTGAATGTTTATATCCAAGATGTATGTGCGTGCGTGCGTGCGTGCGTGTGTTAGCGTGTTTGGGTATGTGTGTGTGTGTTTGTGTGTGTGTGTGTGTGTGTGTGTGTGTGTGGTGTGTGTGTGTGTGTGTGTGTGTGTGTGTGTGTGTGTGTGTGGTGTGTGGTGTGTGTGTGTGTGTGTGTGTGTGTGTGTGTGTGTGTGGTGTGTGTGTGTGTGTGTGTGTGTGTGTGTGTGTGTGTGTGTGTGTGTGTGTGTGTGTGTGTGTGTGTGTGTGTGTGCAAGCGTGCGTACGCGTATATAATAATAATATAATAATAATATAATAATAATGGTTTATTTCATTCTCTGGGCAATCAATACAGATTGAAATAGGTACATAAAACATGCAAAATATATTTGTTAAAATAGATTGAAATAATATATAATTTAAAACATTAGCATAAATATAAAATTAATTTAAGGAGTAGAGAATAATTTATTTGAAATGCATCTATAAAGGTAATTTAAATAGGTTAAGACATTAAAACATATTTTCTGTGATTATTTAACTAAACTTATAAAAAATACTTTAATAAAATATTTTAATAAATACATTAAAACATTAAAATAAATATATCTAAAGAATAAATTAAGATTTTACAATATTTTACACATTTCCATCTATATCAGCATTCACGAAAGTTTGCAAAGTGTCACTTTGAGTTCTTTTGGTTGAAAAGGCACCAGTTAATGAAGCAGTTCTTGGTCCTGTTGGTTTTGACTCTGGGATAAGGATATCGAGTACGGCATCTTGTATTGTATGTTGCAGTTCTTGGTGTTGGTAGAAGTTTATGCAGTTTGTGCTGCGGCTCTTCAATTTATGTGAAGAAATGTTCACATAACTGCGCACGTGTTTGTTTCAGAGAAGTCAGCTGTGCATTCGCTAATGCTTCGGTATAGGTAGTGTTCGGGTATATGATGTTCATAGCACGTCTTTGTTCTCGCTCCATATCACTTTGGAGACCCAATGTGAGTGAGGTCGACCATGCTGGACATGCGTATTCCAGAGTAGGCCGGACCACCGTTGTATATACCGTCAGAAGGTCTTCGACGGGAATGCCTGATCGTTTGAGTTGTAGCAGTAGAAACAGCCTCTTGCCTGCTTTTCGTGTTATTGTAGCGTTTGCGGGATAACACCCCGCCACCAAATCGTATCGTTTGGCGCGAGCGGTCGGCACGGAGGCGTCTAGTGGCGGACTCGGGCACACGTTCACTCACTCAGTCTAACCAGTCTAACACAAACAATATATATAAGGTTTCTACAGTTTATTACATCAAAATCCTACCAGTACAAATCTAAGACACTCACTAAAATACTTCACTAACTAAACCAATATAAACACAATACAAATGTGACGGTACTGACAGCGTGTTTGACACGCGATCAAGCAAAGAACTCACCCACAGGTGTGGTGTGGTTCCTCAATCAGAGCACAATATGCCTCGTACGGCACAACTTCTTTCGGCACAATGGACTGTGACAGTATCTTTGTCACAGGGCGCTCTGGAGCGGCGTGTTTCGGGGTGAACAGCGTATGTGTGTGTTCCCCGACAAATGGCCCCAGTAGTCAACCCGTCAATAACACACAGTATAGCCCGTCAATAACACACAGTATGTGTCTTGACGGCAAGCATGTCGCAGGGCCCTCTGGAGCGGCGCGTCCCGGGGTAAACAGCGTAGGTGTTCCCGGTAATAGGCCCCAGAAGTCTGCCCGTGCAATATGACACACACATCGTATATTCTGTGACAGTAAGTCTGTCGCAGTGTGCTCTGGAGCGCGTGTCCCGGGGTGAACAATACATGTTCCCCCGGTAATAGGCCCCAGAAGTCTCCCCGTGCAATATGACACACACATCGTATATTCTGTGACAGTAAGTCTGTCACAGTGTGCTCTGGAGCGCGTGTCCCGGGGTGAACAATACATGTTCCCCCGGTAATAGGCCCCAGAAGTCTCCCCATGCAATATGACACACACATCGTATATTCTGTGACAGTAAGTCTGTCACAGTGTGCTCTGGAGCGCGTGTCCCGGGGTGAACAATACATGTTCCCCCGGTAATAGGCCCCAGAAGTCTCCCCATGCAATATGACACACACATCGTATATTCTGTGACAGTAAGTCTGTCACAGTGTGCTCTGGAGCGCGTGTCCCGGGGTGAACAATACATGTTCCCCCGGTAATAGGCCCCAGAAGTCCCCTTGTGCAATAAAATACTCCCTATTTATACTAGTGGTACTGTAGCCCGAGGACAGACGCTAGACGCCTTACCTAATATTTTGTCCAGCGCGTCTACCCCTAGAAATCTTGGCAGGGTGCCAGCGGACTCTGCACCCTGTGGTTTTCCCCAACAACAATAAAGTGGAGCATCTTCTTACACCAGATAGCCCTAGAAATTAGCATAGACGAGCCTGCAGTGCTAGTGAACTTTCCCTCCCCTGGTAGCGTCCCAAAATACCAGGGTTGGTCCTCTGCCTCAGCCAGATGGCCCTTAAATTACCATATAAATTGCATAGGAAACCTTCCATACTGGTTATAGTCTCTTAACCGGGTAAACACCCTCCTTGTGATTATGTACGTATTTGCATATATGCATGGCTTTAGTAGCCCTAAATAGTGATAGATATATTTATATATAATTATAGTACTTCGCGATGAAAAATCCCTACATTACCCCCGCCCCACTAAAATTTCGTCCCGAAATTATAACAGGTAACATGCATGCAACATTATAATAATCAATACAATGCTGAAAAAGAAAGCATACAATTTATACTCAAATGTTCACTTTTCACAAATGTTCATGTCCGGTTGATATGTCTTCCATCACGCGATCGTCAGTCGCATATGTTGAGCCGATGATATCCTCCGTCGTAACCCACTTCCTGGACGCACGGTAGACGCACGTCAGTTCACCGCTAGTAGTGGACGCTCAGCTCAATCTCGCCTGCGTCTTCTTCCATCTTCTATCTTCTTTGCAGATAACGCTGCAGGTTGTGACCAGAATGAATTCTGGTTCCTGCGTCTTCTTCCATCTTCTTTGCAGATAACGCTGCAGGTTGTGACCAGAATGAATTCTGGTTCCTGCGTCTTCTTCCATCTTCTTTGCAGATAACGCTGCAGGTTGTGACCAGAATGAATTCTGGTTCCTGCATTTTTGTGTGTACGTATCTCGTACGCAGCACTGTTATGGTGTTTGCCATAATTAGTGTCATATGACCGTCGTGGTCATACATCGTTCGCCATTGCTTGACAAGTCACAGCACTGACATGTACCAGGAGAATAACGGACAACCCTTGTCACATCCACAAAGATAGAACTTCATCATATCCTTGCCCTCAGACACAGAATGTGCCAATTAAGGTCGCCTGGCCTGACCAGGGTAATCGCTATCTCTGCCATCAGACAGTGTCTGCACCTTAGGGACTTGAAGCTGCCCTGTGATACAGATTCCTTGTGGCCAACTACGGCTGAGATACTGTTCTCAGGCCTATGCACTACTAACTCTTCTAGTATAGTTTCTCTGTGTATGTAACAGTATAATCTTCCAAGATATCTATATATATGACCAACAAGAGCTAACACATGAAAACTAACTCTAATCAACTTCATCCTATTCTGTTTAGCAGAACACACCCTGTGCCAATTAAATATCTATTAAGCCAGAAGCTGCCCTGAACAGAACTATGTTGATACTCGTTAACTTCTCTCATTACACCACTGGGCCAGTCATTGACCCCTAGACTGCAGCCATGCTGTGTGTTGACATAATCTAACCAGATGGTCTCACAGCCCGAAACAGCCACAATGACCAGTTCACTGACTGGCTGGTCAAATTACTTCTGTTTGACCAAGACTACTCTCTATAATTGAAATAAATGCATGAACTATGCTTCAAGACCTAGCTGGCAAAAATCAGGATGAGAAGATGAACAATTCGAAGTGATGATGACATAAAACACAGAAAGTTGAAAGCTGTATATGGCATCATAGCAATGAGGATGGTGATGATGATGATGATAAAATAAATATAGCTGTCCATGTCAGCAAGTGATTCTGTCCACTTTGACTGGGCAGATATGTGCAGGAACTTTTTGTTGGAAAGTGCTTGAACGAAAACAATCACTTATTTTTAAACAATCTTTGAAACCAAACTTTCATGTGTTGAAAATAATTGGTTACAACGACATAGGGTAGACACGATTACACCGTAACATTTGTCATGTTCGGTTCTGTTTGTCACAGACCTCGTGTTTTGTGATGTTCGGTTCTACAAACTGTAGACCTCGCGTTTTGTGACTACCTCACAAACCATATGAACGATTACACCGTGACATCTGTCATGTCCGGTTCTGCACGGGGCAGACCTCGCGTTTTGTGACTATTTCACAAACCATATGAACGATTACACCGACTTATATGTATTGTCCGGTTCTGCTTGTAACAGACCTCGCGTTTTGTGACTATCTCACAAATCATATGAACGATTACACCGTGACATCTGTCATGTCCGGCTCTGCTTATAGCAGACCTCGCGTTTTGTGACTATTTCACAAACCATATGAACGATTACACCGAAATATTTGTCAGGTCCGGCTCTGCATCTAGCAGACCTCCTGTTTTGTGAATCTCACAAATCATCTGAACGATTACACCGTGACATTTGTCATGTCTGGCTCTGCGTCTAGCAGACCTCGTGTTTTGTGAATCTCACAAATCATATGAACGATTACACCGTGACATTTGTCATGTCCGGCTCTGCATTTAGCAGACCTCGTGTTTTGTGAATCTCACAAATCATATGAACGATTACACCGTGACATTTGTCAGGTCTGGCTCTGCATCTAGCAGACCTCGTGTTTTGTGAATCTCTCTTAGGCAATAAAACATACCATTGCCGACTATCATACTCAGTTGGGTGTGACATATCCTGATGATAATATGTGTTAGCGCTGTCTGTCATAGACAGCGAATTAAGCCGTTATTTCTATATGACCATACATCAAATCCAGAATCCGCCAAACATTCTACTGTATACCCTAATTCCATGAAACTATAACTAAGCAAACACCTATAATAGTAACTTGACATTATATCAGATATAACATCTCTTCAAAACATCCAGCTATATCCCCTGAAGAAACGATCTACCATGGCCTGAGTTGCTGACCCTTGAAAACCTGATGCTGGGAAGAGAGGACAACCATTGACCTGCTGTGTTGTCGATTGCATCACGGCTCAAGGGGTCATTAGCAGAACCACTATCTAGTGAGTGTCTGCTGACCCACTGACCGTCATTAGCCAGCCTGTAGCCAGCTTTGTCCACAGGGCGACAAGCTGTAAACAGTGGCCTTTCATCTGCTGGGTTGGATGGCCCCCTGCCATTGCAGACAGTGTCCAGTGTACCGAAAATAAACATCGGCCACTGAGGAATTATCACTACGAGTTTAACATTTTACGTATTTATTTTGCTGCCACCAGAGAAATAACTTCTCACTAAACTATTCTACTTTAATCTATCTGAAGCAAGTAAACGTGCGGCCCGTGTGAGTTCTTTCAAGTGAGATTTTCAAGATAGATTAACCAAAAACCGTTACTACGGAACGTAGAGGAATACGGTCAGGTTTATCTACCGAAATCCCACCCCGGCTGCCACCAAATTGTAGCGTTTGCGGGATAACACCCCGCCACCAAATCGTATCGTTTGGCGCGAGCGGTCGGCACGGAGGCGTCTAGTGGCGGACTCGGGCACACGTTCACTCACTCAGTCTAACCAGTCTAACACAAACAATATATATAAGGTTTCTACAGTTTATTACATCAAAATCCTACCAGTACAAATCTAAGACACTCACTAAAATACTTCACTAACTAAACCAATATAAACACAATACAAATGTGACGGTACTGACAGCGTGTTTGACACGCGATCAAGCAAAGAACTCACCCACAGGTGTGGTGTGGTTCCTCAATCAGAGCACAATATGCCTCGTACGGCACAACTTCTTTCGGCACAATGGACTGTGACAGTATCTTTGTCACAGGGCGCTCTGGAGCGGCGTGTTTCGGGGTGAACAGCGTATGTGTGTGTTCCCCGACAAATGGCCCCAGTAGTCAACCCGTCAATAACACACAGTATAGCCCGTCAATAACACACAGTATGTGTCTTGACGGCAAGCATGTCGCAGGGCCCTCTGGAGCGGCGCGTCCCGGGGTAAACAGCGTAGGTGTTCCCGGTAATAGGCCCCAGAAGTCTGCCCGTGCAATATGACACACACATCGTATATTCTGTGACAGTAAGTCTGTCGCAGTGTGCTCTGGAGCGCGTGTCCCGGGGTGAACAATACATGTTCCCCCGGTAATAGGCCCCAGAAGTCTCCCCGTGCAATATGACACACACATCGTATATTCTGTGACAGTAAGTCTGTCACAGTGTGCTCTGGAGCGCGTGTCCCGGGGTGAACAATACATGTTCCCCCGGTAATAGGCCCCAGAAGTCTCCCCATGCAATATGACACACACATCGTATATTCTGTGACAGTAAGTCTGTCACAGTGTGCTCTGGAGCGCGTGTCCCGGGGTGAACAATACATGTTCCCCCGGTAATAGGCCCCAGAAGTCTCCCCATGCAATATGACACACACATCGTATATTCTGTGACAGTAAGTCTGTCACAGTGTGCTCTGGAGCGCGTGTCCCGGGGTGAACAATACATGTTCCCCCGGTAATAGGCCCCAGAAGTCCCCTTGTGCAATAAAATACTCCCTATTTATACTAGTGGTACTGTAGCCCGAGGACAGACGCTAGACGCCTTACCTAATATTTTGTCCAGCGCGTCTACCCCTAGAAATCTTGGCAGGGTGCCAGCGGACTCTGCACCCTGTGGTTTTCCCCAACAACAATAAAGTGGAGCATCTTCTTACACCAGATAGCCCTAGAAATTAGCATAGACGAGCCTGCAGTGCTAGTGAACTTTCCCTCCCCTGGTAGCGTCCCAAAATACCAGGGTTGGTCCTCTGCCTCAGCCAGATGGCCCTTAAATTACCATATAAATTGCATAGGAAACCTTCCATACTGGTTATAGTCTCTTAACCGGGTAAACACCCTCCTTGTGATTATGTACGTATTTGCATATATGCATGGCTTTAGTAGCCCTAAATAGTGATAGATATATTTATATATAATTATAGTACTTCGCGATGAAAAATCCCTACATTATTTCATCAATGTGTACGTCCTATGTCACGTTGCTGGTGATGGTAATGCCAAGTATCTTCGCTGAGTGTCTGTTCCGTCGATACGTATGGTTGGGAAGTTTGTCCTTGTTTTAGAGAAATCAATAACAAGCTCTTTTGTCTTACCTTTGTTGATTTTCATGTCGTTTTGGATTGTCCACAGATATGCCGCATCGGCTGCTTCCTGGAGATTTGGCGCTTGGGAGTCTGATCCAATATAGACAATGCACGTGTCATCAACATATTTGTAGGAGTCGCACTTTGTTTGTAGATCATTTATCATGAGGACGAAAAGTACCGGGCCTAGCTTTGTGCCTTGTGGCACTCCTCCATGGATGTAATTCCAGTCGGATTGTGTGTTGCACAGCTTAAAGTGAAAAAAAAGGCTACAGTTTAGTGTTATGCACCTAAAAGAGTTTACACTAGCTAATCATTTGCATCTACAATCCAATTTTTCACCTTAGTGGTTACCTCAGAAAGTGGTCTTAAAGTGGGAAAATCTAGCTAAATCACCGACACCATGAACCGGCCCATCTTGGACCTTGCAACCAATCACAACCCAGCAGTTTAGAAAAGTAATACGTCAGAGAGTCGTCTGCTGGTTCAGCTGTCATAACAGAGAGCCAAGCGGTACGCTAAAAGTTGCCTTACGTCGGTTTACAACGAAATCGCGACATCAATATGCCACACTGTTCCTCAAACGCTTATAGTAATAGTACAGTGAAAGACAGTATCAGTAAGATGTCTTCTTGTTAACCTATGAATCGAGCAGAACTGAAACAGTGGTTCGGTGGATTCGTTTGGACAGTCACAGACACAGCGCGGATCCTAGACGACCCGATTTGATTGACCTAACCATCAAAACGACCACCAACAGCCGCCAAGCTTCTCCTCACATATCTTACATACATATGCATACACTACATTATGTAATAAAATCTCTTGCATTCCTCTGACGAAGAAAATTCACACACAAAAACGCGCAGACCTCGAGTACAACTTGTTCGGCCGCTCAGCGGTACCGTAAAATCGCTTTTAAAAGCTTTACACAAAATACCGCTAGACGCCACGTTTCTGACTGCTAATATTTAATTGTTTTACTTCACACGCGCGAAATAGTTTAATTACTTATAAATAATATAATAATAATTATTAATTATTATCATCACTATGATTTGCAGGAAATTATAAGTTTTATTATTTTTATATTGATATTTTATTTTTATAATTGTTCATATATGTTTCTAGTATATTTATGTTTTTTTTCTTCTGGTGTGTATTTGTTGTTTAGCATTTTAATGTATGTAAAACGCCATGAACAAGTTTAAATTGGATGTGGCGCTATATTAAATAAACAAACAATTGTTTTTATTATAATATAATATTTTATTTATGTAGCGCCACATCCATAATTGTTTGTGGCGCTTCACAAAATAATGCTATTAAAAATACAATAAAGAGAAAACTACTCACAGATAATATTATTTAAAAATAAATAATGAAAATACATGTTTCTATATCATTAACTAAGCTGACCTATCAGTCATAAATAAACATACAAATTACATAACAACAATTGAAATAAATGAATATAAAAGTATGGTTAATAGTAATAAATAATTAAAGTAGTAAAATAAGTACGACGTAATAATAATTTTTATTCAGCACATACACAACCATTATGCATAAGAACATATTACTGAAGCTATTTGTTCTACTCATGAATGACATTTCCACCATCAGATATTTAATAATTATTATTTTTGAACAAGACACTTTATTAATTATCGGAACAATAAATCTCTAAAATGTAAAAAGGAATATGAATATATGGGAAATATTATGGTGGTAGAAAAAGAAGGATTTAAAAACAGTAATATTAACATGTTATTGTTTTAGTTATTATTGTTAAAACATCGCTTATGTAATATAAGCTTGCATGCTCGCAGTACACGCGGGATGTTTATAGAAATATTGATGAAATAAACAATGTGACTTCATTGAAAAACACGTAATTTCCTTTTTCTTTTATAACTAATAGGCAATTTTGGATAATTATGCAGACACATGTATTTTTAATATTTATTTTTAAATATTACCTGTGGGTAGCATTCTTATTATTGCATATACTTTAATAACAGTATGTTGAATAGAAGAGAAGAGAATTGTAGATTTGGCGCTATATAAAATAAACTAATAAAATTATATATTTGTATATTAAATTGTTATTTTTTATCAACTCTATTAGACCCATATCACCAAAGCGTTGCCTTAGTTTGCCGTTTAACATTTTCTGTAGATCATAGTGATGCAGCTAATTATTATTATATTATTTATAATTAATTAAACTAATTCGCGCGTGCGAATGCAGTAAGGTTAATAAATATTCGCGCGCCATCTAGCGGTATTTTGTGTAAAGCTAACTTATAATAGCGAGTTTACGGTAGTCGAAGTTGTCGAGTTGCCGTTCGCCAAGATTTGCGTTTCTGTTGTGAATTTTCTTCGTTAGACGAATACAAGTGATTTTTTTGTAATGTAGTGTATGTATATGTATGTAAGAAATGTGGGGAGAAGTTTGGCGGCTGTTGGCGGTCGTTTTCGTGGTTAGGTTAGAAAGTAACAGATAATAATATGCATGCACAGTTCACGCCGACCAAGAAGACTCTCTGACGTCATTTTGTTTCTAAAATGGCGTAGTCTATAGACTTTCTATGTCTATGTGTTTTACATTTTTTTCCTGGTAAACCACTGACGTTAAAAATATGATTGTTGTTGGAAGTTGTTACTTTTTATTCACTCTGTTAATCCCATATGATCCAAACATTGACTTTGTTTTCCCTTTAACTTGTTGGGTTCTTTCGGTAAGGAAACTGGCGATCCACTTCATTAAAATATTCGGGAGGCCAAAACTTGCAAGTTTTTGAAGAAGAATGTCATGATTGATTAGGTCAAATGCCTTAGAGAAGTCAAGCAGTAGTATCCTGGCATACTGTTTCGATGCATCTGTGCTTGTATAACACTGATGTAACAGGTCAACAAGGGCATGAGTAGTGGATGACTTCTTTACGGAGCCGTATTGGTTTGGGTCAACTCTGTCTTGAACGATGTCCCAGACCCATTTAACAACGAACTCTTCCATTTGTTTACAGAGCACAGCAGTCAAAAGTAGTAGTAGTAGTAGTAAAAGCTTTATTTCTTGATGGTAACCATGTCACGTGGTATATCGTGATTTTCAATGGGCCATCATCTTACATGCATACATACATCATATACATACATACAATAAAGCTTTAGATAAAATATATAGTTCACAACAATATAAACATAACCGCTGTAGCAATAAATAGATAAAAATAAAATTAGATAAACTGTAATTATAAACAAATACATATTATTAAAATATTATTAAATATAAAATATTAGAATAATTATAAAAAATTACATTAATATATTATTTAACATTATTTAAATGAAAAAGTATTGATTATAATAAAAAAACGTTTATATAAAATAGATCGATGGCACAATTGTATAACAAAAATTAAAAGAATTTAACATTTCATTTGAATCCAAAACAATCTACCTGCGAAATGCAAACAATCACTCAAGCGTATCTATCGGGAAATGCATGCAATTGTACACATCTTTCGCGAGAAACTTTAAACAGTGTGTTTTAAAGGTGTCTACACTATTCGCATTTTTTATACATACAATGGAAGTGAAATAACGTATCCGAACATCAATTGGCAACCATCCTAGAGTACGAAACAGTGTTACAGTCGAAATGTGTCGCCGGTCTTTTACATTCAAAATTACACGCGCATATTGTTTCGTCATCTTATGAACGTTCATCAGCAAACTGTGTCCACAGATTCCCCATATAACACACCCGTAATCAATTAGTGGTTGAACCATTCCTGAAAAGTACAGTTTCCGAGCATGTAGTGGCATTAGTCGTTTCACCTGATTGAACAAATACAAACGGCTGCGCAACTTGGCGCACAGCTTGGTTACGTGTGTGTTCCAGGTCAGATTACTGTCCACGTATAAACCAAGTAATTTATGGACCTGGACGGGTTTCACTATAGAGTTGTTGCCATATACACAGAAGTTTGGAGTTGCGCGTTGAAGTTTCTGTCTGGTGCCTAACAGCATGCATTCGGTTTTATCGGCGTTAAGAACCATGCGATTTGCATTAATCCATTGATACAATGGTTTCGAATGGGTTGCTAGAGTCCGGTTTATATCGACAACACATTTGCCGGCAACATAGACTGTGGAATCATCGGCATACATGTCAATTCTGGCTTCAGATATTTCTAAAATAGCATCATTCATGAACATAATAAAAAGTAAAGGTCCGAGTATCGAGCCTTGTGGCACACCCGTTGTTACCGGTAGAGGGTCTGACAACACACTGTCATACTTCACACATTGGTAATGTTCGCTAAGATAAGACCTGAACCATGCTAGTTCGTTTCCATGACAACCATACAAGTCAAGTTTGAGTAAAAGCAGTTCATGGTTAACCAAATCAAATGCCTTTCTCAGGTCGACTAACACCATACCACACAAGTTGCCTTGGTCAATATTGCTCAGGAAATAGTCGGTCATCTTAAGTAACACGGTTTCACACGACCGGTTCTCTCGGAAACCGGATTGTTCATCTAGCAGTAGTTCGAACTCTGTGAGGTACATGTACAAGTGATTGTGCACGTGGCGTTCCATAAGTTTAGACATAATTGGCAATACAGATATAGGTCTATAGTTCATGACGTCGTTTGTGTCTCCGCTTTTGTACAGAGGTACAACTCTGGCCTTCTTCCATGGTCGCGGAAAGTGCGCACTGTTGATGCTGGCATTGCAGATGCTCACTATATGCGGTGCAATTATTTCGGCACTCAGTTTAAGCAGCTTACAGCTGATACCATCTAATCCTGTTGCTTTAGTTGCTGACATCTTTCGCAATTGTTTGTGAACAAATTCAGTTGCTATATTGGGCAATTTAAATGACACATTTTCAGGGTTCGTTTGTCTAATATATGTTCTCAATCTTGTGTAATTTGACTGATTAACGGTAGTTGTCGTTGTACCAAATGTTGATGTTATCGTAGCGAAGTGTTCATTACATTTATCAGCCATCATTTTTGCGTGGGGTTGTGGCTGAAAGTTCTGGATGGTTAGTCTCGGTTGAACCGCACTAGTTGTAGCCAAAGATGATTTAATGTGATTCCATATTACGCGTGGATTTGGCGATTGTGTTTCTAGAGAATTTAAGAAGAACTCTCGCTTTGCTTTCCGAATGTCGTGATTTACACGGTTCCTAGCACGTCTATACACCGCCATTGCATGAGGGTCAGTTGAGGTTTTCGCACAGTTAAACAGCCGATCTCGGGCAGCTATGGATTGCGCCAGATCGGCGTTAAACCAGGGGGGTTGTTTGACAGTTTTAACACGTTTGACTACAATCGGAGCATGCTCGTTCAGTACAGATATATACATTTGCTCAAATAAGTCCAGCTTTTCGTCAACATCGTCCATCATGTCGATCAGGGACCACGGCACATTTGTTAGTTGTTCTAAACAAATATGTTCATTAAAATGTTTTAAATCTCGGTACTGGATCGTTTTATGTACTTTCGTCTTCGCAAAAGACCCGTTGTGTTTGCGTACACCAGTCACTGGGCAGTAATCCGAAAGACCGATTGACACGACAGAAGATGTCAGTACGTTTGTAAGGTTATTGGTGTACACATGGTCGATACACGATTTCGATTCTGGGCGTGTAATTTCGCTTATAAGCTGATCGAGTCCCAGCATGATCAAGTCATTGTATAAAGTGTAGTTTGTGCCTTTCATCAGATCCATGTTGACATCACCCAACACGTAGACGTCCGTGGTCAGACACAGAACGTTTTCAATGTTCGATACGATTTCTCGATCTGTTCGAATTGTACTGCCAGGCGGTCGATAAATGAAGCCGACAAGGAAAGACACGCATCTTGGTGGCATAACTTCAATCCACAGCAATGCTATGTCGTCACACTCTAGGTCACGACGACGGACGTGACTGAACGCTGTCGATATATATGCCAGCAGTCCACCACCGCGTTTTCCTTTACGATCCAGTCTTTCAGGTTGATGGAAGCCGTCAATCGCAAGTCTCGCGTCATGATCATTTGGGGTGAGAAATGTTTCAGAAATGCCAAGAACATCTATTGGGCGTGGAGCAACTTGTAGTACACTTTTTAATTCATGCATTTTATTAGAGACATGATTTATGTTCCAGCTAGCTATTCGTATGCCTTTTCCGTTTAATCCGAATCCAGCTGTTTTTGCGTTCACCACGTTTCCATTGATAATGTGGACCCCTTTATTGCCAAGCATTGGCCTCACAAAGACGATATGCGTGAGTTCTGTCAACGGTTCACGGCCAGCAACCGGTGCTGCCGATGCCGACGGTCCACGTGATGCTGCCGCCCAGACGCCGACCGCCACAATCATCGACAGAATTGCGAGTACGACGAATCCGGCCGTCACGACTGGGTGACCCCATGGCCGGGAACTCTTGTCACTGTTGCGATGGCGAATGTTCATACTTGCGTGACACAATGCGAATTGTCCTGTGCGGGTTCGGTGTGTCAACATGTCAACCGGCATGGGGAAACAATGCACCGGCCAGTTTCGACACGGGTCGTCGCTCCCAGGAATTCAACACACCTGGCCGAACTGCTGGTGCGTGACGACAGCAACGCCCTCCCCGAGCGATAATGTAAATGTGTGTAATAAAATCACGTATTCAGCGTCTATAAAATCATATAAAATCTGATGGAGCGTGGTGTTGTATATGGGTTCACCTACCCTTTACGTAACGACAGACGGATGCACAACAGTTGGACGTTCGTTTATGTAAATAGTAAAATATGCGAGATCGATATAACGTGCAGTCGCTGTTTGTACAACTCTATGCACCTTATTATGTTGTTCGTGCAGATACAATTACACGTATCGGTCGTTGTTTACGTGCACCCCCACGACAACCTCGATGGGTGGGCCGGTGGAGTGCCACCCCCGCTTCACAAGCAGCTTTCCAGGCAGCACTGTTATGCAAATGATGGTGTTATTCACATAATGAGATGTTTGCATTTATGGGGTTACTTCCGTGCTAGAGAAATGCCATGTATCGACGAGGCGTTCCCCGACTTTTCTTATTAAACTATCAGTGTGTACAAGTGAATTACTTGATTCAAAATTATGCGCGCTTACAACGTGTGACCGCATGGTGCCAGAGATAACCCCATTCCTGTTTCCGCAGACATCTAAATCCCGAAGCATGGTTGTACGAGGTTATCGCAGGAGATCACAGAATCGAAATACCCGAGGGCACGGAGCAAGAGCGCCAAATAAGACAGATCTACGAGCACCCTAATTATGACAACAACACGAACGAGAATGATCTAGCCCTGTTGATGATGGAGGAACCTCTCACATTCACTCGCGAGGTGATGCCCGCTTGCCTGGCGGAGAGTTACAATGACATAGACATACACTCCTGCCACGTGGTCGGCTGGGGCTTGACTAATGGTGAGTTACATTTCTTACGGCGCATGCCTTTCATTTCGCGCCATGACTATCACGATTCCTTGCAATGTGTCGTATATTTCACGTTTTAGAGAAGCATCACAATTTCTGCTTTTCAGTTGCACTGTACGTAGTAAAAATTAGAAATAAATAAATAAAAATCGTTCGCACTACACTGACTATTGTACGCATCTCTGACATCAGTTTTGACTAGTACAAACACGAAATAGTAATGTTGGCGTATTGTGCTACAAACTGGGTATCAACATTGAAAACTGCAAAGTT
Organism: Oasisia sp. SBJ-2009; assembly: GCA_964017155.1. Taxonomy (NCBI): domain Eukaryota; kingdom Metazoa; phylum Annelida; class Polychaeta; order Sabellida; family Siboglinidae; genus Oasisia; species Oasisia sp. SBJ-2009. The sequence continues at coordinate 24,292,396 of OZ024862.1, forward strand.
CCTACCATTGTCCCAGTTGCATTACAGTTCACAGTACACCCGCTGATCATTTAACGTCACACAATCACTAGTTCACTTAATTTTGCGGCTAAGCGCAGAAGTTGATAATGCAACTCTTCGTGATCAAACGCAATGCGTCACTCCTGGTATCAAGACACTGTTGTGTATACCAAACAAAAACTTCATGTAAGATGGAGCTCGAGTACATACGAAATGCGATCCAAACATTCTCTCACAGTTCACCTTAGCTTTTCTAATCACCGCTTTCATTGATGATCGGTTTTGTATTTAGCCAACCCTTTGTGTCTTATTGCACCTCTTAGTTAGACCTCAATGTGATGTTAGCGCACAATGCTTTTCCGTGCTGCAGGAACTGGCGATAGGAAGGTTTTGCGGCAAGTGCAAGTGAACCTGTTTAGCAACGAGAGGTGTAACAAACCGTCGTGGTACAATTACATGATCACGAGGGTCATGTTCTGCGCAGGCCATGCAAACGGAGGGAGAGATTCTTGCCAGGTAACTAAAAGAAACTACCAGACTGACTGATACCGTAGATTTTAGCTTGACAATGTTGATTTGCTTTGAATTTTTCTGATTTGTCTCCAGGGTGTATCGCCTAACCTCGCAGTGTCGGGATGATTACAAATAACATTGTTTTTTAAATACAGACCAACAATGTCCATATATAATCAATAGGGCGTGCAAGTCTCGCGCGCGAAAACGAGGCTGGGGGCAGTTGGGGGCAGGAGGTCCATATTCTCCATGTTAACATAAAGGACTTTATTTTGTTTTTGGTCGTAATAATCGAACTGTTCCGAAATAGCGTATTTCAGTTATATTGTCCGAAGGATTATTACAAGCAGAAGCAGTGGAACACTTTGCCGGTGACAATGATCACGGAAATCATGAAGTTTAATAGATTAGTATGGTGGCTACCATGACAATAGCGGCAAGTACTTGCGTTTGGCGATCTTGACTAATAATGAAAAGTGCCATTTTTCGCGCAGTACAACATGCTTGAGGCAAACGTACACATGTGTTATGATTATGTGCATTTAGACCACTTGCCAGATATAAGTGCTTATCGAAACCACAACGTACAGCAATGTAAATGCAAATTCCGTAAATTATTTTATTGTGTATTATTCTTGTATCTAGTCCCCATCGCGCGGAGTCACGCCATGTATCGTGGCCCACTTACAGGCCCTATACATACATGTGTCGATATTTAAAAATAAATTATGCAACACCATTGAAACTGCAAATGCGTCTACAGCATATGTCACACGTTAAGATGCTATGGATAATTCTACTCATAATATTAAAATAGCCTTTCTGGTAACACAAAAAGTCGTTTCTATTCACTGATAGTTGCGGTAGTGGACATATATGGCTATCGCTATATCTCATGGGCATATTGGTTAATATTATGTACGCAATACATTGTTAAAAGTGTGCTTTTCTACAATTTACCCATAATGCGCACGCACACACACACACACACACACACACACACACACACATACATACACACATACACACACATACATACATACATACATACATACATACATACATACATACATACATACATACATACATACATACATACATACATACATACATACATACATACATACATACATACATACATACATACATACATACATACATACATACATACACATACATACAATATCACAAACGCACACATGTAGTTAGTTTAACAAACTTATATCCATGTCAGATAAGCCATTACAAATTACATGTCCAAGGTGTATGCAAGAGATGGAATAGTGGAACTTCTTACGTTCTATAAATTATTCTGATACAAGAATGCTAGTTATTCAATTAATAATTGTGACAAATAAAACATCGTAACACATGTGTCAAATGGACAAGTTCTTAAATGTTTCCCTGTGCGATAAACTTTGGATGCGTTGAGAGTTATTTTCTTCGTACTAGTTTTCTCTAAAATGTTATCACAGTTGTTTTCACAGCCAACCTCATTCTTTAGCCCGTATGCGTGGTAAATTTCAACACACACACATTTGCATATATATATATATATATATATATATATATATATATATATATATATATATATATATATATATATATATATATATATATAAATACAAGAATACGGTGTGTAGCTTAATGTCATTTGTATCCTTAGCGTTCAACGAAATTATTGTTTTTTAATGTGTGTGTGTGGGGGGGGGGGTAGGTGTGTGTGTACAATGTGTATGAGGATTATTTTGTTGAATGTGTATGCAATGCCTCGTTGCAGGGCGACTCTGGAGGGCCACTCGTGTGTAAAGCTAAAGAGAAAAAAGCCGATCACAACGGTCCAAGTCAGGCAGGTGACACGTGGTTGTTGTACGGGGTGACGAGCTGGGGAGCTGTATGTGCTTCACGTCATCACCCTGGCGTGTACGTGAAAATTCCACTCTTCGTTGACTGGATCACACAGTTTATGAAAGGTAGGACACATATTATAACTCACCCTAGTGACATATCTGCCTCTTACCAGTGTTAAGTCACATTCTGCAACACACGATGAATGTCAATATAGCAAGATGAATGATCAATATTTGTATTAGGAATTATACTATTATGGGGATGTTTTACTATGATCACAATGGACCGTTCCCAAAAAAGGTTCGACAGTTGGAATGTCTCATATACAGAAGATTCAGGATAAGATCGGTTCGCTAGAAGATAGTGCCGGAAATTCAATATCATAGGGAATATTGGGCCTTGTAACGGTCATGAGGTGGTCAAGAGTGACCCGCCCATTTACTGCTAACCTTATCTCACATTAGCTAGCGATGCCCTAGCATAGTGGATTTTGCTGTTAAGCATAATGTGATATGTCCATGTCATGGTGGGTTTTTGAGATTGTGCTTAACATGTTTTTGTTATTTATGGAATATATAATTAATTGGTAGAAGAGGTATCACCAGACGAAATTATCATCTATTTAGAATGTTAGACCACTCTTGCCAAAGTGGCACATCAGAGATGAGTCACTTTGGCAAAAGCTTATAGGGGGCTGAAGCGGTTTAACAGACATTGTCCAAACATACGAACATACCATTTATAGGATATGTGACAACGATTTGATGAGCACGGAGAGACGGTATATTTTAAATATATATTTTTCAAACTTGACAATCATTGATCACTGGGCGCCGCCATATTACGTTCAACTGCATTTGGTTTGACTTACTCCTATCTTTTCAATGTAAATTTTCGTTGTTTACTTATTTACTTCATCAATAGATAGTGTATAAAATTATGGTAATATATATATATATATATATATATATATATATATATATATATATATATATATATATATATATCAGCTGTATACGTGTAAGAAATATATATATGTATGTATGTATATATATATATATATATATATATATATATATATATATATATATATATATATATATATATATATATATATATATATATATATATATATATATATATATATATATATATATATATATATATATTAATATATCAGTTGTATACGTGTAAAAAATACAAGAGTTTAATTAAAAAATGCGACGATTAATAACAAACGAAAGCCTTTTCAACGGCGGGGTTTCGGTACATGCGAAATGGGGAATTTCGCTGAGTTTAGGAATTTCCTAAGCGATACCTGTGCTAATACGTTTCACATCGCTACATCGAACGATTAAATTTGTCGTAGCCACAAGACAGAATTATTTCGACGTGACTATACGCACGCGTAAATTTGTTTCTTTAAGTTTGGTAGAAAGACGTGATAGAGTTACTGGGTTATTTTGATAGGTTGATAAAACAGTCCGAAAAGTGGCAAATGTTCAATTCTCGGAAAAGTAAATGTCTGCAAATAGGATATGGAACGAAGTACTGTAGTAATTAGTACCGCAAAATAAACATGACTTACCATGAACCATTAGCGCCAATATGACCGATTCATAGTAATGGTGAATGGCAGCTTCCAAAAATATAACAGAACATCCTTGGATTAATTAGTCGAATTATTGCAAATAAAGAATGTAACTAATAATATCGGTGCATGAAACAACAAATAGGTCTCATTTAGAAAATTGGGCACAACTACAATTGCGCTGTAGCCTGCACCAATGCACCTAAACTAAAATGAATTAACAACACTAGATACCAGGAGATTGAGTGGAGATGGGATAGACGTTTTTAAAATATGAACAGTTATATGAAAAGAATTATTAAAAGAGTATTTTTCATTTAGGAAAGTTCAAGAACTAGTTTACATGAAGTTATATATTAGTAACATAAGCACGTAGATTCAATATAAAACACAAGTTGTAATTGCTACTAATTGATTTAAATTAGTGAAACAAATTATCTGCTGATTGTATGATTGCTATTGTCGTGAAAATATCTAAAAAAAATTATTCGACGCCCACATCAGAAGAGCGGAAAGTTGGACTCCTGATCAGCTTCCTTGCCCATCTGCATCTAGAATTAAGTTTTTGAATGACAGTCTTTATTATTATTGTTTCGTTTTCCTTTTTAAACATTGTTAAATAATTTCCCGTCACAAGTGACTGTTCTTAAACCGTCGAAACTAAATAAGTTAGCACGAATGTTGTAATACAACATCCTACTGTTGGGAGTACTTACTAGCACTACTGTGTTAGACGCTCTGTTAGAAACTGTTTTTAAAAACCCCGATAAAAAGCTATAAAAGCTAGATTACGTACAGTAAGCCTATATTCGATGTTTCTGCTATTATGACTCTTGCCCGTCCCGGTTCGGAATTGCCCTTAATAATATCCGTAATACTGTATTCATGTATGTAGTACTAATGTACGTGTTATGTGTTTATATATTATTACTATTTATAAATCTGTATTTTTTACATTATTTATTTAAGAATTATTTACATTGTTAATAATTTATATTTTATGGTTTATCTCATTGTTGCAGTTCTGTGCGAGAATGTGTATTTTAAGTGTGTTCAGCTGCTGCATAAATATTACTATATCATTATTATTATTATTATATTATGAGACAACAGTGCGGAACATAATATAGCCTTATACCACCGTTCATGCCAAACATGTAAATCGTGTTTCTCTTCTCCTGCTCCAGATAACGAATGATCGTTGAGGATAGGACGCCGGCGCCCAGACTATCAATATCGATAGCTGACAAGACAAGACATGAATCAAAACCGATATGGACTGCCTCTGCTGTAATGTGTATAGCACGAAATAATTCGTTTGTGATGTTTAACGTTTTGCATTTATATCAGTGCAATGAGTTGTCTTATTTTGCTCACTGTCAGGAAAACAGTACGGTTGTGTATTAAACGAAATTCTTTTTTCATATTGTAAAACCCACTTATGTGATAAGGGATGTCACGTCATCTGTTCTGTTCTTACAAACGGCGTAAATAAAATAAATAAATAAATTTATATTGCGCCAAATCTAGTTAAAAACTATTCAGGGCGCTTATATATATATATATATATATATATATATATATATATATATATATATATATATATATATATATATATATATATATATATATATATGTCATTACAAATAATTACTTAACCGTATAACTAAAGTTAACTATACGTTATAAAGGTGCATATAGATAGACTAATAAAAACATAATAAATAAACAAAAACAATATAGAAGCCTAAAAACATAAATCTGAAAGGTCATTTATGAAGGTAGACGTAATGTTCGCTTTAAGAATGGTGCATTCACAAATTGTCTCATCACTTAATTATCAGTGCATCAGTTAAAATATTGTATAAAACATAGTATCTTTAATGCACTCTTAAAAATGTCCTCGTTGTACAGATCTTGTACTGAAAAAGGTAGTCGGGTGCAAAGGTCAGGAGCAGCTGCGGGGAAACTCGCGTCTCCAGCTTTGCAATTTGTTTTAGGTCTTTTAAGCTGTTTGATTCCCGCTGAATGAAGTGATCTGGTTGGCCTGTAGATGCAGATAAGGTCACGCAAGTACACTGGTTCCCGACAGTTGCCCGCTCTGTGGACGAGTTGCATTACCTTAAAACAGACACGTTCTCGTAGAAAATAATAACGAATGACACGCCGCATGTTATAGTAAAAGATAAATGTTGTTATTTAACATAATAAACAGGACAATAAAGGCATTGAAAAAAACCCATCGAGATATCAGTTACTTTTTATAGTATGCTATTATTTGCATTGTCAAATTAAACTTCAATACACGGTAGATTCGATAATATCAGTTAAACTAACACACACCATGCTGGAGTGGCATAAATAGTAGGCACTGAAATAAATATCCTGTTTTTCAACCGTCCCCACAACCTTTCTTATTGAAGAGAGTGTGCCTACTGCTTTTTATTATTCAACAATGTTATGTAATGTAAATTGAATATGTTGCATCAGACCGACAACCAAAATATGTTTTAAAGAAACAAAACCAACATTTGTATTTAACCGTCCATTGTTTAAAACAATAATCGATGTAACACAAGACACTCCCACCACACATCCGGAAGCGTATCATTCATTTTGTACCAACTAAAATGAGTCATTAAAATATATATGGCCAATACAATACAACATATTCACATATTGACATGCATGTGACCTACGAAGTCGACAAACAACACTCAAAACGAGGTGGGACGACATCCTGGACTTAGTACACATTCGAAACTGGCACTGCGGGCCGAAAGTTGGTGCTAACCTTTGATATGTACGAGTCATGCGCAGTATGCATAAGCTGATGACAAACGGAAGTAGAACGACTTTCTGGACCGGTTCACGTTCCAGACCGTCACACGGGTATACAAGTTATCCAACCGCCGGACGATTTTATATAAAAAAAAGTCTAAAGTCATCCCGATTCATGCTAAACTGACGGAGATGCAATTCTACAAACAAACAAACAAACAAACAAACAAACAAACAAACAAACAAACAAACAAACAAACAAACAAACAAACAAACATACTGGGGAAAAACACATACACAAACAAACACTCTCGCTCGCTCGCTCGCTCGCTCGCACGCAAGAAACGTACTCACGCACGCACTCACGCACTCACGCACTCACGCACTCACGCACTCACGCACTCACGCACTCACGCACTCACGCACTCACGCACTCACGCACTCACGCACTCACGCACTCACGCACCCACGCACCCGCGCACTCGCGCACTCGCGCACTCGCGCACTCGCGCACTCGCGCACTCGCGCCCTCGCGCCCTCGCGCACTCGCGCACTCGCGCACCCACGCACTCGCGCACTCGCGCACTCGCGCACTCGCGCACTCGCGCACTCGCGCCCTCGCGCCCTCGCGCACTCGCGCACTCGCGCACTCGCGCACTCGCGCACTCGCGCACTCGCGCACTCGCGCACTCACGCACTCACGCACTCACGCACTCACGCACTCACGCACTCACGCACTCACGCACTCACGCACTCACGCACTCACGCACTCACGCACTCACGCACTCACGCACTCACGCACTCACGCACTCACGCACTCACGCACTCACGCACTCACGCACTCACGCACTCACGCACTCACGCACTCACGCACTCACGCACTCACGCACTCACGGCAGAATTAGGTATGTGGTACTTATTCGGAATCCACCCACACCAGCCACAAGACTATATAAGGTGTGATGATTGGAGTGGGTTTCGCAGGTACAAGTATGTGTATCCTACCATGTTGGGATTTACAATTTGGGTATATAAGCATTCGCCAGCATGTGCATACACGAGTAGAAACCAATCATTGCGCGTTTAGCATGCTTTTATATATATATATATATATATATATATATATATATATATATATATATATATATATATATATATATATGTATATGTATATGTATATGTATATGTATATATATATATATATATATATATATATATATATATATATTTATATATACAACATAAACAATCTTAGGAATCAACAGAATAAAATACAACTCCAGGGTGACAGCGGAGCCAATTAAGGCTGTAACCAAGTTGTTTATTTTTTCTATGTGACGTACTAATAATTACAACAAGTAAATTGGTCGCCATCGTCCTTAAAAAACTATATTAATAAAAAGGAATTACATTGTAAACAATGACTTTTGTTTTGGTTCAATGTATAGAATTTAATAACACTTATATAGCTACATAATATCGGTAATAATACACAATAAATGTTCACATTTGTATTCTTGCAAAAAAAACTGTTGTATCACATTACTCACAAAAACGTATCTATAACATATTTGTAGACATTTGGGGTTGGATGTAGTTAAATTGCAATACCATACTCTTTTACCATATATGCTTTTAATGATAATGTAAACCTATCAAAATTTGGTGCTTTTTTATAGAAGTTGGAATTACATTCCAGACGACCGGATCTTCACAGAGTAAACTGTTTGAAGTTATTTTAGTAGAGCTAACAATAAAACGTATATTGCACGTTTGTCTTGTTTGATAAGAATGAATAGCATAGATAAATGTAAAGATATCAGATAATGAATGTGGCAGACTGCCACGGATATAATTATACATACATTTTCCAACTTCGATTTCATAAATATCATTCAATTTTATCAAATGTAAGCGAATAAAGAGGGGACGTGAATGTTCCCTGTAGTTTGTTTTTTTAAAGAATGGCACGAACTATATATTTTGCCCAATAAATACTTTTTCGATACACAAAGGTATCCCGTAAGTCAAGTAGGGATACACTATGTTTAAAGCACTAGTTAGTTTGTTTTTGCATGCATTTGTATCTTCTTCCCAATTACATTTATCGTCTATATGAAGGCTTTAAAATGTTATACATTTTCTTCACTGAAATATATTATTTGATCTCATTAGTAGTAAATCTTCTTTCAGTAGACATGGTCTAGGAAATAACATCTATTTGGTTTTTTAGAAATGTTAAAGATAGTTTATTGGCATTAAACCAATATGCTAATATTTCAAGTTGATTATTCATATCTTTGTATATTTCACTAATTGGTTTTCCAGCTATATATGTAATAGTGTCATCAGCAAACAATATCGTATGGCATATATTTAAACAGAATAGATGGTTATTACTATATAAAATAAACAAAAGCAGACAAAGGATAGGCCCCTGTGGGACAGCATGTGTGTCACCCTGCTGGAGTGAATCACTGTTGTTGTATTTGACCTACTGTTTCATGTTTGAAAGGTAGCTTTTAAACCATTTTATAGCAGTACCCCTTATTCCATAATATTCTAGTTTATGTAGTAAAATGTGGTGATTTATAGTATCAAATGCTTTACTTAGATCTAGAAAAACACTAAGGACTGCGTCCTTTTGTCAAGAACATTAACAACGTCATTAGTAAAAGCAGTAGCAGCATTGATTGTTGAATGTTTCTCATGAAAACCTAATTGGTTATTGTTCAATATATTATTTTTCTGTATAAAATCATATGTCCTTCTATAAAAAAAAAACTGTTCCCAATATTTTAGAAATTGAAGGTAGCAGCGATATTGGTCTGTAATAAAATATTAATTAGTAGCTTTAGAATTATAGACAGGTATAACTTTTGCTATTTTGATTTCGTCAGACACTATTCCTTCACCCATTGACTTATGTTTTTAAATAGTTATTGCCCTTGCAATTTGCTCTCCTAGTAATTTCGTGAGGCGGGAGCTAAAACTGTCATAACCAGAACTGGTCTTAGGTTGGAGAGACATTAATATGTGCTTAATTTCATTTAGATCAGTCGGACTCATGAAGATACTTCTTGGATTGTGTTTGCAACAATTCAGAATATGCTTTAAAATGTTTTCTTTAGGTTGAGGTATTGCTTTTGCGTAGTATGTACCAGCATTAGTAAATACATTACAGAATATATTCGAAATTTGGCTAGGACCCGTTGTTATTCCATCATTTTATTTAAAATGTACCGAAATGTTTCATTTATTATTGTTTTTCCTATTGATTGTTCGAGGTAATTGCCATGTTTTTTAGATTCGTTCCTAAATAGGTTTAGCTGATCAGCATAGTATTTTGTTTTTGCAAATTTTGTTTTAATTTATTACATATATTTCTATACTGTATATACCTGTTATGTGTAGGATGTGTCTTAGGTTTGCCTATGCATTTCTTAAAGAGTTTACTTGATGTTATTGATGACTTTAGTAGGCCTTTCATCATCCAATCATTCCGTGTTACACACTTGGAATTAATTGTAACAACCTTTTCTGGTGCGGATGTTGGCTAGTAGAACATTTAAACATGCTAAAACTGACCAAAGATTAAAAAGAACTCATCGTATTTTCATCCAAACACTGAATTCGTCAGATCAACGACTTGTCCCAAGAGGTAGACTGGTACAGTCCGTGAAGTCTGCGAGAAATCTTGGAATTATCATATAGACAGCGGTTTGACAATGGTAAAACATGTGAATGCGATCTCTAAGTCCCGTTTCTACAACATCCTAAATATTGGCAAAGTCATGCAATATATCACAGATGATGCCTGTAAGATTGTAGTCTAGTCCAGGCACAGGCCACACATCGCCTGGACTATGGAACCACGTGGGTGCAAAGTTTGCCTCATACACTTATTGACCGATTGCAGCTTCTACATAACTGCGTTGCTCGTCCTGATGCTAGTACACGCAAAAGCGAACATCTAGCGCCTGTATTGCGATAATTCAATTGACTGCCAGGAAAGTACCGGTTCCGCTTATACTACTCGTATAAGGTGCTCAACGGATTGGCACCGTCATACACGAGTGCCATTGTATAGAAGTTTCGGCCAACTTGTGCCCTAATATAAAACGTATAGTTACTTATGTTCATACCATTAACACGGACTATAACCTATGGTGAACATTGTTTATAGTCGACCCGCATGCAGCCATTCTGTGGAATGGTTTGCCCGAGAACATTAAATTATTGAACACTCTAAGCTATTTCAAGCATACGATTGAGCCACTCTCGTTTTAGTGACTATTCTATTGTTAAATTGTATCTGTAATATACTATTCATATGTGTAAATTTGATATGCTTATTTATTATTATTATTTACAAATATGCACTTCTACACTATTTATTTAATATATTGTATATTATTGTATATTATTAATAATATATATTTTACAGTATTATTGAAGTCATGCAGCTTTATCTAAAGTGCCCGAAAGCAGTTTATAAAACCATACTGGATTAATAATCCTTTCTGGATAAGTCATCCAACTGAAGACAGTTGTACATAAGACTAAACCCTGGATGACAAATGTAACACGTACGTCCAAGTTAGACAAATGATCACTGATACCAAAGTGGCCTTGTCTCTGTCTCCGTCTCCGTCTCCGTCTCCGTCTCCGTCTCCGTCTCCGTCTCCGTCTCCGTCTCCGTCTCCGTCTCCGTCTCCGTCTCCGTCTCCGTCTCCGTCTCCGTCTCCGTCTCCGTCTCCGTCTCCGTCTCCGTCTCCGTCTCCGTCTCCGTCTCCGTCTCCGTCTCCGTCTCCGTCTCCGTCTCCGTCTCCGTCTCCGTCTCCGTCTCCGTCTCCGTCTCCGTCTCCGTCTCCGTCTCCG
>OZ024862.1:24309012-24316512 GCA_964017155.1 Oasisia sp. SBJ-2009
CCGTACCATTGGCACATCCCTTTGCAGAACTCCTCTTATAAGTTCAACTACTGAAATCGTTCACTATGAATATGGTTGGCATCCGGTCGTATGGTATATGATTGCTCGTTTCACAAATAGTGTTTGGGATGTAGAAGCAAATATTCGAATACACACAACCGTTCAGATGCTTTTGCGATTGAGAAAAGGGTCATTATGTAGGAATTTCCAGAAATCCGTGCGGTGTTCACACGGGCGAAGAAGTCGGACTGGAGAAATCAATAAACTGTTAGATTCGGCTAACTTCCACATTTCCCGTAGGGGATTTGCCAGGGGTAGTTTGCAAACAGTCCGTATCTACATGAACGTATGCGAATGTTGGTGTAACTTCATAAATCTATGTCTGGAATAATAATGTTGTTATTTAAATCAATTCAATGTCTTTATTTCAGATTTATTTGTACGTCATGTACAGATGTCCACTTAAACATTAAACATACAGATGAACAGAAAAATACAAAACTATTTCACATAGCTATAAAAAATAATATTGCACAATGATACATTCAGTCAAAGCTGTTATGTATATACAACATATTAATACAGTGCCATCGTATCCTGGAGTGCCACTTTAAATCGCTGTTGATAATTGCAGTTACCAGCTTATTACAAGAGGCATGAAGTTTCAGCATGAATTTATATACAAAGTTTCTAATTACAGCTTTACTATTTGGTATTCTACAAACATGGAGGGGCACTGCAATATTTAGGCTGATTTAGCAATAAGCAAAACACATTATTATAAGCGACATGAAGTTTATTTATACTTGCTGTGTAATTCCACTACGGCTGAGCAGTATATAAACGGGAGAGCTGAATTACCGTATTACCCCTGGCATGGATTTGTCGGCATTGCCGTAAAATGTCCTTGTCATCACGTAATGCATTAGAAATAAAGTGACCCAAATATTTCCTGGATTGTTTCACCAGTGATCTTAAATGATGGAACATCAACGTTTTTCATATATGTACTTTTGCATATTAACATAACACCTTTCTTGGAACTGTACTTAATAATATAATGATTTACCCCGTAGAGTCCACATATCTGCATAAATTCAAACAGTCCCGATACAGATTGTGACAAAATTACTAGGTGTATAGCAGTGTATAAACTATGCCGGGAGCAGAGAGAGTTGACCCTGCTTTGTTGTATTAAGGTTTGTTTTACTGTTGATCTTGGTAGCCAAGGGTCTCTATTTTCAGAAACTGCTTGATGACATGTTGTCACCCTTGAGCAATTTGAGAAATTCAAGATGGCGTCCAAAATGGCCGCCATTACATATAAATGACCATAACTCCCTACCTGTTCATCATAGGAAGGTGATTTTTGTCTCTATACCTAGGTTTTAGGGGTCAAGCTATCCATTATAACTAAGTATTATGTTAATATCGTATTACATAATGGTAATTTCCAAGATGGCTGCCAAGATGGCCGCCGTAACACTAAAACTGGCATATCTCCTTAACTATTTACTCCAAATTAGTCGTGAAGGTGTCTATCACTGGGTATGTTGGAGACCCATATATCTGTATCAGGTCAAAGTTCATTATACTGATGATATCATCTACAAATCCAAGATGGCTGCCAGTTCACGAGCACTGATATATCTTCTATACTATTCAATCTTGGGGAAAATATGAAATGGTAAACGACCACAGGTGTTATAGTATAACAAATGTTCTTTAATTTTAAATCTGAATTCTCACACAGACTACCAAAAGCATATTATATAATTCATATTTAAGGTTGGCTACCACTTCACCAAATAATGAACACTGTTGTACATTGTGTTGCCCATGTGCATCAAGGGGGATACCAGCTGGAGGCAGACACTACTGCAGAAGAAAATTTGAAATTATTTAATGGGGGCAGCAGAGGAGATGTGTGAAGCCACCAAGGAGAGAAACACCTGAAGAGGGAAACCTGGTGGTGGAATGAAGAGGTGCATGAGAGCCTGAGAAGGAAAAGGGTGCATTCAAGAAATGGCATATGCATGGCGGAAACGAACTGAAGGAGGTATAACAAATTGAAGAGACAAAGAGGCAAATCCAAAACTAAAAACGATGCATACAAAGAGAGGTCTGACAAGCTGGGAACAGAGGAAGGTGAGCGGATGATCTACATGGTGGCAAAACAAAGGGCAAGATCAAGAAGAGACATTGGGGAAGTGAATGTGATTAAAACCCAAATAGTGCAAAGACCGGTAGAGAGAGTTTTTCAACAACCTGGTAAATGTGGAAAACGACAGAGAACATATTGGAGAAGTGCCAGCAGTAGAAGAGCCAGTGCAAGAAAGACCAAGGAAAGAGGTTAGGAAAGTCATAGAGAGTATGAAGAAGGGAAAAGCCGAAGGATGCTCAGGCCTCCCGATATATCTTATCAAACACCTAGGGGAGAGTGGAGTGGACAAGATGCATGAAATACTGAAGAGAATTTGGGAAGAGGAACAGATGCCAGAAGAGTGGGAGAAAAGTGAGATTGTCCCCATATAGAAGCAAAAGGGGGACCCACAGGAATGTTGGAACGTTGGAGGCATTAGACTGTTGGAACATGAGATGAAGATGTTTCAGAAGATCATGGAGCGCACACTCAGAAAACAGATCCCAGCAATAACACGCAATCTGGATTTAGTTCGGCGAAAGTTACAACAGATGCAGTATTTATCATATAACAAATGCAAGACAAATACCTAGAAGTGAGCAAAGATATGTTCTTTACGTTCGTACACTTGGAAAAAGCGTATCACTGGGTACCCAAAGATCTGGAGTATTGGTGTCTGAGAAAGAGAGGGTTCCGAGGAAAGCTAGTCAGTCTATCGAGCATCAACAGTAGTGAGAATCACACAGTAGTGAGAATCACGCATGGCAGAACTGACGAGTTTGCCATCAGAGTTGGCCTACACCAGGGATTAAGACTATACCCATTCCTGTTTTTTTTTGTAGTACTAGATATCATCAGCGAAGAGTTCAGAAGCGGGCTGCCATGTGAACTGCTTTTTGTTGACGAATTTACATTAGTAAAAGATACAGAGAAGAAGATCCAGAGGAGATAGTTTGGTTGGCATATTGAGATGGAGACCAAGGGACTAAACGTCAAAACCGGGAAAACGGAAGTGATGGTCAGTAGCAGGCGAGGAACAACGGCAAACATCTTTTCTAAACACTCTATGACGGCCATCTTGGGTTTTCAAAATGGCGACTTTATTTTGCTCACATTTTGCAATATCTCGGCTTCTAAGCATCTTAGGCTTTTGATTTTGGTGTCTAAACACACATTTCCACAGAGAAGGAATCTAATGAGACAACTTACAATGCACTAGATTTAATGCAAGACCGTATAAATCACAATGTTTACTCAAAAAATGACCAAAATGTACTTCTAGTCTAGTTCACTATGTACAGATTAAACTTTTCGTTCACATTTTTTGGAGATTTGCAAAACTATATATTTTTGGAAAGCTTAGAACCTACTGAACCTGAAAAGTAATGTTTACATTTGTTCTAAACATTCTATGACGGCCATCTTGAATTTTCAAAATGGCGACTATATTTTGCTCACATTTTGCAATATATCGGCTTCTAAGCATCTTAGGCTTTTGATTTTGGTGTCTAAACATACATTTTCACAGAGAAGGAATCTCATAGGACAACTTATAATGAGATATATATAATGCATGACACTATTTTGGAAATTTTGGAAAAAAATACATAAATGCTATGTAACAACCTGAGGCTCAAATGGTAAATATTAGGCAACTTATCGAGCACTGAAAATAGTCATAAATAACACCATTGTTGTCTAGTCTAATAATGAAATGTATTATTAAAATCATTGTTGTCTAGAATCCAATGTCCCATTGTTGTTGTTTCAGAGAGGCATGGAGTCGACCACGAATGAGGTCCCCAAACTTACTGGTGGACGGCCGTGCCAAACCACTGACTATAAACTGTGTGTTGTGTGTCAAAAAGAAGCCGAACCTTTAGTGTTGCACCCAAGATTAACGTCATACCACAACCTCCTAGAGGCAGTGAAGGAGCATCCACCAGCTGAACTGCTTTCGCATAGAGGGCCATGTCATAGGTTATGACAGTGATGTACTCTTCTCCAACTGTCAACTCCTTTAACTGATGTGCCTGCTTCATCACTGTTAGCAGAGTTAACCACTCGTGTGCCACTTCTGGGAGTAGGGACAGGGCACCAACCTCGGTCAGCGGCTTGCTTGTTGACACTAAGGAGTTGTAGCCATCCCAACCTGGAATTTGGCTTGACCTTTCATCCTTCATCCTGGAAAGAGTTGAGGCGACAACCCATCCAAGTTGTGTAAGTTGATAGCTATCTGCTACACCAGAGTTGTTGATGCTGAACTCCCTCGCCCGCTGCTGCGATGCAGTTGCTTTTGACTTCTCACACGGTAGCATGGCTGTATGGTATTGAGTCACCAAGAGACTCTTTGACTTTGTGTCACCAATGCGTTGAGAGAGGGGGTGTGATTGGTTCACCAGGTGCATCAGCCTTCTGGTAGATGGCAGTGACTGTCCCATGTGTTGTACCCTTGCCATCAGCAGTGTCCTCAGCAAAATCTGTGTTGTCTGAGGCAAAGAACACAAACGTGGCCTTCTTCAAGAAAGGTGGCACATACAGCCCCTGGCACTGCTTTGTGTTCTCCACTACAGCATTGGCAAGGGCTGTTTCCACGATGAGGGCACGGCTGTAGGACGCACAGTGACCCTGTGCATTGAAGAGATTTGCAAGTTTCTTGTTTCTTGTGTCGTGATGGATGGTCAGGGCCAATCTCAGTACTTGGGGGTTTCCCTAGCTTGTTGAGACCGGAATCCAGCACCCTCGCCACTCGACTTGTACGTGACTTGCCTCTTGGTTTTGAAACCAAACATCAGGGTTTTGCTCAGGGTTAGTGCACCCCTGTCAACAATAGTTGTCCGCACTTCTGTTTGCAGTTTATCCCGGTCCCGCCATTATCCAGCGGATCATGGTATACAGTTCCACCGGTACATCTTCCAGGGTACTGGTTACTACTATGGTACTGGACGTCTTCACTGTCTTGGTGAACTGCTCAATTCGTTGGCGAAGGAGTCTGGCTGATTGGTAGAGGAGGTTTTTCATGCTTTCAGTGTCATCTGCATAGTTCTGGTAGCAGTCTGGAGCATGTCTGCATCACAGGCCTCTGGACAGTACAATACTTCGCATGTTTCTCTGTCGGACTGATGTTACGTGTGGTAATTCAGAAAGGATTCTGTCTTTCAACCATTGCCTGGTGAAGGCAGGTGAATGATTTTCCAGGGCCTCTGTTCCACCCAAATGTAGCATGCTGACATATGTGTTCTCGATGTCTTGGATTGAGAGGTATGCTCCATCTCTGGTCTGTGTATCTATGATGTTCACCAGTTCAACGAAGCTGGATCCTTGTGTGGGACTTTGTTTTATCTTGGGTGCTTGGTTGGTGTCATCCCGCAGAACGTGGAACACGTGTTTGGTCCAGCAAGCTTTGTGATACTGGATATCCATAGCATGGGCATCACCATCAGCAATGCAAGTACTGTATCTAGTTTTCAGTTCTGGATCTAAAGACGCTTGAACTGCTTGCTTTAGTGATTGTCCGGCATTCCCTGTTCTGACAGTGAAGAGTTTCTGGTCATTGTCTGTCTGGCAAAAGAAACACATGTCCTTGTTCAAAGGTCGTGTTGACGATCGAGTATATGGTGCAGCTGAGCCAGTCACGTTATTCACGTCATCAGCACTTCTTGATCTGCGACCTTTCACCCTGGGAGTGTGTGACCCAGTAGACATGGAGTGTTGCTGTCGGTCTCTTGCACGCTCTCTCTGGACTGAGTTCGTCATCCTGGAGTAGCAAGTACGATGCCAAACAGCATTCTCTCTTTGCAGTGTTTCTGCTGTGCCGTCTTTAAGCCGTTTCTGCACAGGAACACAAACGGCATGATGCAAGCTGGCTCGCTCCTTCACTGTCTCTAGGAGGTTGTGGTATGACGTTAATCTTGGATGCAACACTAAAGGTTAGGCTTCTTTTTGACACACAACACACAGTTTATAGTCATCAGCGGTTTGGCACGGCCGTCCACCAGTAAGTTTGGGGACTTCATTCGTGGTCGACTCCATGTCTCTCTGAGCCTGAAACAACAACAATGGGAAACTGGATTCTAGACAACAATGATTTTAATAAAACATGTAATCATTAGACTAGACAACAATGATTTTAATAACTAGACTATTTTCAATGCTCGAAAAGATGGCTAATATTTACCATTTGAGCCTCATGTTGTTACTTAGAATTTATGTATTTTTTCCAAAATTTCCAAAATAGTGTCATGCATTATAAATAGCTCATTATAAGTTGTCCCATTAGATTCCTTGTCTCGAAAATGTATGTTTAGACACCAAAATCAACAACCTAAGATGCTTAGAAGCCGAGATATTGCAAAATGTTAGCACAAAATATTGAAATTTTTAAACTACTACTACTACTACTACTACTACTACTACTACTACTACTACTACTACTACTACTACTACTACTACTACTACTACTTTTGAAATTCCAAGATGGCCGCCCTAGAGTGTTTAGAAAAAATGTAAACATTACTTTTCAGGTTCAGTAGGTTCTAAACTTTCCAATAATGTATAGTTTTGCAAATCTCCCAAAAATGTGAACGAAACGAGTATTCGTGACATAGTGAACTGGACTAGTATGCCAGTTGATGTTTTACACCGTTGGGTTAATGAACCCTCAACCTGAGGCATAGCTCCAGAAAAATGTCAATATGGGAATGTTGTCCACGTAAAAAACTATACACCACATCTATATTTTGAATTACATTATGACCATCCGTGGAGGGCACACAATGATCCAACCATGAGGTACCATCTTTCACTCAAATTGGTAAAATTATTGATAGATAACAACAAGCAATTAACCTCACAAAACTGTTTAAAGTGTCTTCGAAAAACAAATTCATTGTCACTCATATCTGAGTTCCAGTCCCCCAGTCCAGAAATACATGTAGTGTGTAATTCCTCTACACGTGCTTTAATAGTACCAAGAATTTATAAAAATAAGTCTTCAGGAGCATGTGATTCATAAGGCATGCAGACACATAATATAACATATGTCCAGTTATTAAAAGTAATTTTAATACCTGTTAGCCAGTCAATATATAATTCTGAATCATCTAATTCTGTATCATGCATAACATGGTGTGTGCGCCATAGCGTAGCCACGCCAGCTGGGTTACATCCCCTACGTTGACTACCCCTGTAATCTACTGTAACAGCCCGTGTGCCATTAAAATTAGAGTGCAGCATATTTAAAGATTCGAAATCTTGTTTACTGTCCTAAATCTCTTGGACGCATACAACGTCAATGGCATCATCATTTAATATGTCAAGCTGCCTATGGTGTAATTTCGAGGCATTATTGTGCAAGT
>OZ024862.1:24324012-24511512 GCA_964017155.1 Oasisia sp. SBJ-2009
CGCCTCCGCCTCCGCCTCCGCCTCCGCCTCCGCCTCCGCCTCCGCCTCCGCCTCCCCCTCCCCCTCCCCCTCCCCCCGCTAAATGGCTTTCCCAGAAATAACAACATGTCCTCCATATCAATGTTGTAAAATAATATCAATTGTGTCGAAAGCACCAGAAAGATCTAATAAGGTCCGTGAACTCAATTTGCTATTATTATCCATGTTAAATACTATGCACTGTGTATTTTATGAAGTGCCGTCTCAGTTAAATTATATTGCATATATGCATAATTTATTATTATAATTCACTGTAATAATTGCTCGGAATAAATATACAACGTTTATGGAGACGATTTGCTATAATCTTTTCCAGCACTTACGGCGGTAGTGTCCGCGCCTGTACAGCCCGAGCCAGAAGCGCCCGAGCGACTACTGACCGAGTCAGTACTGGCTGAGTCAGTAGTGGCCGAGCCAGTAGTGTCCGTGCCAATACAGTCCGAGCCAGTAGTGCACGAGCCAATACAGCCCGAGCCAGTAGTGCCTGAGCCAACACACCCCAAACCAGTACAACCTCAGCCAACACAGCCCGAACCAACACAGCCCAAGCCAGTAGCGCCACAGGTACTACTGAGCGAGCTAACACAGCCCATGCCAATACAAGCCGAGCCAGAACAGCCCGAGCCAGCAACGTGCGGCCAACCTGCAGTGAATCCGAAATTTCCTCGTATCGTGGGCGGTATAGAAGCGGCTCCTCACTCCTGGCCTTGGCAGATCAGCCTCATAATACGCAATAAAGGTCACACCTGCGGAGGTTCAATCATAAATGATCGTTGGATCCTCACCGCCGCACACTGCGTGTAAGTTGAGGTCAGATAGTCTTATTTCTCCGATTACACTAATCCACCGTAGGCTTACGTATCAGCACAGTTTTGATCAAATGAATAACGTTGGCTTTTAATTTCCTTACCTTGACACATTAGCACAATACGGCGATCAGTCGGTGTTTGCTTAGTGGGTCGTCGAAATCAAGCGTATCGAAACAATAATAAATTGGGCAACGTTGCTTGCTACTAAATGACCATAATGCATACAATAAACGTGTGAGCGTTACTAGATTGTTAGTACTAATGCTATTTCGCCATCGTCTCGTTCACTTATAGTGGAGTACAATTCGCAAAAGAATACGGTGTGTAGCTAAATGTCATTGGTATCCTTAGCGTTCAACGAAATTATTGTTTTTTAGTGTGTGTGTGTGTGTGTGTGTGTGTGTGTGTGTGTGTGTGTGTGTGTATGTGTGTGTGTGTGTGTGTGTGTGGGTGGGTGGGTGGGTGGGTGGGTGGGAGGGTGTGTGTGTGTGTGTGTGTGTGTGTGTGTGTGTGTGTGTGTGTGTGTGTGTGTGTGTGTGTGTGTGTGTGTGTGTAGGTGTGTGTAGGTGTGTGTAGATGTGTGTAGGTGTGTGTGGGTAGGTGTGGGTGTGTGTGGGTGTGGGTGGGTGTAGGTGTGTGTGTTGTGTGTGTGTGTGTGGGGGGGGGGGGTAGGTGTGTGTGGTGGTGTGTGTGTGGGTATGTGTGTGGGTGTGGGTGGGTGTTTGTGGTGGTGGGGTGGGGGTGTGGCTGTGTGTGTATGTGTGTCTGTATGTGCGCGTGTGCGTGTGCGTGTGCGTGTGCGTGTGCGTGTGCGTGTGCGTGAGCATGTACATGTACGTACGTGCGTGTGTGCGTGTGTGTGTGCGTGAGTATGTACGTGTGCGTGCGTGGGTGCGTGGGTGCGTGGGTGCGTGCGTGCGTGCGTGCGTGCGTCCGTGCGTGCGTGCATTCGTGTACACATTATGTTGCTTTTCCCATAATGTGTTGTTTGCATTTATAAAGCAACATCCGTACTGGAGAAATGCTCTCTTAGCATAGCTCCCCGCCTATGTTTTTTATATTAGTGTGTATATATGTATAGCTGAATAACTTGATTCAGAATTATGCGCGGTTACAACTTGTCACTGCGAGCTGCCAGAGCTAACCATTTCTCTCTGTGTCCGCAGACATCTGTATCCCCTAGCGCATATATTCGCTGTCGTAGTAGGAGGGCATAGCATGATGAAACCCGAGGGCACGGAGGCAGAGTACCTGCTGGAAAGCCTTTACGAGCACCCTCTGTACAACAACGTAACAAGCGTCAACGATCTAGCACTGCTGAAGGTGGATAAACCTATCAGATTCACTCGCGAGGTGATGCCCGCTTGTTTGGCGGAGAGCGTAGACGAGTTGGACAAATACAGTTGCCACGTGACAGGCTGGGGTTTGACGAACGGTGAGTGATATCTCTTAGCGCGCACGCACATCATCTCACGCTAAGACCATACCTAGCGATGTGTTAAATATTACGTAGTTTAAAAGACATTATAAATTATTATTACAAAACTATTATTATGATTATTATTATCATCATCACTAATCACTATTATCAATAATAATAATAATAATAATGATAATGATAATGATAATGATAATGATAATGATAATGATCATGATCATGATCATGATCATGATCATGATCATGATCATGATCATGATCATGATCATGATCATAACCATAATCATAATCATAATCATAATAGTGGTGGTGGTGGTGGTGGTGGTGGTGGTGGTGGTGGTGGTGGTGGTGGTGGTGGTGGTGGTGGTGGTGGTGGTGGTGGTGGTGGTGGTGGTGGTGGTGGTGGTGGTGGTGGTGGTGGTGGTGGTGGTGGTGGTGGTGGTGGTGGTGGTGGTGGTGGTGGTGGTGGTGGTGGTGGTGGTGGTGGTGGTGGTGGTGGTGGTGGTGGTGGTGGTGGTGGTGGTGGTGGTGGTGGTGGTGGTGGTGGTGGTGGTGGTGGTGGTGGTGGCTCATTGCAAACAGCGTCATATGGTATGTTTGACCAAACATCGCGAGGTAGCTATTTACCTCGATTACTTTGTTCTTCCTCTGCTGCAAACAGAAAAAAATGAATATTCAGATATTTGACCGTTATCCGGTGATGTTAACGCACAACACGTTACGTCCTGCAGGAACTGGTGATAGGACGGTTTTGCGGCAAGTGGGTGTAGAACTGATTAGTAGAGAAAGGTGTAACCAGCGCTCGTGGTACGGTGGCCAGATCACCGATGTTATGTTCTGCGCTGGCCACGATGAAGGAAAGAAAGACTCTTGCATGGTAACTGAAAACCCTACCCTTTGACTAGGTGCGTGTGTGCGTGTGTGCGTGTGTGCGTGTGTGCTTGTGTGCGTGTGGGCGTGTGTGCGTGTGGGCGTGTGGGCGTGTGAGCATAGGTGTGCGTGTTCTCTCGCTAACACTCATCTCCATTTGTTGATAGTTGTGATTGGCTGCAACGCGTGTGGAACACAAGAACAAAATAGCATATGATAATGATAATGATAAGGATACTTTTACTTTCCCAACAGCATTCAAAATTAGCAATGCAAAAATGTAATATGTATCATCGTCACCTTCGAACATCATTGTGTAGTCGCAGTTTTCCAGTACTGATCTAGTTCGTTTATTCAACGTCTCGTCGGTCATTTCCAATTGATGTTAAGCGGTGTCCATCGGTTATTTAGCGTTCTACTGATGCGCCATGCCCAGGTATTCTGACTTGTTCAATCGCGTCTGTGTATTTTCTGTTTCCCATGTTTTTCTATCCTGGTATGTAATGTTTAACATACTTCTTTCCACCTTTGTTAATGCGGCTGGTAACTTGTTCTTTGCCTGGTTGGTGTGTGTCCATGTTTCAGCGCCATAATTATGTCATTGCTGGAAATGCGCATATGAGTTACTTATCTATTCCCGTTCCAAAATTACCTTTGAAGATGCCGGCCGCGCTGCTTGGCGAATGTTGGACATTAGATAGATATACCGACAGACAATATTTTTTGCCGGTCGTGATTCCTCTTTGAAGCTCCATGTCTTTTGTTTTGTTTCTGATGCTGTGTCGATATCCAAACAAGACGTATACCTTTCAATGTTCGTTATCTTACTGGTGTTGACATATATTAGTTTGTCGTTTTCCATCATCAACATTGTCGTCGACTTGTTAATTTTCAGACCCTGATTTTCACATTTTCATCAGCTCGCTCCTGTAGCCTTTGTTATTCCTACGGTGTATTGTCGCACATAAGTAATAAGTATGTCTTCGGCGACACAAAAATGGCTGGGATGTTCACCTTCTCCCATAACACTTATAATTGTGTGGTGTCTGCCTGTCGTGCTCCTACGCTGATATTGATCTTGTTGCTTTATAAGCTGGTGTAGAAGTTCGACCGAAACGTCTTCTATCCACTGTTCTTGGGTCAGTAGGCTTACTGCTTACGTCTGCACACAGTCAAAACAGTGACACACACACACACTACACACACGCACGCACGCACGCACGCACAAACACACACACACACACACACACACACACACACACACACGAGATACTACGTGCTCTTACTTAATGAGTATGACGATTATGTTGTGGACATGGTCAGATAAGCCGTCAGATACATCAATGTGTATGCAATGCCTTATTGTAGGGTGACTCTGGAGGGCCACTCGTGTGTAAAGCTAAACAGAAATACGATGAAGACGACGAAGACAATGAAGACGATTATGAAAGCATCATCCGAGACACGTGGTTATTGTACGGGGTGACAAGCTGGGGATCAAAGGAATGCGGGTCCCGTCATCACCCTGGCGTATACGTGAAAGTTCCACGCTTCGTTGGGTGGATCAGACGGTTTATGAAAGGTAGGACGCGTATGATCATTCGCCCGAATAACATCTCTGCCCCTTGGCAGTTTTGCTAAAGTCACACTTTGTTACTGGCAGATTGATCACAATTGTTCCAAAGTGGAAGTATTAATGAATATGTACAACGTATACAGTAGGAGTACAGTAATAAGTAGGACTGTAAAAGAAAAGGAATCAATGTTAACAGCTACTACATATATTATGACTGTTTCACACCAGTGGGGAATTGCAACTTCAAATGAAAATCATATCCGTGAATTATTTAGACAAAATATAGCGTTTAAAGAAAAAAGAACTAATAATATCACTGTATGAAATAACCGTGAGAACTCGTTTAAATTATTGCGTACTATCGCGAGGAGGTTATATCGCAATAAGGACGTAGATAGTACAGTAAATATATAGAGATGAGTGGCTGAAATGATACTAATAATTTAGGGTTCGTGGTTAAGAACTAAGCACTAAAAGAATGTAATTTAACAAATTAAGAGATCAGGAGATTGAGAGGACATCAAATAGAATTGTCTAAACCATTGAATGGTTATGAAAATATTTATATACATGTTTTTTACAGTTAACAAAGATAGAAGAACTAGAGAACATTGAGTTACATTACTAATGAAACAGTGAATAGTTTAAATGTAAGAAAGGTTTCATTTTTCACAACGGCCTGTGAATGAAAGGAATATATTATCTGCTGATTGTATACATGCTATTGGCGTTAATACATTTAAAAATAACACTGACACCCACCTCGGAAGGCGGCATGTCGGTAGATATAGAATGTTCGACTCTCGATAAGCCAACAGGCTAACTCTATTCTATTAGACGCTCTTTTGGGAAACTGTATACACCTGAGGCATCACCAAAGTTATCAGCTAGCTGCCAATCAGGTATACGTCGTTTAAAGCGAGGGGGTTCCACTTCCTGTTTTATTTATTCATTTGATATTACGTTCTTGTAACTACAGCATGTATGTTGAAGGTTTACTGCATGCCAATTTGTGTTTAGTTACTTTATTAAGCTCGGAACAATGTTCGTAATTTCAAAGATTGCGCCTGCAACATGCTCATGTTCATTTCAATTGGTAAGCAAAACATCCAGTTTCAAAACAAAATTTATTGGCAGTAATGCCGAGGCAAGCAGAGTTAACCGCAATACCCTTTGTGGTGTTTCACTTCCCCACGTTCTAAGCAACAGACTTCCCGTTATAAATTACTGTTCGGCCAATTGCGAGTAGATGATCAGGCACTCTCCCTTCAACCTTCGGTTAATACCAAACATGTAAGCCGTGTTTCACTTCACCTGCTCCAGAACACGAATGACCGGCGCCCGAACGATCGATGTCGATAGCGGCTATGGAGTCTCGAGATTGACAAATGAAGACACGACAGGAATCGAATATGGACTGCCTCTGCTGAAATGTGTATGACGCGAAATAATTTGTTTGTAATGCTTAATGTTTTGCACTTACTTGGTTACAATTTAGAGAGAAGATGCGGATGGGTATAACATTTACATGAACATTTATATTAATATTTTAGAACCGGTGTACGTAATAACGACCATCATCTGGACGCTATTTTACACGAGTAAGAACAAATTCATTTCATGAGTGATTCACTGGTGTTTTTCAGTTGTATCTTCCCAAATAACACGAAATAATAATAACTTAATGTTTTGTTCAGACAGCCAGCATTGATATACTAAAACGCGAATGTCATATTCACCAGTAATTGTTGTTATTAAGCATAATAAAAACGAGAATAAATGCATTGTTAAAGACATCGGAATATCAGTTTCTTTTTATAGTATGCTATAATTTACATTATCGAATTAAATATCATAAAACGGTATATACAAAAAAGATCACAGTGGTTAAATTAACACACATCGTGCTAGATTGGCATAAATAGTATACACTGAAATAACTGTTATTTTCCTAGAAACCCTGACACCATTACTTTGTAGCATCGAATATACAATGTAATCAAACACGCTATCTCCATGGAGATCATAGGTCATACTGCTGGGCCAGTTTGGCATACTCTGCCCTCTAGACTCTATGATCTGTTTTCAGTTTTCGTAAGAGTGTTGCTAATTAATGTGGAGATGTCCAACATTTGGGGAAGATCGAGGCAACAATTTGTGGTGTATTTGGTTTAGGTAGGAGAGGTTAACATAGGAATAATACGTCTAAAAATAATAGGGAACTGTATGTATATCTTGGTGAATATCGAGGTATTGTAAAGTGGTGGAACATTGAAGATAAAAATGTTCAACAGCTCAGCTCGTGTGCGTGCGTGCGTGTGTGTTATGTGTGTTATGTATTATATATAATTTTTGGGGATAATTAAACAGGCAAACAATTAACACTTTAAAGTTTACACTCACTTGCATTTATTCCACATTAAAAGCAAACAGACAACTACACGCACATTTTAATAACTTATCACAAAATATCTGCATAACAATATAAATAAAATATAGATGGAATGATGAACAAAGAATCATATTTACACGTAGTATAAATTAACAATGATTAGTCCGTTGTGTGGAGATTCTGGTTTAGATGAACACTTGCATGCTATGTAGCAGTCGGTAGTTTAGTTGAACACTTGCATGCTATGTAGCAGTTGGTAGTTTAGTTGAACACTTGCATGCTATGTAGCAGTCGGTAGTTTAGTTGAAGGCTTGCATGCTATGTAGCAGACGGTAGTTTAGTTGAACACTTGCATGCTATGTAGCAGTTGGTAGTTTAGTTGAACATTTGCATGCTATGTAGCAGTTGGTAGTTTAGTTGAACACTTGCATGCTATGTAGCAGTCGGTAGTTTAGTTGAAGGCTTGCATGCTATGTAGCAGTCGGTAGTTTAGTTGAAGGCTTGCATGCTATGTAGCAGTCGGTAGTTTAGTTGAAGGCTTGCATGCTATGTAGCAGTCGGTAGTTTAGTTGAACGCTTGCATGCTATGTAGCAGTCGGTAGTTTAGTTGAAGGCTTGCATGCTATGTAGCAGTCGGTAGTTTAGTTGAAGGCTTGCATGCTATGTAGCAGTCGGTAGTTTAGTTGAAGGCTTGCATGCTATGTAGCAGTCGGTAGTTTAGTTGAAGGCTTGCATGCTATGTAGCAGTCGGTAGTTTAGTTGAAGGCTTGCATGCTATGTAGCAGTCGGTAGTTTAGTTGAAGGCTTGCATGCTATGTAGCAGTCGGTAGTTTAGTTGAAGGCTTGCATGCTATGTAGCAGTCGGTAGTTTAGTTGAAGGCTTGCATGCTATGTAGCAGTCGGTAGTTTAGTTGAAGGCTTGCATGCTATGTAGCAGTCGGTAGTTTAGTTGAAGGCTTGCATGCTATGTAGCAGTCGGTAGTTTAGTTGAAGGCTTGCATGCTATGTAGCAGTTGGTAGTTTAGTTGAAGGCTTGCATGCTACGTAGCAGTCGGTAGTTTAGTTGAAGGCTTGCATGCTATGTAGCAGTCGGTAGTTTAGTTGAAGGCTTGCATGCTATGTAGCAGTCGGTGGTTTAGTTGAAGGCTTGCATGCTATGTAGCAGTCGGTAGTTTAGTTGAAGGCTTGCATGCTATGTAGCAGTCGGTGGTTTAGTTGAAGGCTTGCATGCTATGTAGCAGTCGGTAGTTTAGTTGAAGGCTTGCATGCTATGTAGCAGTCGGTAGTTTAGTTGAAGGCTTGCATGCTATGTAGCAGTCGGTATCGCTGCCGCATGTTCTTTGCACGCCGATGCTCTCCCATGATCTCAACAACGCAACTTGAGGGAAACCATCCCCTTTCACCATCTCGTATGCGTTCTCCTTCAAACCAGCCTGAAACATACACAGATCGGTAATATACACGTAAAAATAACATCAGGAACAGCAAGTATTTATTATTTTATTGTTCATAGTGACGTTCTCTGGTGCATTCTGGAATTTGCTAAAAACTCAATAACAACATTATGTATAAAAAGCTGTCTCATCAATCAGGTCAACCATACAGTTTAGCATTTCTTTCATATCTTTGTAGTTTCAATATCATATTTCAACTATGTGTTGATAATTACAATTTCACATTTCAGTCACAATTCGCTAGAATTAGCCAATTCAAATCAAGAGTTTGCAGAAATACAATGATGTCTTAGTCATTATTGTTTAGGGTTAAAAATGTTAACCCTAAGGTTCAGCTTGCAATATTGTGTGTGTGAAAAACTTATTGTATGTACCATCAGCCATCTTCCTGAACACATCCACCACATCAGACTCTTCGAGCTGCAGTTCATCCGGTTGACTGGGTTCGTACCGTTCAATCACCTGTACTTGAGGGCAGTCTGCAAACACAAACACCGCTTTAATGAGTTATATTGTATATATTGCTTTGTGTTCTTAACCAGGAAGTCGACTTATTGCGCAGTTAGTAGTTACTGATGTATATTGTCTTCAGTCATATACCAGAAGTAGCAGTAGTGGCTTCGTGGTTAGCTGATCGGGTTATCAATGGCAAGAAAAACGTTTTGACACCACCTATCTCTTCTCCAAAGCGTGGCAATTGTGTTCACTCTTAAATATATACTGTGTTTGTGGGAATGTGTCTAACTATCGAGGTACAATAAATAGTGACATTGTCTTATAATGAAACTAACCCCATGACTCGTAGATTGTTTCGTCTTCATTGACCTGCTGGGATGGTGTGGTTGCTTCAACCCATCTTGTTCTTTCACTCCTGTCAAACAGATAGGCACAAACACATAAGCTTACTTACATTCTGGTACATTATGTCTGTCTGCCTGTCTGTCTAACCCACACCCACACCCACACACATACATTAATGCACACATTTGTGTGTGTAATTATGTGTATACATATGGCATACAAATGTGTACATATATATATATATATACTATGCATTGGAACCATAAACAGGTTTATATAATAAAATAGTAATTAATGAAACACACATGGAGTCAGCAGAGAAGATGTATTCCGTCGTCTTCTCCAGAAGCGCCATCACAAAGAGATTCTTGCAGTGGCGAGGCGAGCCGTTGGGCAGCCAGTTGGTGACCTGGTCCTCCTGGATGATGTCAGCGTGAATGGAGATACGAGGCGCCGAGTCTATCACCTCGTACCGCTCACTGAAACACCAAACCACACAATAGTAATCATCTTCAGAACCAATATCCACCTCTGCCTAGGTGATGATGGTGCTTAGTCCATTTTATAGCAACTGTTTTGGGTGCAGCTGGAGCAGTAATGTATGGATCCTGTAGATCTAAGTCATTGACATGTTTGTTATAGTTTCCTGTGTGAAATGCGTTATTTCTCCTGCTTCAAAAGACATAAGCAGTGAGGGTGAATGAAATTGTCGAAATACAGAAACAGCAGCAGGTGCAATCAAGACATCATCAACTTGATAATGCATCTTCTTTACATGAAACCACTGACTTATGGAGTCAGACTGACTATTGATGCTCAGTGAAAACAGAGAACAACATTGTGAGCAGTTTACTATCAACATATTATTCTTGCATTTATACAATATGACATACGGAAGCTTTGTGAATTTGTTTAACTGATTGAATGCAACGAACCCTCTCTTCTTGGTAATGAGGAGGATGTCGTTGAAGAGGAAGAGGTGAAGGAGCTCCTTGCGTCGAGTCCACTTGTCCAGGATACCCTGGGATGAGGTCAAGATTCGGGTCAACTGACCCTGCTTCACCAGCGACCGTGACTCCGACACGAGGGCTATTGTCTGATAACAAACACGTTTCTAACAATTCTTATTTCCAATCACGATATTGACACATATGTAAAGGAACAAAATGTATCTTGCTAGCACAATTAAACGGAATGTAGGTCTTTGTAAGACTTCACAATCAGTGACTAAAATACAGCTTTGTTTTCAGCTTATTTAATTGCTTTCCAAATAAATTAGCTTTACCATGATATAGTATAATGTGTGATTGCTATACAGATGAAGTAAATACAAATGTTCCATCACCCAATTGCAAATTAGAACAAATAAAATATAAGTTCCTGTTTTGTTAATAAGACATTTGCTAAAATTATATCATGTGTTCAGTTTTTATTTTTAATAATTTGTTAAAGGTGTTATTGATTGAACTGGTGTTATGTGACATGTTATTTGTTCTACTGTTGTGGCTGGCCCACACTGGGTGACGACTCTTACTCTGACATTGCGAAAGTCAAGCAGCTGGTTGATGCGCGTCATTTCCTCCAGATTGTGCATTCTCTTTGCTCCCTCATTGCACTGCTTTGCAAGCTGCAAACAAGGTCAAAGGTCAAAGTCTTGATTTAACACATGGTCATCTGCTCGTCGTATGTTAACGACTGAGCGTAATAGCAGGATAAATAAATTGGCTTACTTCCTGCGAAATAGTTAG
This sequence comes from Oasisia sp. SBJ-2009, assembly GCA_964017155.1. NCBI lineage: Eukaryota > Metazoa > Annelida > Polychaeta > Sabellida > Siboglinidae > Oasisia > Oasisia sp. SBJ-2009. The sequence goes on from OZ024862.1 coordinate 24,335,140, forward strand.
TTAGCCTAACAGAAATTTTCATTTCTAATTTAAAGGTTATGTCTACAAAATATTCAAATTCAGCTGAGATAGGTTCATTAAATAATACATACAGACTGTGAAGATGTCAGAACAGCTTAGGCTATAGTAGATATAACATTAATTTACAATGAAAGTAGCAGACGTCTTTTGAATTTTTGAATCTTTACATGCTTATCATAGCAGCCATCTTGAAAGTGGCAGCAATTTTTATAGTATTTCCTATGATTTCTCTCCTGTCCTTTGCCTTTCTTTTCCTGACAACATAATCAATACCTTCTGTAGGACGTGGAGACATTTCATGGCGACGGGGTAGTCGGGACTTGCTGTGTCCATTCTGTGACACACTCCGTCAACAAGTAGAGGCAGTCTTGTGATTCGTTGCACGGGCAACAGCAAGAAGGAACGCATTGACAGACTGTTGCATTGTGGGTGATTCTCAAGTCGAGTCAAAACATCCATGAAGTCGTCGTTCTTCCTACAAATAACAGTTTTAATAAAAAGATCAAGTGAACAATGATAACACTAAAGTAAAGCACAAAATGTTCTGTCAAAATATATTTTAACTGCATGGCTGGCAATTTCTGCACAGTATATGCATAAACTAATTTTAAAATTGCATGTACAAAAGTATATATTTATTTAAACTATTTTGAAATTCAGCATGATACCTGTTGAATATCAATGTGCTACTCGCAAGGAAGAGGAAAGACTGCCAACTGATCTAAGGCCAGTTACTTAGAACAGCAAATAAATGCAGAAGACGGTCTCAGTTGCTGGGAGAAGACACTGCTAGAACAACTTCAAATGGTTTTATATGACATGCAAGGGGAAGTTGCCTTTCCATCAGGATATTTCCACCTTGCTCCCAGTTGGTTTTGTTCATGCAACTTGTTCAGCATCTAATACTACGGAACAATATTCAAATTTACAAAATAATGTCACTCTGAATTCTGACTCTGAGATGAGTTCAATTCAATTCAATTCAATTCAATTCAATTCAATTCAATTCAATTCAATTCAATTCAATTCAATTCAATTCAATTCAATTCAATTCAATAACTTTATTCCAGACTCAACAGAGCACATACTTTGAACTTTATTTCGGTCACAACAACAACATACAAACATAAGCATAAACATGATTATAAAATGTAACCGAGGAGAGCCTCTGGGGGCTATATATCGGACCACCAAGAACATACAACTTTATGGACATTTTTATAAAAGTAAACTAAATAAATATCATCATCAGTATCATGAATGACAATATTAGAATACTAGAACTACTAATATTTCTATTACTAAATACTTAAATAAGTCTAAAAAATAAATACAAATCATGATAAATAATAAAAGAATACTATAACTACGGTACATAGTCCTTATAAATGCCTATACAGCAAGTACATGTGACTCTGAGGTCCATATGTTACATTAGGCAGACAATATGTACAGTATATAAAAGTTCTACGAAGGCAGCCATTAATGCTAAGCAACAACAACCACCATCTTACTTGAGTTCCCCAAGTTTCCTGTTCTGGAACATCTGGTTTGTGCAATAGTTGATGTAGACATCGAAGTGTCGGGCGGCGTACTCAGCTATGAGTCCACAGATTTGTCCAGGCGATAGGATTGGGTTGTGGCTCCACACACGCTCCAGGAGACCAAGGAACCTACACACACAGTAATAAGTTCTTATATAACTCCCGGGTCGTCCTCAAGACTGGCTAAAGCACTTTACACTTTACTCATTGACAGGACTTTTTAGTTGAAGACAATCTAAAATTCTCTGGGATGTATTTTGCTATACTGCAATTAATGAGCAATAAAACTTTACTCCTGGCAGGAATTTTTAATTGAACACAATCTAAAATTCTATGATATGTATTTTGCCATGCCGCAATTAATGAGCAATAAAAACATAAATACACTATAACAAGTTTGGCAGACGTCACCCTTATGTCGAGGGGCTGCTGATGTTGACTACCTGGTACTCATACAAATAGCCACCATTGCTCATTCATACAGTGAACTGCAGCTTTGTAGAGTGGACAAACTTGACTAAACTTCAACATAGCAAAACAGCATTTGAACCTGAGGTCTCATGACTCAAAGCCTGATGCTCTGCCCACTGCAGTCCAATGTTAAAACTATGGACAATGAAATGCATGCTCAGGTCTGTAGCATCGCTGGTTAGATGGGGGAATTCTTGACCTGTGGTTGGACATGTCTATCCATCACATTAGAGCTGTTTTAGGTGTTATCATGAACAGTCTGAGTAATCATTTACACATTGAGGACAACACATAGAAATGTGTTTAAAAAACTGAAAACCCTGCGACACACATGCACGCACGCATACATGTACACACAAACACGCATACATACCCACACACCCACCTGGCACTGACGGTCCACACGGATTCGATGTTAGAGAAGAGGATCTTGTAGTCTCGCTTCGTGAGAATGGCTGCCGGTGAATGCAAGGCATCAAACTCGACGGACTGAGCAAAGTGTTTAATGACAAGATGTAGACTCTTCAGGTAGGACGCCTCCGACGTAATGATCTCAAACAACGTCTGTTGCAACAGACAGAACACTTGTGCACACACGCCATCTTACACATGATCATACTTCATATGCCACATTCAATAAAAGACAATAATAGATCCAAGATTAGAGCTGGCTAACTTATCGCTGACCCAACACGTACCACTCACCCACCCTTGCCAGGGGCCACTGCTGCTGACTACATCAGTACAGTACCAGCCATCACTACATCTGGCACATCCCTTTGCAAAACTCCTCTTTTTACCTCAACCAATGAAATCACACACAAGTGAGTGAGGAGTGTGCAACTTGGGTCATGTCTGAGGTTTGATGAGATGATCAGCCAGGGGTTGTGTAGCACAGCACAGCACACTGACCTGGACTCACCATCTCTCTGAATAACTGCACAGGTGAGGCCTAGAAAAATAAATACCTTGTTTCCGATTTCCCGACCGACCCTACCTGATGCACGCAACCCAATAACTTTTTATCGGTTGACTAAAATAAAAATTAAAAACTCCGCCCGACCCTGAATAAAACGACCGACATTTATATAGTTATTTTTAAAAACTTATGTCACCGTTCGGCTTCCGTAGTTTCAATCGCAATTGGGTCAATTCGAGATATTCATTTGCTACAAAGACGCTCATTGGCTGTGAGCATTGCCGTGTCACGAATGACATGATTTCATGTACTAAGCGCGGAAAAATGGCTGCACGTATTTTGGCCGTGAGATTTAGTTTGTGCCCGCACATTCCGGCTAAAAAAACATCTCGTCCTTCGGTGGTACGCTGCAAGATGTGTTCCAGATATACCATCCACCTCTGGACCCAGATAATTATGTGCAAACATAATTCTTCATTCGGCGAGATTTCTCTCGATCTGTCCATCCATCCATCAGTTGGATGTTTTTGGCATCAACACAGTGGAGTTTCGTTGTCAGGCCAAAGTCGAGGAAACCAAAGCCGCGATGTGCAAAAGAAATGAAGCAGTTGAAGCAAAAGTTTGTCCTTTTTATATGGCAAGCAAAAAAATCAGGTTTGTTTGCAGCATTCCACTGTAATACCAGTACATGTGGGCAGTGCAGATCAAAGCAAAACCACATTGTTCGAGGTCAGACTTCGATCGATTTAGGTTAAAAAACAGAGTAAAAAATCCCTACCTACCCTATTTTGAAGAGCATAAAAAAGTTAAAATCCCTACCTACCCTATTTTGAAGAGCATATAAAGTTAAGATAAAAAAAAAATTCCCGATCTACCGACCCTATTTTTTCCAAGCATGAAATCGGAAACAAGGTATTTATTTTCCTAGGCCGGATTATGAAATATCTACATGAAACTATTCACTTGAAAATAGTTTCTACCCTCATACCATGACTGATTTAAACACAGGAGTAAGTGATAGAGACCTAGGAATGTTAATTTTGCCAGTGTGTTTATTATTCTTTTATGTATTGTATTACATTTTTTTTAAAGATTTTTTTATTATATTCTATTATATATCTGTTGTACATTTGATGTGACTGTATGGTCCGTATATGACACAGGACCTTGTATGTATCACATGAGCCCGTCAAGAGCACAAACCAACTGAAGGATCTATTCATCCATCGAATGGACCAGGACCCATCAACAGTATAAAGCCACACAAGGTCTATTGAATGGACCATGATCCACCAACAGGATAAAGCCACACAAGGTCGTCTATTGAATGGACCAGGACCCATCAACAGGATAAAGCCACACAAGGTCTATTGAATGGACCATGATCCACCAACAGGATAAAGCCACACAAGGTCTATTGAATGGACCAGGACCCATCAACAGTATAAAGCCACACAAGGTCTATTGAATGGACCATGATCCACCAACAGGATAAAGCCACACAAGGTCTATTGAATGGACCATGATCCACCAACAGGATAAAGCCACACAAGGTCTATTGAATGGACCATGATCCACCAACAGGATAAAGCCACACAAGGTATATTGAATGGACCAGGACCCATCAACAGGATAAAGCCACACAAGGTCAATTGAATGGACCAGGACCCATCAATAGGATAAAGCCACACAAGGTCAATTGAATGGACCAGGACCCATCAACAGGATAAAGCCACACAAGGTCTATCAAATGGACCAGGACCCATCAACAGGATAAAGCCACACAAGGTCTATCAAATGGACCAGGACCCATCAACAGGATAATGCCACACAAGGTCTATTGAATGGACCAGGACCCATCAACAGGATAATGCCACACAAGGTCTATTGAATGGACCAGGATCTTTCAAAAGAATAAATCCACACACAGACCTATCATGAGGTCATTACACACACCTCCTGGAGTTTCTTCTCTGCTGTGTTCATTGTGTCGAGAACTCCACTGCGGACCACCTGAAAACAATACATGTTCAACTTGATTAAACTATCACACTTACACAACACACACCCACAACAATCCCTTTCACCATCAATTACATCATCGTATGGCGACCTGTCAGGGCAAAATGAATTTTAATACTAATTGGTGGATATTAATAAAACATTAATAAAACTAAAAATTAATAGGCAATAATCCAGCTTTCAACAAATGAGTCAAAACACTGGTGAGCAAGGGTGCTTTAATGACAACATAATATTTGCATAATTTCATGTGATCTACCACCAAGAGAGAGGGCATTTCAAAAAAGTTGGTGCAGCAATCGCAAAAGGCCTAGATCTAGTTAGAGGTGAACAAGTGCAGTACCTCTGGCATGTCACACCACAGTCTGCTGGCATTGGCATCTGTTCCACTTAGCATGGCCTGTATCATGGACTTTTTGGACCCTGTTATTATGGGGCTGTTTCCGCCCGGGTTAAGTAGGCTGCTTGTTCTTGATGGCGGTGCAGATGAGGAGTCTGTAATGATAACATTATTATATGAATTTGCCTACAAATTAAAGTTTTGTTTTGAGGTGTTTTAACACTGCATGGAACCCCAAAACAATTGGTCCAATGGGGTGTATAATAAAACATTGATAACCGGGGTACTGTTATTTCAGATACAGAACCTGCATTTAAGTATGAATGTGACTTATCAAAATGTTAGCATAGTAGCATAGTTATAGAGTTAAGGGCTTTTTGACATTATTTTTCCCAAGTAAGCTTTCCATTCATTATCTGGTGTTGTTAAGTTAAAGCATTCACATTTCCTTGGTAAAACATAATAACAATTATCCAGGCTTACAAATGGATGGGTACATGAAACATATATCAATTTTGTGGTAATTCAATATAGACTGGAATATAATTTAACTTAAAAGAATGAATGTTTGGCTGATGCAGAATTATATATATATATATATATATATATATATATATATATATATATATATATATATATATATATGGCAGCTTTTAAACCAAAGTTAGCAAGATTAATTGATAACCCTTGATGCATTCAAATAAGCATTTACAATAACTTGTGCACCAGCTTGCCAAGTCAGTATCATACACATAACTCTGTATACAATACGCAAACAAGTCACATTTTAAAACCAAGAAAGTGCTGTTTGAATGGTATACATAACATGGTTGAGATATCCCATTTATGATCTTGTTGAAACTACACATTCGTACATGAAATTTTGAAAAAACGTGGGCCTTCAAATCCCTGAAAAATGCCATGGTCTACCTGTGTCACTTTCGTTTTGCCACCGTAAGTTCCGCGCTATGATCGACTGATGATAAATCTGATAAAGAGGCTCATCATCAAAGCAGGATTTCTTTGGTACCCCAGACCGATCATCATCAGCAATCTACAACATATACACAAGTCATCAGATCCAATCTGAGGCAAAAACTTGTACCAGACACATATCACATTTTCCTGGCACAGTGATATTTCATACAAACTTACCTTCAATTGGAAGTATTCAGAGTCCCAAACAATATGTTTTTGTCACTATGTTATTTATAGTTTTCTCCATTTAATGGCATGTATGTACATGCTGACACAGAAGGCAGTTTCCAAAAGTATTGATGCAGGATATTTGCTAAAACACAGGTTTACGTAGTTAGTTGCAACAATCTAAGTTATGTAAAATACATCTCACTGATCAGTAGATTGCTTACATAGCTCGGAATGATCATAGAAAACATATAATGAATTGATTGAAATTTATTAACATGTAATTGGAATTGATTAATATGTATCTGTTTTGTATGAACCCTGCAACTAGCAAGAAACAAGAAATATTGACCATCAAGCAACTATTATGATGTGCCATGCAGTGTGTTTCTAAACATTACATTTCCTCTAAATGATATGTTCTTATGTTTTGGCCACCTTTACTATAGAACTAGAAACACTGAAGAGGGTTGAATTGTTAGTGGTTCATTAAGAAAACTCATTTATGTGAATAAACATGTTATTACAAACCAGTTCCAGGTAGTATGGAGTGTGATTGGATTGGTCACTGAGGCTTGACCTCAGGTCAGTATCCTGGTCGAAGTCAGAGAGTCCTTCACTGGTGGTGGACGCATTGTCTGCATATACACCTCTGCAAAGACAGTATTACATATAATCAAACATTAACTAAAATTATATAATGTTATATATCACATTTAATTGTCAAGAACAAGGAAAGCCATTTTAAATAGTAAGTAAGTTTTTTCCAAATCCACAAAAATGTGTGATTAAATTTCAAATGTAGCAGCATATAATACTAATAATAATAACTTTATTGTCCAATTCATAGAGTGGAAATACATTTTGCACTTTGGAGGTTGCATAAAAACACAATATTTAAGTCACATAGTAATGCATGTATACAGTAAAATCAAGCATGTAAATGTGTAAACGGTAGCTAAAAAATATATATAATATATATATATATATATTGGAATAAATAAATATGCTAAAACAATATGACAATATTATAATAAGATAAGTTAATTAATTAATAAAGATGATAAAACAACATTGCTTTGGCAGCGGTAGAGAATGTGGTAGGTTTTTTTTGGCTGATTCAGATACTTGATGGAGGATGGAATGAAGGAGTTAAGGGCTCGCTGGGTTTTTACTGTTGGCATTCTGTACCTCCTTCCAGAGGAGAGAAGTTCGTAACAGTCGTGTAAGAAGTGGTAAGATTTTGGTTGCCATTCAGATAAGATTTTGGTTGCCATTTGCAGTATTCTTGACTTGTACAATTGCTCCAGATGGGTATTGGGTTTACGGATCATAGCGATTTTGCAAGAAATGGTGTATATTCTGTATATTTTTTCTCTGTTTTTGACCGAGAGATTTCCCCACCAGCAAACAAGACTGGACATCATAACACTTTCTACAAATGAATCGTGGAACACAAATAAAATGTTTCTGTCTATGTGCAAGGCATTGAGTTTTCTCAGGAAGTACAATCTTTGCTGGCCTTTCTTATATAAATTCATTGTATTATCATCCCACCTTAGTTTGTCATCGACTGTTGTACCCAGATATTTATAGGAATGCACAATTTCTATGTGTTGCCCATTGATGTTGACAGGGGTGGGGTGATTAGAAGTCTATTACAAGTTCCTTGGTTTTGACAACATTTAACTTAAGGCAGCTGGCTACACACCATGACACAAAGTGATCTATGTCACTTCTGTAAACAGTTTCATCGTCATACAGCAGACCGACAAGAGCAGTGTCGTCTGCATACTTGAAGTAGTGATTGTTTGAATATGCACTTCTGCATGAATTAGTGTACATGGTATACAAAAATGGCGACAGTACATACCTTGACCTTGAACTGCCTTTGTTGTCGGTACACCAGTCTGTAAAACAGCCAAGGCAGTGCAACGATAATTGTAAACTGGTAATTACCGGTAATCTTATTTTCAATATCAAAGTAATCAAACACTTATAACTTTTCCATACTTCTACACCAACAGTGATGTGAATCCACGCAAGTACTTCTTGCTTGGGAAAATTCATATTACAAGCAACGTTTGGGGTTTATTAAATACACTTTTTGCAGGCAATGTTCTCCAACAATTGTCTTCCAAGAATGGTGAATAACATAAGGACATTATGTAAATCATGATGTAATGAGGAACAAACAATCTCTGTCAGTTTAAGTTTTTCTAACAGAAATAAGTGCACATAATCTTCTCACCTGACTGGTATGGAATTTCAAGGGAGAGAGAAGCCTCAAGACCCCTTCTGTCAACAGAAATATGGGAAAATATGCGAAATAAAGTAACAGAAAAAATCAATAAAAATATCAAATTAAACAGAAGCAACATTTATATAAACACATTAAATCATACTAAATGAACCAAATGTCGTAGTGGGTTTCAACTACAAAAATACTGGCCAGTAACATGTTGAAGGTCACACATCAAACTTGTTCCCCATCCTGTAGTTTACATAACTGAAACGCTACGGTTATCCAGTAGATGGCAGCACTATTCTGTATCATTCATATGTAATATCACAATAAAACGCTTGTCTGCCATTATGTAGGTTATCTGAATTTCTGTGAGACCATACGTAGTGTTGAGTGAGTACAAATGATGTTTTTGTGCAGCGTAGCATCGGAGCTGTCAAATGACCACAGATGACAGTCTGTATTTATCTGCGGAGTAATACATGTGTAATTTATATTGTTGATGTCAAAATGACAGGTCACTGTCTGATTCTAGCAGGAATGAAGGGGCATTAAGTTTAATTAAAAGTGGTTTGCGGGAATCTGACTTATCTGAGGTATTAGAATTTCATGAATTTTCTGTGAAATGTGCTGTGAAATTTTTGATAACAGGTCATTTAAAAATTGGAAAGGAAATGAAGGAAATGTTATAATGGCTGCCTATGGAAAATGCAAATGTGGTCTTTGGCCTACAAAACAACATGATAAAAATAGTTGACTGTGTTGCAAATCTTGATTTCATAATCATTCAACTATATCTAGGACTGTTGACTTTTTAAATGTATGCTTATTAAGCTGATCATGTTCATGATCTCTGTCTGACACTACAAGGGGGTACATGCTGTTACTATTGCTTTGGATGTTTTACTCAGCAAATGTTATTTTTCAACGGGTGACCATGCATAAGTCGCCACCCCAGGCCACCCCCTCTCCTAAATCTTGACTTGTGTGGCTGCAATGGTTTCTTGAACGTAATTTACCCTACGGGCACTTGTGGCGTGGTCTTGTGGAACAAAGGAGTGGCTTATATTACGGATGCAATAACATCAAACACAAGTGGGCTACATAAACAATGGCCCAGGTTGTGCTCAAAATAACCTTCCAGTCTACTGTTCCACCGAGTGACCCACACCATGTCAATATTTAACAACAGTAACAACAAGATGTGGATAAACCATAAATACAGTTGAACCCTAGTATTAAGGTCACTCTTAAAATTGAACAAAAGTGACCCGATTAGTGAGATGGCCACACTAGCACAATTTCTTGTGTCAGGCCTGTGTACTAGGGTTACCATATTTGCAAGAAGGCTATACAATCAAAGAAAACATAAAGCAGGGTTTGCCTGTACGTACAGTAAGCGTTTCGTAAGTAGAATGTACTGGTACACCAGCATTAGGTTATCTGATATGGATCACCTGTGGTGTGGATATCTAGTATAGATATGATATATTCTAAGCAGTTAGTGGGTCTGGGACCAGGTTACGCCCTACTAACAGCATAGCTGGGTATATGCAAGCAGAAGGGAATAAACGTAAAACATTCAAGCCATTATGCTTCATATAATTCAACAAAAAACAAACAAGGCTATAACAGATGGCTATAATAAAAAATAAAACAAAAAACAAAATTAAACCAATTAAACACGCCCCTTAGGTGCAAGCTCAAAGCAGTGTTTCTACGCAATACCAACAACTTACTTGTCAAACAGTGGTTTTGTGTCCGTATCACTGGCGGCCTTCTCGCCCTTTTCCACCCCCGTGACACTCCAGGTGCTCCGGGGTGGGAGGGGCGGTGGCCCACGCCCCTTCAGAACCGTCTCCAGACTCCGCACACTGTTGTGGGAACTGTCACATGACTTCCAGTCATCGTACTCCGAGTCTGTCTCGGAGCATTTCTTCCCTGCCGCTCCCCTCTGCCTGTTCCTATGTGGTGGTGGTGGCGGTGGTCGCGGTAGACAGTCACTCGGTCTGCGCTTTTCACTGGGAATACACACAAGCTGAGACAACACGACTTGCTTCTTCGACACCAGCTTGTTTTTCAGCACATTTTTCGGTTCTCGCTTCGGCAGCGGAGGTGATGGTGTAACGTCTAATGATGAGTCCCACGAAGACACGGAATAATTCGAGTCAGTGGAACACAACGTTTGGTGAGTATTCCGTTGCGCGAGAGGCACCTTCACATCGATCGAGGCGGACGACTGCAACCGGGACCCGAGATGCTGGCAGGTGACGTGTTTGTCGAGATTGCGGCCACCAGGTGGCAGTCTCGGACTGCTGGCGAGGCTGTCAGATGGCGACCCCAACACATAGTCTTCGTCGTTGTCGTCCTTCGTGGTCATCTGGTTTGTGTCTTTCTTCTCGGCTCCGGCCTACGCAACAGATCATTGGTCAGTTATAAGTCTACCTCGGCTCATTATCTGGGATTTATTTGTAATCATGATCACGACATAATTTATAACCAACTTCTCAGAGAGAATATCCTATCGCTTGGAAAGTTACAAATACAACTGGTGCTGGGTTTCGCTGAAGGTCTTTTAATAGCTGGGTGAATCCATCACATGACAGGGCCGATTAACAACAAAATGCAGATCTTTGTTCCAGCCACGGCCTGGAAACTGGCTATTAATAGTCCACCAAACTTCGATACAGTGTCATTACTTTTAGACACGTTGTTCATTTCTAATATGACATTATCACATACCATGGTGTCATATGATATCCATCCAAGAAAAACGGAAGAAAACAGGTGAAAATATACACAGTTGACTTGTGAAAACCTTCACATTGAAACTAGCATCCTCCCATTGATTCCAATATGACATTATCACAATCCATACAGAAATGGTCGCCCAACGATATGAAACTGTACTAGCAGTCTAGAGTGAATATTAATTACAAACTGATAATAAGAAATATGTTTAAACAAACCTGTGGAGGGCGAGCCATCGGTGACCTTTGACCTGCTAATTCTGGTGCTGACTCTGCGAGGTCATAGTTTCCGGCATCATCGTCAGAACTAGTGTCGGTTTCCCACTGTCCATCGTCACTGTCGGCCTGGTTCAACCAAGGATGTTACCAATACACATCAACGTCATCAATTAACCTGAATACAACATCAGTGAATAGGCACCAACAGCCTCCACTAGGGCACAATGTCAAAATGTTTGTGTAGCATAAAACGTTACACTGTCTGAAGACTCATAGCACTTGATGTGCATTCCTTTCTGCTACATGACACTCTCAATTACATCAACTTGCAGCTACTCTGTATTATAATACACCAGCTGGTGTTTCATACATCCTGGAGAAAAACTTTCCATTTATCCATGAAATTTGTGTTTTGGAGATCACCCCTCAAATTCCCGAAATCAGTGTTTTTGGATACTTACTTCAAATTCCCAAGATCAGTATTTTGGATACTACTATCAGTATTTGATAACATCCATGAAATCAGTGTTTTGAGAACACCCCTCACATCCATGAAATCTATCAACCTTGTATTTACCCCATAAGCCAACTCCTGCATTCCAGGAAATATAAAAAAATACTTTTCAGTCTGACTGACACTTTTTTGATGTTTATTGCACTTACAGAGGCTAGTGGGCATATATCTGTTCACTGAACATGCATTAGTATTTCAGTCTCGTGCCTGTATCTGATATGACTGTTCACCCACTTAGTGATAATGACATGCTTTGCAATCATAGCAGAGATCCAGAGCCTTGGGGTTACAGCATGTCAGTGGTACATTGTACCGAGGTACTGCTCTACACAATACAAGTCAGCCTAAACACAAGCTAGAGCGATGGTATCTGTTTCTGTAGACCTGTAACCATAATGTTAACAGCAGACTAATAATAATAATAATCACTTTATTGTCCAGTCATAGAATGGATATACATTTTGCACTTTGGATGATGCATAAAAAAGTAAAATAAAACATAATATTTAAATCACACACTAATGCATGTATATAGTAAAATCAGGTATATAAATATGTAAATGGTAGCTGTAAAATAGAACAAATACTAGGATAAATATGATAAAACATTATGACAATATAACAAGATAAATAAATCTGATAAAACAACATTGCCGTGACAGTGGTAGGGACTGTTATGTCGGTCAACGATTGATTTTGTTGTGGCTGGTTCAACTACTTGATGGAGGATGGAATGAATGATTTAAGGACACACTGGTTTTTTACAGTTGTCATTCTGTATCTCCTTCCAGAGGGAAGAAGGTCGTAATGGTCGTGTAAGAAGTGAGTGGGGTCAGATCAGATGTTGCCATTTGCAGTGTTCTTGACTTGTATAATTGCTTCACACTGGCGTTGGGTGTACAGTGTACACAGTCTGGTGTGTTGAATATGAGAAAACTGGACATCCTCAAACTTCAAAAGGAACTGCAGTCAGCAACGCCATTTTTGGTAACATTCCCAATAAAACTTCTCTAAAACTGGATGTACTGTTTACATGATTTAAACATACTCCATGGATTGCTATCAGTTTACTAAAGTAACTAAACTGCCTTCTTTTAAAGCCAGGTAGTCTGATTTGTTTCCCACAAATGGCATGGGTGGTAATAATTTAGTAGGGGCATACCCATAATTTATATGTCAGGGTTTCCAAACAGATTATGATATAACTATTACGTCGGATACTACATGTCATCATTCACTTTACACTTCCAAAGTGTAGTGTAGTGTGGGATTGTTTTAGATTTCTTTTGGGTACACACCTATTAAATAGAGGAAGTATGCAAAGTCAGTTGTCTTGAATGGAAAAATATTTTATATGCACCAAAATAAAAGGAATTTATGACTAAACAACATGACTTCTGTAACACACCAACAGTGTACATTTTATATTGAGAATGTTCTTTTTTAAATTTGAATTTTTTGCAGTCAAAATGTTCCAATTATGGTAATTAAATATTAATGACTGCATAAAATGTTCAGGCACAAATACTGTCTTATCTTCCAAATGCACTCACGTCAGAAGCTTGGTCTGTCTCTTGGATGTCCTCTGTCCGGGATCTGTGCCCAACCCTCGACCGATACATATACGAGCCTGCCCTCTGGTGGTAGGACAGCCCAACAGAGTTGTTCAGACGACGTAGTCGGTTATGAGTCCTGACATCAAAAAAGACCAATGCATAAGGAAGAGTGACATAAAATGAAAGAAGAAAGTTGGAACTACTATAAGATGCCATGTGACCCACCATCATTTGAATACTTTGCTGATGCTTTTTACAACCTGTGAGCCAAGATTGCAACAAATTAAAAAAGATTTCTAGCGTGATACGATCCAAAACAACTCATCTTTCACGTGTTAGTCATTATACAACATAGATGCTATCTAGCAGCATTTATTTTGATGTTTTGACAGCGAGAAAACCATATACAGTGCGCGCATATCCAATATCAAGAGTGAACATTTGAAGCAGTTTTCCTCTAACTAGTCTTTTCATATATCGATATCGAAACAACTAGAAATAAAGTTATTATAGGTAACACTGGAGCATAATGGTGAACCATTATCGGATGATCGGAAAATTCATAAAGTTACAAAATATGTTAAGCATTACATGGGTGAACATAGCTGGTTTGTGAACACTCATTGTAGGGAAAATAAAATGTTAGTGTTTTCATCTAGCAACTGATTGTAATATAGCCATTTTAGATTACGAAATATGGTTTAAACTAATAAAAAGCTAAATGTTTTTGGGACTTTGCTAACTTTTGAGACAATGCCCAAATTATTTGTTCTTGCTACAATAGTATTCTGCTGCATTCAAATAGGTTCATTTATACCATAAATACAAGTTCATGACTCCAAATTTATGAATCTGGTTCAAGTAGACATTACAAAATGCACAGTAAACATGAGATACTTGGAGCACTGGGCTAGACAAGACAAGAAAATGATCACACTCGAGAAGTTAAAAACATGTTGTTGACTCATAATACTCGTATCTGGCTATAAACCCACCATTACTGGTAAAAAATGCCCATGTTTTGTAATGCATCTCGCAGGATATGCATGTGTGACACAAGTAATGGACCTTGTGTTTGTATAAGCTTTTCACATGCAAACATCTTAACAATACATAGCCACACAGACACTGAGAGCGTCTTCATTGGTGTACTGACATGAGTAACTGATTGAGGAAGGGGGCATCCACCACCCTGCCCTGTGTCTGAGCTATGTGTCAGTGATAGGGGAGGTCACAGTAGACTGAAGCAGATGCACTAGCGGTGGATTGGATCAACTAATGGAAGTTGATATCTGTTAACATGTGTGTTTTATATGCTGAGAGTTATTTCTGGGTCAGATCCAACCCAGACCACAACAACAGCTGTCAACATGACCCTGTTCTCTGTGTCTACTGTCTCCACCCCCCCCCCCACCCCCACCCCCCACCCCCACCCACAAGAGACGGCAGCAATTTCATTCAAAATACAAAGGTTGTAGCTTGGGAGAGATTTTACCCAATTTCAACATGTTATATGACGTGATGTAATAACAATACAAACAATAACATCTGAAATTCTTATGAAATAATAACATTATTATTGTTTTGAATTTGTATATCATCTGAAAAGGTACATAACTGAAAACCCAAAATGATCACAATTAAGTCTTATTTCATAAATAATGTTCTCAGGTTTTTTCTAATCAGTTTGCGTGTGATTGTGGACATTATTATCATTTGCTGCCATGTTCTGTGGTGACTGTTTCCTAGAAATAGACGTCAGGTTTACTGATTTCATGTTATCTGTTTGCCACTGTGAGTATTAGTGTAGTACTAAGAAGAACTAATAATGTTATCATTACTGCTATCATTACCAGCGTAAAATATGAATGTTTCTAGGAACAAATAAACACTGTTAACACGTGATTCTTGGAAGAATACAGAATCCGAACAATACCTTTGAGGCAATGACACAGGTTTTGCCAGCTCTTGTTCTTCAAATATAGGCTCATCAATCCAATCTTCATCAACCAGGCTGTTTCCTGAAATATAAAACATAGACATATTTATTTTATGTTTTCTAACTTGCGACAAAACTATTTTAGTCAGTATGCTTTCTAGCCATATTTCACTTTCCTACTACAGGGGATGGTTTCATCAGAACACTACGTACATATTTATAAATAGAAATTCCACGTTAAACAACCACTGCTCTGTGTTAATGCTCTACAGGTGTACGTGTTATATGTAGGTTCACTGTATTTAGTAGATACCGTAATAACACGTTGTTTTTGCGTGTTTAACTACATTTATACAGTACAGTGTTTCTGCATGTCTAACTACATGTATACAGTGCATTGTAACTTTCAGACACCAAGCATTCCATTCAATTCACTTTATTGTGCTAAGAAGGATATGTGTCATATAACTTGTGATCCTATTTAAAAAGTGTAAAAGTACATCAGTAATAAATTGTGTGCATTTTATGCTTTTTTGTAGCTGAGTCATATATAGGGTCAGTACTGTATTACTTGAACTTAGAAGATACCATGGCTCAGTTTACATACTGCCTAAAAATTAGTTCTTGGGAATTATTTTTGCACTGATATACATTTTCGAAGTGCCGTGTTTGAATATTGGTCTAAATATAGGACGCTATATCAGTTTAAATAACGGACATTACAATTGTATTCCTAAAGTTGAATGAAAACAGTACCCACCGGTCTGCTAAGCATTACGTTTTGATGAGCACATGCATAACTCTTTATCGGATGTCTGGGATAGGTAATTCCTGTCCCAAAGTGCTAGGAAACATGTGAGATGCATTTGCCAGACATTCAAGACTGTCCGAGGCTGGTGTACCTCGCAGGCACTGACAGAGTGTTGCTCTTGGCAACATCCTCACTATATCCTCACACAACCAAACATTTATCTCTTCTGATTCTGGTTTCAGTTAAGCAACCATTGAATCCAACCAGGAGAATTCGTAAAGTGAGGTCATCCCTATCTTTGTGGTTAAAGTAATGCTATTGCTAAACATCCCACTTTGACTTCTAACCACCATTAATAGAACACTCATTACCCACTGGTGACATTGAAAATGAGTAATGGTGTAGTTCTATGCATCCAAGATGGAGGTTGATTAGGTCACTTAGACTAGGTTATTATGATATGGCAAGTTATAGATTACTTATTAGTTATTATCATACACATTACATATTATAATGGCAAACTGTCTAAATTTATATTTCCGTTAAAACATCATTTCAAGGGTTTATCATAATTTTTCATATAGCTCAAAAATGCCTACTTTACAATATATTTAGATTTAATTTAAATAATTAATGTTACAATTACACCATTAAAATAAAACAGCTTGGAAGGTAATTTTGACTATCCTAATTTAGGAAGCAGCTGTTAAACATTGATATCATATTTATGCTTCACTCTAGTTCAGGGTGATGCAACATGCAAATGTTGTGGACAAACCAAAAGTACCTACGTAATTATAAAAGATGATTCATCAGTTTAGTCACTTTAGTGCTACCAAAACAGTGATCAGCAGACATAGCCACCTCTCGTTTTAAATTGTTTATCCTATCCACTTCATTCCCCCTACCCGTGACGTATAATGCCACTCAGGTGGTTGCAATCAAAATTAATAGCATTAGTGAAAATTATAGCAGATAGTTGCTACACTTGAAGCTGACATTGGAACCGAACCATAGGTTTACTCAAGTGGTTTTTATGCAATGATTTGCAGCCGTAATTTAGGTTTAGTGTTATTTTTTGAACAGCTGTGGCTTGTGGTTTTATCAGCAGGTGGCAAGGGATAAGTTACTGTTGGACGTCAACAAACATTAATATAAATTCATAAAAAAATTAAAGGGAGAGGGGGTCAAAGAATATTAATCATAAAAATGTTAGCCAGGTTTGAACTGAATACTGACATTGCATTTAAATAATTGTTTGTAAACGTTTTTGATTGCAATTTTTTTTAATATCTTTAAAATAGCATGGGTGACAGAGTTTTTCCCCATGCTTTACCAGGTAAATTGGCTAGTGTTTATGTAAATATCTTTTAATCTGTAAAATGACCAACATTTAATAAGAAATCACTACTAGTAATTAAAAAGGGAAGGGTTTCTTAGAATGAATACATCCTGTGAAAAATTTAGATAAATGTACATAATCATGCATACAATGCACTTGATATTATAAATAATTGCAGTCTGCCTCCCAAACCACAACCCACAGGTCTGTATCCTGAAGTACTTTAGGCCAGCTTGCCAGAGAAAACAACCTGATCATATTACAAATACACGTAAATTTGATTTGAAAATAGTGAATTTATTAACTTTTATTTATGTAACTTGTCTAAATAACTATTAACTTATTGACCTACATGGTTATTCATATATGTTCTTGTGTAGCACAAGTCACAGACTCTGGTTGTTAGTTTAATGCATACAAAATTACAAACTCAGACAACTAATGTTCTTGAGCCAATAACCATAAACCAAATGTTTTTCTTTAGTTATATCTAATCATATTCATATATATCATCTTAAGAGATTAAGTTATCGCAATACTTGAAGATTAATTTCATCTCAGTACTAGCCCTTACTAAAACTTGAGATTCATTCTCTTTTGAAAAAGTAAAAAAAATATTGTTTACACTATTTTCAGGATCCAAACATCTGAATATTTAGCAGAAACATATACCAATTCTTTCAAGTATTACCAGGTAATAAGCTGTTGTGTCAACTGAATTCTGCAATGGTTATGAACAGACCAAACCCATGAAAACACTAACTCACCTGTTCTCGGTGGAGAAGACGTATCTGGGTTGTAGCTTACATATGACTGTGACAAGTCAAACGTTCTGCGAGGCTTGGGTACCGGTATCTCCATCTGCCTGTGTCTGGCATCACATTGAGAAATACTAGTGACTGGAGGTGATGATAGTCCCCTGCCATCAGTCTCATTTGCTATGTGGATGGACTCACTGTGTGAGTGATGAGTTCTGGCACTATCACTGACTGGATTCACACACTCCAATTTTGTGAAAGAATCTTCAGAAATGATCCCTTTCAAGTTGCTCGTTTCAGTAACTTTGTCACCTGTCAATTGGGCATCGGTGTCAGGTGTCTGTGTGCTGATGCTAATCACCCGGGTATTTGAAGGAGGATGCGTGCGGGGTTTAATTGGCGGCTTTCTCCTCATGTGACCAAACTGTCTGGAAACCTTGAATGTCGCGTAGCCACTGTCTGTCGTACCCAGATTCTGTTTGTCGACATCTGATGAAACAGTCCTTTTACCTGATGCTCGAAATCGTGCAGATTTATGTGGAGTAATACCCTTCGACTTCCTGGGCAATGGAACAGGCTTGTGGCTTCGAAGGACAACATTCTGTCGAGGTTCTGGCTTCGGATGAAACTTGTGTGTGTGTGATGCAGGTTTTTGACTAGACTCACAATGTGGATTGGTGCTTTGTAGGACTTTAAGAAGTGCTTGAATGTGTTCCCCACGTTGGTGGGAACGCAAATTCAATATTTCATTTTCCCCACTTCCTTTTGGGATCTGGCTGGAGTGCTTGTTCACAGTTCTCCCGTGGCCTGCAGAAGGCACTCTCTTCAGTGTTTTTATTCCCATGGGAACATCGCAGAGATTTGTCATTCTACAACCACATGCAGTGAAAACACTTGAAATACACACATAGAAATAACTTCATAAATATCATTAACACATAAGTGAAAAAAGCTATAGAGTCAAAACACCCTTCTGGAACCTCTTGGAAAAACCCCTAGTGCTTCGAAACCACAACATTAACAAAATGACATGAGTTTGCATGTTGAAACAGAAAGCAATGTGTTCAACTGAATATAAAACAATTAACACACAATAATGTTATTATTATCACATTTGTTCCAGTTACCCTATATGGTAATTGAAACATATGTGAGATTAAAAATTATTGTTATACCAAATAACATTGCATGAATATGGTGCCCTACTGTGAATGGTGCCCTCTTCTCCCATTATTCAGTTATAAAAAGTTTAGTGACACATGTAGTCTGTATTTGGCAATCTTAATGTACCTAGCTGTGCAAACTGAATTGGAGTGCCTTAATTAGACAGACGAATAGTCACACTCATTGTAATTAAGAGGTGTCATGATTAAACATGCACCGGATGTCATGTCTTGAACTCCCCCCCCCCCCCCCCAATTCTCACCCCGCTCCTGCAGAAACCTCTGTCTCTGAACTCGATTTTTGTGTATCCGAAATAGCACGAGTAACCGGATCTTGTGAAATCGAAACACCATGCAGTGGCACCGCGACCCTGACACGGCCAGCGAGGTCAGCCAGCCGTGGCCGAAGACATCAATTTAACTGTACACTAGTACACACGTCAAAACCCGTTCGTCACAACTACGTCATCAAATTCTCATTCTGTAAAACTGCAAATAACAACTTTTCTGCCTTCACTTTTACACCGACACCACCGCTGTACTGTCAAAATGGGGTTTCCAGTGTGAGTGTCACAGTAATGTCCCGAGTTACTTATACTGAGTCTGAGATGCCGGGCTAACCCGCCTAAAAGTAAGGCTAAGTGCGTGGGGTACCAGTGACAGTGTGTGTACCCTATCTCGACAGCCACTTTGAGTGACTGTGTGAGAAGACGAAGTTTCGTTTACCTGTCAGTGTGTACCTGTTGCGCTGGTGGTGTTTTAAATCTTCCATAAATACATGACTTCGCGTTCTCAAGCCAAATAAACACAGCGAGCCCGTCCAGTAGTCGGACTTGTTGGCGTTATCCGTCCTCTACGCTAAAGCACTTCCGTCGCACTCGTCAGATCTGTCATTCATTACTCGTTGGTCCGACCACGCAATTACTCACCCCTTTTAGTTTAGGTCCGTTTAGTTTACCGACCACTTGCGAGAGGGCCTCAGTGTCGCCGTCTAGCGGATATTATTTACTAACATACAACTATTCAACAGAAACACAATAACCCATCACCCATCACCCACCACCCACCATTCTCGCTGGATCTACTCCGATAAATCTTTTCGACGAACATCTACGTACTGCAGCATTTTCGTAAATAGACGACGAATCAGTGACGTAGTCAGGGGACCATGCCCCCCCAATCCCGGAAAATTAGGATGGTGGCGAACGGAGGACCAATATAACTGGCTGCATTATTCATAGAGTCACAAAGTACAATGGGTATAACAATGCCTGTGTAACACTTTCCTATGTAACACTTTCCTTCTCAGTACTACCCTTTCACAAAGAAATTGTTTATCACAGAAATAGGATTAAGTTTTTGGAATGATTCACTTCGCTGACTGTAGCCCAATAGGTGAGAGGGCAGCGGAAATATCATGTGTGTGTGTGTGTGTGTGTGTGTGTGTGTGCGTGCGTGCGTGCGTGCGTGCGCGTGCGCGTGCGCGTGCGCGTGCGCGTGCGCGTGCGCGTGCGCGTGCGCGTGCGCGTGCGCGTGCGCGTGCGCGTGTGTGTGCTATTAAATAATATTGTTAATTCTTTTAATTTAATATATCTATAAATATATATATATATATATATATATATATATATATATATATATATATATATATATATATATATATATATATATATACTTTCTTTAATCTGTGTATTATTATCGTCTCCAATATCGAATGAACTCAAGAATCACTGCATTATAATTTAATAATGAACGTATATATACAGCTATTAAAATAGGGACATGTTGCTGCATAGACCCTTAACACATACACGCACACACGCACATACGCACACGCGTGCATACACACGTACGCCCGCACGCATACACACAACATAACACACGCACGAACATGCCCGCCCGCCCGCCCGCCCGCCCGCCCGCCCGCCCGCCCGCCCGCCCGCCCGCCCGCCCGCCCGCCCGCCCGCCCGCCCGCCCGCCCGCCCGCCCGCACGCACACACGCACGCACGCACGCACGCTCGCACGCACACACACACACACACACACACACACAAACACGGCGCCTCCAGCTGGTTTATTTAATCACACATGGTTTTTTATTTACGTCAACGAAATCAGTGAACACAACCGCTCCTTTAATGGTTGTTGGCACGCGTTGTCTGCTAGCCCTATTCCGACGCGGCTAGCGATGTTTACTATAACGACCAAAGTTCAGACATGTCCCTCGGTGCACAGACTGGCAGTGTCGTGTATAGCGGCAACGGTCGACCTCCAAACCTCAAAGCTCCAACGGCAGTAGGAAACATGCGAATCTTATCAGCATCATAGAACTCACACTTTTTGTAAGTTGCCTAGTATAATTATGTTTTGTATTTTGCTACTGAATCCTGGGGAAATATTTGCGGCAAACGATTGTGTGGCTGTTCCAAACAGGGTAATCGAAATTATCTTTAATTCTATCACATTTAATGTTGAGGTGCTACGTTACCAATGATCATTTTTAAATATGGGACCACGTAACGAAGTGAACCAAAATTATTTGATAAGCCTTACTGCTATGAAAATGTGACACGAAGACAAATTGAGAACTGTTTTCCTTTCACTTAAGACTAAGACTAACATATGCTAAACATATTTCAAAAATAAGGTTTTATTGTAATATATAATATATAATATATTATTCTAATATTTACATAAAACTAATCATGCGTGCCTAGAACATACATACATACATACGTACATACGTACATACGTGCATACGTGCACACGTGCATACGTGCATACGTGCATACGTACATACGTACATACGTACATACGTGCATACGTGCATACGTGCATACGTGCATACGTGCATACGTGCATACGTGCATACGTGCATACGTGCATACGTGCATACGTACATACGAACATACGTACATACGTACATACGTACATACGTACATACGTACATACGTACATACGTACATTAGTGCGTGCGTGCGTGCGTGCGTGCGTGCGTGCGTGCGTACGTACATACATGCATACATGCATACATGCATACATGCATACATGCATACATGCATACATGCATACATGCATACATGCATACATGCATACATGCATACATGCATACATGCATACATGCATACATGCATACATGCATACATGCATACATGCATACATGCATACATGCATACATGCATACATGCATACATGCATACATACCCACATAAAATATCAATTTAACAGTTATACTGTCCAATGAAACTTCGCATGATGTTTCTCAGTTAATATATAAGTTGCATCAGGAATTATACTCGCAGATTCGTCATCGTGTGGTGCAACGTCTTACAGCTCACAGGGGCGCCTATCCTAT
Source organism: Oasisia sp. SBJ-2009 (assembly GCA_964017155.1). NCBI lineage: Eukaryota > Metazoa > Annelida > Polychaeta > Sabellida > Siboglinidae > Oasisia > Oasisia sp. SBJ-2009. Next base: position 24,358,196 of record OZ024862.1, read on the forward strand.
TTCGCCACTCCTGTCTGCTATTCGAAATACCTATTATATTACGTCTTTTGAATTAGAATGATATGTCATTGACATAAACGCATTGCAGTTGCTATTCCTCGTGCCCTTCAGTCAAGAGTGTCCTGGTTATTTTGCTTTCAACAATTCCTTTTAAAGATAATTGCAGCAGTTTGTGTGGTGGACAACGACTGGGTCTTTGAGTTATCAACGTGACGTTGTCGTGAAAACTGCCAGAGTATATTTTAGGAACAATCCACCAACTGCGTCGAATGGTCAAAGACCGACTTACACCGTGTCACGAGTGAACAAAGCAGTGGACCCGTCTGGCACATGTCGTCAATGTCTATTTGTTCTGACCAGCATTAGTTGTTCATCAAACACGATGACAACGTGCCGCTGTAGACACGTGCACATTGTGAAACGGACACGTGAATACGTGGTAGACACGTGAGAATTCAGGTAACATGCTCAATGTTAACTGACCTGTCTTAGGCGTCCACCTGCGTTGAGAGATCGCTTACTCCAGGCTAATTGTGTTTATCGCCCAAGAGAGGTTATTTCGTAGTATATAAACAACAGCTTTTACAATGCGATTATTTAAGTCCCACCTCCGTCAACACATGGTAACGCAGTCACATCCCCATTCGCCTATGATAATGCAGTGTAGTGTAAATCAAGTTTTTCCTGGAACTGCTTGCGCTTACGTTTAGCAAGTAATCGCGTCCCTAACCACATAAACATTACGTAATTTTCACTTTTATTTCCCTCGTTTGAAAGCTAGGCTACCCAGTGCAGTGTGAGAAGGAATGATAAGTTTATTTAACAGCAATGTGTTCTCTCCAAAACTGAATGAAAAACAAAGCATGTCCCGTAGAGAGAGAAACGAAAAGCATCATCTCAACTACCTTAGTGACATATCTTAAAAACGACGCAGTTGGTGGATTGTTCCTAAAATATATAGTTTGGCAGTTTTCACGATAACGTCACGTTGATAGCTGTTGTGGTCCACCACACAAACTGCAGCAGTTAACACCATGATATGATATTGCACATCTCTGTTCACAGCGCAATGCGCGTAATCCAAATGGTAGTTCGTATACAGTAATAAACAAACGAGATCAGACGATGAGATGGTGCTTGTACCGCAGCACGGAAAGTCGATACCTATATTAAAATGTTTGTTTTTATTAAATAATTCGTGCGAACAGTGTTTGTAGAGTGTGGGTGTCAATAATTACACTAGCCGCGTGAACATGATCTTGAAAAAGTCAGACCAAAAAACTGGGCGTTGCATGTCACAATGTCGACATATCGTTTACCTGGCTGCTTAAACCACATTAGCCGGTCAAATAATGTTCGATAATGGTTTGCGATAACGATTAAAATGACACAACGATGTTTGCATATAAATAAACGCAAATCTTCTTTAGTTTGAACATAATTATCATTCTATTAATTTGTTTGGCAAGACTAGTAATATATTGATCGAACAATTGCATTGAAATCTAATATGAACCAAAAAACGTTCGCACAACCATAATGATATGCTTCCATCTATTAAGAGCAACTTGTTCGGTAAAACCTCTAGCTGTTATAACTAACTTGAGATTATCTCTCCATCAATTTTTAACATCCTTAATAGTAAAATAAATATACTGCTGTAGACAGCCCGGTAAATTTTGTTTACAAATGTTTTTTTTACAAAAGACACTGTTTTCAAATTTAATGTTATGCCTGGGAAGTGCTCAAAATAATCTACTAAGCTTGTATTTTCTTAATGCCTCCTGTTGGCTACGTGCCGTGTCATCTAGAATAGCAGCAATGCCTACTGAATCTATGTGTTCGAGTAGTTCTTATATTTAGGAAACTGATACAGAAATTGTGGTATTTTATTAGTATATATGTTTACAATCTATGACTGTTCCTCTGCGGAGAACGGAAGAGAAAGCTGTTTTAATATTAAAACGTAACAGTCATTTTGGCGTTAATAACAACAATCCAAATGTCACATCCAATAAAGCCACGTAGTCTTACAGTAGTTGTATATAACCTAACCAATGTTGTATATAACCTAACCTTGGTATGTACGAATTATAGGTGTTTACAAACAATTTTATTTACATACAGGAATATGCGTCTGACGGAATTCCCCCACCACTCGTGACAATGCGTCACCTTAACAATGTCTCATTGTTCTGTTTAACTGCATCTCATTAATGTGTATCAAATGTTTAAAACTCGCGTCAACACACATGTAAAAAAATGCATATGATATTGACATACATACTATTGGAAACATTTGTGTAAATATTTAAACTAACATATTATATGTATTATTTTTGGTAGAATAGTGTAAATCATTTTAATATAGTCCCTACTAATGTTTTATTGCATAAACATTATTGTATAAAATACACTTCGGCGAATCAAATCGCAGACATCGATTACAGCTAACCTGAAAGATGCCATCGGTAAATCTCGCCACAGTTACGGAAAACGACGCCATAAGTATAGACATTTATTTATCTGAAACGATAAGGTGTAGCACACATTGTTAAGGCGGATGTGATGCGGGCTTACCTGCACACGTATCTGCCGACAATACAGTACAAACAGGTATCGCAGTGGTCCATTGCAAATGCAAGAGCTCACGTTGCTAGAGAAACAACCCCGTGTCCGCCGTAATGGCTGCTGCGATGTTAGGCCATGTTACCTTCACTCGACAACCCCACACACGGCATGCGTTGTCTTTCTGTTGTTGTCCGTTGATGTTTACAATATGAAGTGAACAGGTCGGATGTTGAAGTACAACTGACCCGCGGTGCATATTTGGGCAACCAACAGCCAAGGAAGCCATGTTCTATTCTCTCAAGTGGGCTTCGTCAGTGTTTCTTGGACTCCTTCCCAATTCCATTCGCATGACGCAAATGTTGGACGAGCTTTTAAACTGACACGTCCTTACAACGAGGCTATTCAGGACGACGAACGCTGTATGGCTAATTAACAATTCAGTGTTTAAAATACTTCAGCACTCTTGAGTATATGAAAACAATGATACTTCCCGCATCGCCATAACCCGGACGACATGTGCAGCCTGTATAAAGTCGAGTGTATTGCAAACATGTACAGATTTCAAGAGAACATGTCCACGCGTGTGTTTACTTAGACATGTCGATGACACTTTACCTTTCAGAGATACATCTCAACAGTTATCGTATGAATACGAACTTACTCTATCGTGCTAATAGATATGTATTCAGTCTTCTCACTATGTCAGCGTGTCTGTATGGTTACACCACGAAATGTGATGTCAGGTGCCTGTTGTATTTGAGAAAGTGGTCTGCGTGGAGAAGGAACGGCCATGCACATGGAATGCGCAGGCTCAGGTCAATACCCTGAAATGCTTCAAGCGACAGGTATATCGTGACACGCAATCCTCGCGATGCCAATGTGCCTGTCTGCGCCGATGTCTGGTTGACGGCCCTGCAACTATTTAAGAAATGCCAGCAATGCAGTGTATAGAGAGACTAGTAATATAAACAAAGACAGGCCGATATGAGCCTAATTTACAGGCAGCAGATAACATCAGGGTTCATGAAATACCAATAAAGACTAGAGCGTATAGCAGAAAGAAGGCGGAATTGAAAACAGAAATCGCAATGAAGAAATACCGGAACATTATGGTTTATAAACTGTTAGGAGAAAACAAAAGGAGAGGACACAGGTGGAACATATATAGAGGGATCATATTTATAATTGATACCCAAGAAAAAACACTCCGACAATGCAGTTGCATAACATCTATAAAACAGAAAAACGCTGATGCTCTGTGCAATGTAAAATATTGCAAAATAATACCCATTTGGAAATGTAAATAGATATAACAATGACACGCAGTTATAAATATAGTCGGGGAACATATTTAATTTGATTAACCTACATGTGGGATACATACCCCAGTGTGTGGCGACTATTTAGGATCCCATTACGCATTCAGAGCATATTTACAAGGACAGTTATGGGTCGAAACGAAAGTGAGAATGAGTTGGTGTGCGATATTCCGCATAGTACAAGCATTAGTCATCACAGAGGAACACATGGTTTTCCTACTAACGTTCTACGCCACGTGAATAGAGTGGCGCGGCAAAAATCCAGATCAACTCCATGGTACGAGATCCCCCGGCCTTACCCTACTGCACACGAGCCACACGTCGATACCACAGTGTCTTCTCTTCTTCGGCTATAAGTCTTGTCTAACGCTCCATGCTTTCTACGCTATAGTGCCCTAGACAAAGCCTAGGGCGATGTCTTGCGATTTGCGAATATGTCCCAAAAACTAAGGCTACATCATTAACTTTTTATTCTATATAATGCAGATACATTTGTTTTAAGCATACATTTATAAAATATAGCTAATTGTTTCTTTCGACAAGCCTGACATCGCCTTTGACATCGCGCCTTGTGACATCGGCTTATTTTCGTTGACTCGACGTCATTAAATTGATCTAAAACACAATTAAAAAATATATATCTGACTTCTTTTTAGCGGGAGTGGTGCAGAATGACATTCCTAATACATACACATACGTTTTCAAAAGTCCTTAATAACTGTAATAGGCCAGTTAACTGGAAGATCTGATTAGTGCTACGGATTGATACGGATTCTTACAGAATTTTAGGTCAAAAATACGGATTGCCATCAAAAAAATGTGGCATATCTGCTATAATTACCCCCATTGCCTATATGGATATCACACATGTGCCCGATGTTCTATTATGAGTTTACCACACTACTGTTCATGTCATTTGATCGATAAACCACTACTATGGCCTTCCTCTTTTTGGCCTTTCCTTCTCCTCTTGATGTATTCTAAATGCTATGTATATTTTCTTATGCCCATTATCGCCTTATTTTCTAACGGTCTCTCTGTCTCTGTATCGGTTTCCTTACATGTAGGTAGTTACTAACTAACCTACTAAACCAACTCGTGTCCAGAGGCGTAAAATCGTATTATCTGCCCAAGCAGGGGTGTCACCGGTACCATTTGCCTCATTGTTGCAACCAGAACCTGCCACTACAAACACTCTTAATTATTTAACGAATTTGTCACTTTGGCTAACTATGCCGAATACCGAATAACTATCCGAATAAGAATGAAGAAAGACAAATAAGTTGTTTTATATTGTCACTAACTTTCCCCGTTACCTAGATGAGACGACGTCGGTCTGTGTGAGACAAAGGAACCAAGCGTGTCTTTATTCTGTACTGTTCAGAGTCGCCCGCATCATCAGTAATTATATTCTTTATCGTACCTTCTGACTGTTTATCTATAACACTTCAGATGTGTGTGTGTGTGTGTGTGTGTGTGTGTGTGTGTGTGTGTGTGTGTGTGTGTGTGTGTGTGGTGTGTGTGTGTGTGTGTGTGTGTGTGTGTGTGTGGTCGTGTGCGCGTGTGCGCGTGTGCGCGTGTGCGCCTGTGCGCGTGTGCGCGTGTGCGCTTGTGCGCTTGTGCGCTTGTTCGCGTGTGTGCGTGTGTGCGTGTGCGCGTGTGCGTGTGTGGGCTGAATGCTTCCCGGAGAAACCGAGATTGTGTTCCACTGAACATGTCTACCAGAGAGTAAAGTGTAAAGCGCTCTGGATAATCCTGAAGAATGGATACCGCGCTATATAAGAAATGAGACTAATTGAGTAAAAGGAAAGAAAGAAAAAAGATCGACTAGCACTGTATATAGCGTTCGGTGTGTTTGTAATCATGTTCCGGTTGCCTGATCATATTCCGTGGGGCAGCACTTCGATGTGTGAAAAGATGCGACCAAAACATAAGACAAGTTGCTGGGTCGATCGAAACGACGTTGATCGCTGGCACGCCTGTACATGTTTCCCTAGTAAGGGGTATGGTTCGTGTCTCTTTAATAATGTGTCATTTCTCTCTCTGTGCGTGTTTTTTCTTAACTGTCAGGTACATTGTGAATTTGGTTGTCGTGTCGATATTCATTTACGCATGTTGGGTTTCAGTTTTAATATATATATATATATATATATATATATATATATATATATATATATATATATATATATATACACACACAATGTGTGTGTGTGTGTGTGTGTGTGTGTGTATGTATGAGTGCGTGCGCGCGTGCGTGCGTGCGTGCGTGCGTGCGTGCGTGCGTGCGTGCGTGTCTGTCTGTCTGTGTTACGCCACTATCCACTGGACTAGGATAACTGTGTAATTATTATGTACTGTAGTTGTATTTTATTTATATACAATGGCGGCTTTGCGTGGATGAATATTCTTTGCACAGTAATATAAAGTACACTTTCCAGAGAAATCGAGATGATGCTCAAAATTTAAAGTTTGTGAAAGACGTTTATATCTGGTGTCTATGTCAGAGGAAGTAAAAGACCCACACAGGGGGTAAATGTGCAACCTGTAGAGGAGTGACTAATTCTACAGGACAACTCTGAAAATCAATGGAAATCGATAATGGTCAGCAAGATAACAGGTGGTCATTAATAGAAAAAGACATCTTCGTAACCAGGAAAATATCCTTAGAAGTTATTACAATAGCTGGCTATGTAAAACTAAGAACTTTGAGGATATTCAAGCCAGCTAGTATACCAAAATCAGCTATATAAAAACAGTAGGCCTATCCTATTTGGTTACAAAACGGTAGGCCTTCGACTACAAGTGCTGGACTAAAATGTACATAGTATTATATAAAATCATATTATATCATATTATAACCAGTTCCATCCTAACCCGTATTACCCTACGAGATGTGAACTCATACTCATGGCCATTTGTTCAATGTTCGCTGGACTTCTTCGCACATTCTCTTCCCGTCGCATTTGGGCGGATGTCCTCGATTGGTGGTAGTCAACGCGAAGGTTAGCAACGTTTGTGACGTCACGCGCGCATACTCGTTTAAACGCGCGGTCTGTTTCACCTGAATCCGTTCGATGACGTTCCGAAAGTGCGCGCGCGTACATACGTAATGTGTGTAGTGATTCCAAACTCTCAAAGAGTATAGAAGGCCTATATGTGGAAGATGTATGAAATAAATCACGGTTGTCGTTATTAAGGATCATGTTTCTTTTATCTATGTCTGCCCTCCACCGAAATTCCAGGGGCAGCTACTGCCTCGCTTTTGCCACCCCCTCCCCCCGTTCCCGCGGATATGTGTTCTAACCTAAGCGCCAGTGTATCATGACGCTGTTGACAATGTTTCGTTGCCGTCTCGCAATAACTTCTGATTTACCGGGGGCAGAACCACATGCCCCACCGAAGTTCCAGAGACGTGGATAGCTATATATATTTATAGGCCCTACACCCTTTTAATTGCCCTTGTTCCAGTGTTAAAGCTCTACGCGCCACTGTTTCGATATGCTCGTAGTGTGTGAGTGCAATTTTTGCTGCAGTCTCGCCGAAAAGTTATTCTGATTTACTTGGGAATGAGCCACTACATCAAGACGCTTGCATGTGTATGGGTGTTTTTGGCGTCTTGTCATAGCTTCAGATTTACTTAGCCTTATGGGAATGGGACCGTCTGTCCGCCCGTCCGTCTGCCGTCCCTCCCTTCCACCGTCCACCCGTTCGCCCGCCCGCCCGCCCGCCCGTCGGCCCGCCCGCCCGCCCGCCCGCCCGCCCGCCCGCCCGTCCGTCCGTCCGTCCGTCCGTCCGTCCGTCCGTCCGTCCGTCCGTCCGTCCGTCCGTCCGTCCGTCCGTCCGTCCGTCCGTCCGCCCGCCCGCCCGCCCGCCCGCCCGCCCGCCCGTCCGTCCGTCCGTCCGTCCGTCCGTCCGTCCGTCCGTCCATCCATCCATCCATCCATCCATCCGTCCCTGCTTTTCTCTTTCCCTCTCGCCCTCTCTCCCCTTCTACTCTCTCTCTCTCTCTCTCTCTCTCTCTCTCTCTCTCTCTCTCTCTCTCTCTCTCTCTCTCTCTCTCCTCGCCTTCTCTTTTTCTCCTTCTTCCAGATATCGCCTAGCATCAACATGCTGAGGATACAGGCGGGCGAACAGGAAAAATCAGATTTTTTTTCTTTTAGGGTGCAATTCAATATGTTAAAACAGTAATTAGTGCATGTGAACAGTAATGCGATCAGAAGACCTAGTTATATCTAAAAAGTGGAATAATGCAAAGTCTGAATATTGCTCAAGGCTGTTTTGATTTACTTCCTCTCTTCCCGTCTCCCTCCCTCCTTAAAAGTTAAAAGCTTTGGCCCGCACATAGATAACCGGACAAAATAAGGAAAATAATGTTATGTGCACAAAATCAGTGCGTTCCCAGCAAGCGATACCATAACAATCCAGGAGGGGTCGCCACAGGTGACACTTACCCGCCATCTAGCGATAGACAGCTACATTATATTGACTGGGTGGGATTTATCAACGCGCCTTGTTTGGAGCTAGTCGAACGTGGCTCGAAGCAAACATTTTGGATTTGTTCGCATTTTAGGTAAGTGTGCCGTAGTTTGTAGCATGAACGTGTTGTGTAAGTTTATTATATAACACTCCTATGCAGCGCAACAAGGTGGTCGCAATATGGCAATGTTTATCGGCATAAAAAGACGTCGTAGCGAGCAAGGTAGTCTTACAGTTAGTGTGAGTTACAGCATGACGTTGACTTACGGCGAGTAGGCGGGACGCTCGCATACCATCTTACTTACGATGGTGCCCTGCCCCTGCAACCTATTACACAATGTATATCATTGTATCATCCACGTCACTGATGGTCAAGCTTCCCACGTAACGCCGAGCGACTATCAAGCTGTGACCACAGCCTAGCCCTAGCCGAGATACCTGGCCTGGGCATGTTGATGCAGCGCGACAAAATTAGGACGGATTGCCGGCCAGTACCACCCGCTACGACACTGACATACGCCTACACTCGGCGGGGAAATGGGGTCATCGACGTTGCGCCTGAGGGGGTGTGATGTAGTAGGCGTACCCCTAGAAAAGATGTTATCCGCAATAAGTGTTACCTCCTAAATTGAGCATAATTGATTATAATTAGCATACGAACGAAGCATGGGCATAACAGTATTTTTTTTAGGGACAGTGCAATGCCATTGAATGATATCTCATTCCAGACTCATCCTGTTCCCATACAGTCTTACATACAAATAACGTGTCTGTGAGAGAGACAGAAAGAGAGATATGTTTGCTAATTCAGACAACTTAGGTAATTGACATAACAATATTACCACTCCTGTGATGAGTTGATGACTACTGTTACCATAAAGGAATATAATAAAAAAAATAACACTTGGTGTGGTGTTAAATAACAAGTTGTTTCCTGGGGTAGCGCGTGTGTCATTTGTATGGTGGAGGTCAGTCTAGCCACATATTTGACAAGCAGATGATATACAACTCTATAGTAGATACAATTACAATGTGAACTGTACATAACTGAACAAATTATAATCTCTCAACAGTAATTATAGGAACTGGCTGTATACCTTAGTGGGCCAAAACTAAGATACAGTGACCCATGAATTACTGGAACAAGACAAGTACACAGACTGGAAACCTTTTATTGACATTCTATAGGCAGAATAAATCTATCACTGCATAGTGGTTATTGTTGTACAATGACGCTAAATGCAATACTGCACGTGATGTTTTAATCATGTGTTCTCACATGACAGAAATCACACAAAATACATGGATATATTTATGGCCTAACCAGTATAGGTCCCTGGGGAATGACTCAGTCAAATTATGCTCACAGTCCCCTGTTTGTAAAGATGTTTCCACTACAGTTAATACTTGTATAACTTTGCAACCAGGCATGGTGGTGACCTAAATATTATGCAGGTTTGGTTGTTGTTTTGTTGATATATTTCAACCATCACATTGTGCAGTCAGGTCAGTCATTTGAGAAGCAGCATGCAGATAGTTATTGTTGGAGGGTGCATAGTCATTCTGTTGTCGACACTGTACAGGGGGCCTGGGTGGGTGTGGTCAAGTACCACAATCTTGAGGAATTATTAATGTGACAAGTAGATCTTTGTTATCATCACAAATTGTATTACTAATATCTGTTACAGAATAAATATCCACAGGTCTGAATAAAATGCAGAATAGAACACGTATAGCTAGTACATCTTTTTTCAATATATCCAAGCACACAACTTTTATAAACGCGTATACTTGTCACACTGCAACACTACAGATGCATAACAGTTTAAACTTTTTGATAATAAATAATAGAGAAGTACACACCAATCTCAGATTCTCAGTAGCAAAACGTTGTGAGCATTATAGCAATAGTTTCTGCAGTATTTACTGATGGATACATGAACACAGACAATGATACTCATAGGATGTAGGATTTATGTTAGTTTGGGGAAGAAAACCCCATGTGAAAGAACTGGGCTATCACTTATCAGTATCAGTGAGTAATTGGTTGGACTGTCTACGTGGTAGTGGTAGTTGCACTCACAGTACAGTGAGTACAGTGAGTACAGTGAGTACACTGGCTTTTGCGTGATCCAGGGAACATAAATTCCTCACTGCTTGTACCAACAAATCCAGGCCTGAATTAGAGTAAATGGCAAAAACTAGTTAGAAATTAACATACCAATGAATTATGCCACAGCCAGAAATTAGAGTCAATTAGTGAAATGTTCTGGATTGGGGTGCAAATAAATAATAGTTATCTGTATGTATGCACAATGCAGATGTAAACTGACAGTCATACAGAAAAAAAGCAGGATGTATAGAGTTTAGACATGCAGTGTTCATGGAAATACAAAATAAATCTCCCGTTTTCATAATTGATATTTAAATCTAATAAATATCTAAATTATACAATTCTCAGTCTTAGTTTAATGATTTGCATAGAAATAACGAAGCAGAGATTTCTCCTGACAGAATCTCCACATGATCATGTATGTATTCTGTCAGCTGTCTCACAGCTGTGACTTTACTCAATGGAGCTTCAGTCTTACTAATAAGCCTATTGAGCTTGGGCAACTGCTGCTCCTAACACATGTTAGGTGAATTGTGTGTAATAAATGGGTAATTTTGTTACCAGCCAAACAGCTTAGATCAACACATTACAAATACCTTCAGATGTAATTTAGTAACTACCCAGTAGTCTTTTTTTTATATATATATATATATATATATATATATATATATATATATATATATATATATATATAGTTATTATCTAAGCTGCTCATTTTATGTACATAACTGTCCACCCATCATTTGAACAGATAAAACCTGTTTTGGATGGATAGAATTATCACTGGACGGGTAGTAGATGGGTAAAAAAGTCTTTCGGAATTGTAGAGATTATTAATTAATTATGCTTTGAAAATGGGTGGTCACAGTTGTGGTAGTAGCTTATCTTAGGTCAAAATACCTTTTTTTCTAAGATCAAAATACACATCTCAACTGGCTTGTATGTATGTGATTTACATGCACATTATAACAAAAAAAATGTGTGAGTGGCAAATATGTTATTCTGTGTAAAGCCCTGAAGCTGCCAGCTGATCAGTTCTGAAGTTTGTTGCTATTATTCAGAAATATCTTTACAGTGTTCATATCATTTTGAATTATAGTAATCCTGACCTCCTGTACTCCTGGGTCAGTGCAGAGACAAGGTTGGCATGCATGAATCAGCAAAATTGACACAACACAAACAGGTGTGTGGCATGTCAAGACCAGTGTACCTTTGTGTTAATTGTTTCTCTCACGGACGTTTATTGCCAGATTTAGTTGTTGACCAGTTGTACTGTATGCCTTGCTGACTTCTTAGAATTTACTGCGCTAATGTACAATTGATGAGGCTGTTGATGGAACGGTACTTAGATATGTTTTTGTCTCTGCTCAAAAGGTTGTGATAATAAATCAATTGGTGTCTGTACTATGCAGAACATGACCTCACATGTGGAATACAAGATTAACCATGACTGGCAAGAATAGATTAAATTTGTGTGTAGATGTGGTGAAATAATATGTGGACGCCAAAGTCATATACCGTACTAAATTTGTGTCAGTTTGCATGCATGCACATATGAGTGCACACATGCATGTGTTAATTCAGTACTTTGCCAAGTTTTTCTATTCAGTTCTGGAATATTGTAATGGATTATTCAGTACTTAGTTGGGGGACATCAGGACACTTGGGAACGCCACTTGACAGTTGACACTGATTTGACTTGTGGTAGCATCAAGGTTGTAATATCAGACATTCAGTAAAGAAAATCAGTTGAATCATCTTTATGTTGTTTAGAAACTGGGAAATTTCAGTCACTCTGACTGTGTTGTTTTGGAAAATATAGGATATATAAATCATAAATGTGTACTTCACTATGATTTTTTTGGTGGATTTTTTTAAACGTTTTTACATAGTGATTCCACGACAGAGTGCTGCCCAGGAGTCAATAACTACGTACTTGCACTATTAGTGATGTAGAGTGAACTGTTAATACAACTGCCAGGAAAGAAATGAAAGTATTTGATCCATCCTGAAGCTTGATACAGCACTGCAAAACTGTTGTGTTACACCAGACTGACATTTTGCTATGTCCTATTGACCCCATTTTTACAATCCCTCCTCCCTGTATTTTGGGAGGGGGCTCTCCCACCAGTGCTTGAAGGAGGAAACCAGAGATCCTTGGACTTGGTGTCTGCAGCAACAATTAGACTCAAGTCTTAATGTGACAGCTGCAGGCCAAATGTATCTTATCTTGGTTGATCTCCTGCTTGTTCTTCCAGTCTCTCCTGCCTTGTGGTGCACTGGATGCCTTTTTCAGGTGGAGGAGATCCATGCCAGCCTGGTGTATCAGTCAAAGCAAATAAATGTAGCTGCAGTGAAAAAAAGTATAAAAAAATCTGGATGTAATCTTTATCAATGTTCATGGATGTGCTTTAAATTGATTCTTTTTATTAGTAGATAACTAGATTTGTGTGGGTGGTTGTGAGTCAGTCACTGTAAATGGATATGTACACCAGACTTGTTGGACGACTTTATACAAGTTTTGCTTTTTTCTACAGTATTTTATTGTTAAAGAATCAGTTCAGTTGTATCATATGGTATTCATAGACTACTGTAGAATACATTTTAATTCTAATATGTGTGAATAACTGTATAACAAATAAAAAAAATTAGGTCATTGAGGTTGTTCTTAACTTTAGGTGTTTTAAATACTCTACTCCATGGCAGAGTTGTTCATTTGAAAATGATCTTGAGAGTTTTTGGGAAGCCTTCAGTCACACTGTAAAGATTGTTCGAAGACTACTCGTAAAAACTACCCACCACTGTCTATTTATAACCGTATAAACTTAAACATTTATTTATACAGCTGAATAACTGGAGTAACGTAGAATGAATGGACCAGGTGACTAGCTCAATGTTTGACATGGCAGCAACATAATTTAAACGTCTCTAGAGTCTAGATTGAGTCTGTTGCTTTAACAATATTACACTACATTTCACCACACATGTAAACGAGTGACTTTTGCCTACAATTTGCAAGTACAAGTGGATGCTTTATAGACCCATTTATGTCAAACTTCTTGTTAGCGATTTACATGTTAAGAGCCAGTATTTGTCAACATCTAAAGTGTGAAGACCAAAGAGTGTCTCTTTGTGTATTAAACAAATAATGTTATTATACTGTTAAAACATCAAATAAGTGGGTTTTCAAAAACAGAGTCTACAAATATGAACTAGCTCCATGTTAAATCAGGAATAAATATGTACGGGGATACTAATGATGGCAAAACTAGATGTATCACAAATTTGCAAAGGTTGGAGAGAGATTGTTGTGACTGTCCCTAAAACTGCACTACAATAAACAGTTTGCATTCAGCAATTGCTCGTGATATTCATTGACAGTTATCCTAAATGGACAAGGCCTGCTCAGTAAGTAGCAAACACCTCATGTGAAGGGGCCATTTGGACTAGTTTGATAGACAGTCAAGTCAGGAGGTCAGAATGCCTATTTCCTTTGATGACAGATGACTGAATGAAACTTGTGCCTGAATAGGAATCTTTATGTGCAGTACGCTGTGTACGCTCTCTATGTTTCACTGATACTTGCAAGAGCAACAATTTTGCTTGTCTGTAAAAGACTATGATATCTTTTAGTTTAGTAAAGCATTCCATAAGTACCCATAGCCTGAGTTTTTATATTAACTCCTATGTTTTAATAACTTTATAAAATACCTTTTAATGAGAACTGTGATCAAGCTGGTAAGAGCTTGCGTGTCCTCAATCATCTAGAGGGTGGATGTTGTACTTGTAGCTAGCACTAAGCCCATTCTTAACTGAATACCCTTGTTTCTGGTGCTTCAAGCTTGCTGGAGGAGTAACAGCACTTGATCTACTTGGGTTCATACTCAGTCAGTCAGTATTTAACTCCCTGCTGAGGCCAGCCATTGTTCATTCCATTGACTGGCACATGTTGGTGTCACTAGTATTAACTACTGCCAGTTAATGCCTCCAACAGCTGGCATGGGACTGTCTGCATTTAAACAGCATCAACGTAATATTATATTACAGCAGTACAATTTTATGGAAAAAAACTATGGTAGTATAATAAATATTATTTTTTACTACTGGGTAATGCATTTTGTTAGTAGTATATTAGGTGTTTGGGAAACTGTTTCGAACCTGGAAAAAACATTGCATAACAGTTTTTAAATGAATTTTGAACATGAAAAATGTTCAAATATTCAGATAATATTCCCCAGAGCTCTATAATACAGTACAAGGTTCAGACCACAAGTGTGTGGAATTCTTCTTTGAAGTTGGGTGCATGCACCTGGTTCCCAGTTCCCACAAACAACACAGCAACTGGATCAATTACCTGGCTAATAAGTATAATGTAAATACCATTAAATTACTACTTCTTACCTAAGGTAATGATTCCAGGTGATGGAATAGACACTTTAAAAGTGAGTGACTTAAAGAAATGTGACAAATTAAAGACAGGGCAGTGGTGAGTGTCAATGACTTCAGAGGGGTAGCATTTGTGCAGTGGTCCTAGGACTGAGACAAAGACAGGGCTGCCCTGACTTGTACTGTACCCACAGAGCTATGGCTGTACCTGGCACAGCTGGATGGGCCCCAGGTGCAAATGTACCTATTGTGTTCGTGCTCCACTGCCTCTAGGTCAGCCTTTGTGTCACTTGTGTGTACAGGAATGCACTGGTAGACCAGGCAGATTTATTTAGCTCTGAGCATTGTACTCACTTATCTGTAGGGGTCAGATCAGAACTTTTGGCTTGTTTTTTTCTTCAGAGTTCTGTCGTGTTTGCGATGCCGTCATTAATGCCACTTAATGTTCGAAACAACATTACAAAATTGGCATTGTGTAAATTCTGCAAGTTTTGGTGGCGCTTTGGAAGTTTGTATGATGTTTGAATATAATTATGTTCCCTACCAGTTGATTGGTTTGTGACTGCTCATGAAATGAGTAACACCCGCGCTGGCCATTTCTTCAGACTTTATTGTCACATCATGTAATAATACCCAAACATTGGCACATTGGATATGTAAGTGTATCACCTCCCTGTTGCAGAGGCCCACTCACTTGAGTCACTTCTTTTTGTGTTTGTTCCCATTCTCCAACTTATTTAGAACAAAGGTATTTATTTAGAGTTGTTCTTTTCTGGCCTATACTGAGTTCGTTCATTCAGTGGATGCTACAGTCACTTGAATGAGTGTCAGTTCAGCAGGAAATTATGTGCAGCAAAACTGACCACGCAATCCCATAATTGGCGATAACAGAAATTGAAATTACACTGTCAGTTTAGGTTGGAAATACAGTGGTTGTGATACCTGCTCTAATGAAACCCTGTGGGTGAGTGTGAATGAGTTTGAATGAGTTAAGACCACAACATGTAGAGCGATGGAATATCCAGAGAAGTTGGATGCTACTACAAGAAGTGTCTGTTTACTTGTCTGACCTGGGTTAGTCAGCCTTGCTGTCAAGTCAGTCAAACAGAAATAGACTCCTCACTTAAATAGACTCCTCACTTAGTCACTTAGTGGCCTACACAGCCACTACCCCCAGTGGGGGGTAGTGGCGGTGTACAGCTACTGTACACCCAGACAGTAGGGGTGTACGGCTACTGTACACCCAGACAGTAGGGGTGTACGGCTACTGTATGCCCAGACAGTGGGGGTGTACAGCTACTGTACACCCAAACTGGGGGTGTACGGCTACTGTACGCCCAGACAGTAGGGGTGTACGGCTACTGTATGCCCAGACAGTGGGGGTGTACAGCTACTGTACACCCAAACTGGGGGTGTACGGCTACTGTACGCCCAGACAGTGGGGGTGTACGGCTACTGTACGCCCAGACAGTGGGGGTAGTGGGGGTGTACTGTACGCCCAGACAGTGGGGGTAGTGGGGGTGTACTGTACGCCCAGACAGTGGGGGTAGTGGGGGTGTACTGTACGCCCAGACAGTGGGGGTGTACGGCTACTGTACGCCCAGACAGTGGGGGTAGTGGGGGTGTACTGTACGCCCAGACAGTGGGGGTGTACGGCTACTGTAAACCCAGACAAGATAGTAGCATTGAGGACAAGAACCTGTCACTGGTGCTGACATCTGGTGACAAAATACAAATTTACCCTGCCAATCTCACCTGAAAGAACATTATAATGTATTTCTGTTATGAGTACCATACTCAATATTTATGGTCTACATTGGTATATTTATTTACTACATCCTGTGTTTCTGATGAGACTAATTTACACCAAATATCAATGCAAAGTGGTAACACTGTCACTGTGGTAACACTGTCACTGACAACGAAGTTATTCCTTTTTAGTAGAAGTATCTAAAAACAACACATACCTTTGAGACATATATCTTAAGATTAACAACAAGATGAGGGTGGTTTGTTCTGTAATTATTGTTTCTTGTATTACAAGCGTAACTTATTAAAATGTAATATAAAGACCATCGTTTATTGGAAAAGAGAAATTGTTCAGGCTATGCAGGTGCCAATCTACTTCATGAGACCAGGGTGTGGTTGTTTTCTGAGTGTCTGACCCCACCTCAGGATGTAGACACCAGAATACCCACAGACACGAGACATGATGCATCTTGAAGGATTATTGGCAGATCTAGAAATAGCTGCAGCCACAGATGTCTGTGTCAGTAGAGTTATAGTTCCTGTATTCCAGGCACTTCCAGGAGTCCTGGTGGGTGCCATTTAGGGCACTGTACCTTTTAATTTTGTGCTGTACCATAAAGCACACACAATCAAATTACCATTTAGGGTCCTGTAATTACTGCATTTACATAACTGCCAATTAAAGTGCAGATTAAATGCAAATCATTTATGTAGTAATGTGACTAAGTCAGCAAGAATGCTATATAACATTTTATTATACGAACTTCCAGCTTGAACTTGCAACAATGGACTGGCGTATCAAATATGTGCATATACTATATATCTGGTGACAATGGTGTATGTTGACTAACCGACTTAGTGTATGACACACCTTTCTGTGACCAGCTTGTTTATATTCATGACACATTTTGTCAACCAGCATTGTCACCAGGTCACTTGATACTTGGCTGTGCCTCAATGTGGACAGTTCTGTTCTTGGGCAGCCTGCAGCCTGAAGGGGTCAGGTAACACCAGATAATGGTCTTGTGTGCTACACCTGCAGTGTGTAGGAGGCTGGATAATTGACACTGGGGGTGGAATGTGGTATTCATACTGCTAATGTGTATGTACACTGTACAGCAGAGTGTCCTCATTAAACAGAGGGTGCCAGCTTCTCTGTCCTGAATTGGCTGAGCAGAAATTTGTAACAGGAAGTCTGCTGTCTAGAACAGTGGAAATTTAAACATCAAAGGGTATTGCAACTAACTCTGCTCACCTTAAAAAGTAGTGTTATTGCCAATCAATTTTGTTTTGAAACTGGATATTTTGTTTACCATTTGAACAGGTTTGCAGGTGGAATCTTTCAAATTGCGAAAATTGTTCCAAGGTTAATAAAATAATAAAACACAAATTGGCAGGCAGTAAACCTTCAACATACATATAAAAATAATAATAATAACATTATATTAAATGAAACCTAGGAGGTGACACCATTTTGGTTCGGATTTCCCAACGAGTTATGCACATGTATGTGTTAGTCTTCAGAAATTGTATTATATTAATGTGTGTATGCTGCAATTTATAGGTTATCATGACTTGGCTTAAAATCAGATTCCAAGTGATGTGAACATTTTATGGATTGAATAAATTGTTTAAAGAGTTGGATTTCAGTAAAGGAGACAGTGGATCATTCAATAAAAGCATTTAACTTAAAGGAGGCCAGTAGATGCAAGCGTTTGCATACATTTATAGGTTTCCCATTAGTAATTGTAACTCATTTTGTTTTTACATTGATACAAATTGCTGGTGTTTGTTATTTTATAATAGTAATTTTTTTCTTGTAAATCTTGTAATTCTTGCAAAGTTCTACTTTTGATAGCCAAATGGAGCCCAGTATAAAATGTCGTGCTGACACGAGAATGTGACGAGATTGTCTTGGAATGACGCCTTGACGTGTGACTCAGATCCTGTGCTATAATACAGCGGCTGACTGCAAAGTGGCAATTCCTGTACAGCTCTTAGTCACCCACATAATTGATATTTACCTCATGTCATGCGAATCAGGCAAAGTGTATGGCAAGATTTTCCACAGAGTAATATTTGTGCAACTCGGAAGGTTCCTTTCACCAATTTGCAGTGCATCCGGCTGACATTGGGAGAGATTTTCATGGAAATATTCTAGTAATTTTTACTTGGAAGCAAGCATGCAGAAGCTGCCAGTTGTGTTGCCATAAAAACATTCACACAAATACATATACTGGCCTTGCCACAGCAAATTCTGTAATGGAATATGCAAATGAATAGTGTTCATATCCAGTGTGGCTGAATTCTTCCCGTGGAGATCAGTTATTTTTGTAATGTTGGAAACGTAGAATTCATGTATTATAAATTATTATTTAGTGAAACAATAATCTTAGAATTAAGAATGTTCTTAGAGCTGGTTCTTGAAACCTGCCCTAGATGCATAATTATATATATATATATATATATATATATATATATATATATACAGGACCGTGCACAATATTTTTCGCGAGCTGGTAGTGCATCAGACTAGCTAACTTATAGATAACTGTACTAGTCCAAGCTCTAAAACTACTCGTCCCGGACTATCGGACCGGACTTATTTTGCACCCTATATATATATATATATATTATATATATATATATATATATATATATTATATATATATATAACTTTTTGTATTTGTAATATTTGTGTTCTTTCCATTACATATCTGCACATAGCATGGTGTTGATATATTCTCTGTATTGTTCTCAGTGCACTGACTGTGAGAACCAGCCATGGGGGAGGACATGCCAACCACGTATGAGTCTCGGACGACCACAACCACCAGTGGTGGCCCCTCAGGTCTGTCCATCAAACGCGAGTACATCACCAGTGTGCCAGGACTGTTCAAGATCGCAGAGATGGTGAGTAGCTCACATATCACATAGTAAATTGTATGTAATATTTCACAAAATAAAAGATCTGATCACAGGAAAAAGTTATGATTACAAAACATTACAAGTAGAACATTCAAATGCAAATGCAGTTTTAAATGTGGTCAGATATTGGTTTAAATAATTTTGGAAGCGGACGTAATCTAAACTCGGTAGCATCAGTTAATGTTATTGTAATGTTGGTATTTTTTATTTTGGGATAATAGTGTAAAAATCAGTTGATCACGTTAAAATACATGTGTCAGTTTAAAATGTGCACTGTGGTGGTTGATTATTATCAACATGTTGATATCAAGGCAGAAGCTATTAGGCAACAATTGTGTTAACATTGAAAATATTTGCCAGACTTTATATACATTTTCATTGATGTATGTTTAATTTCTTATCCATCAAGCAGAGAAACGTTATACCTGGCTGTGGCTAGTGTTGTGTTTCCCTGCTGTATTTACCAAGCTTATGACTGCATAATATTACACTGAATGATTTATATGTGCACAGCAATACGCAGTCACATTGCACAATACTATGGTTTGTTATTATGCAAGCCACATGTATTTAGCTGTCTTGGGGTCCCTGCATGATTAATACATTCTTCGACATGTTCATGTTTATTTGCAGCTCCTGAGAATAACCATGCTTGGAGTTTGTTTCAGCTTCCTTGGATTTTGGTGCTTTTTCTAGTTATAAATACTGAAAGGCATTTAAAAATTATCATGGGCATTCATGGTGCATAAGTTACATAACCATGTAAACTGAAATGCATTCTCTATCTTTTGTGTCAGTTCCTCATTTATTAATGTTTATTAGTATACTGTTTTTAATATTGGAATTGAATGTCGAAGGTATACTTTCATCTAATAAAAGCCAAAACCATCTATATTAGAAAATAACAATAATGATGATTGTCATCTGTCAATATTTTTGTCAGTAGGCTCATTTTACGACTGGATTCGCATATATATTTATTGATATTGATATTGATATTGATATTGATATTGATATTGATATTGATATTGATATTGATATTGATATTGATATTGATATTGATATTGATATTGATATTGATATTGATATTGATATTGATATTGATATTGATATTGATATTCATATGCATATGCATATGCATATGCATATGCATATGCATATGCATATGCTTATGCTTATGCTTATGCTTATGCTTATGCTTATGCTTATGCTTATGCTTATGCTTATGCTTATGCTTATTATTATTATTTATTTATATTTATTTATATAATTTAATGGGCCAATTGGACGTTGCAAAATGAAAAATGTAAAAAAAATTATGTGCCTGGGGTAGGCATTTTTTAATCACGCACCTATCAGTTTGCAAGTTTGGGGCTGAAAAAAGAGGAAACAAATTCTTGAAAAAGAGCTAAGGGTATACGTGCCATTGCAATCCACAAACAACTTATTTTAAATTTTTAGATGAGTTGACCTCTTGCATCGGTTTTGGGACTTTCCTGTGTAGATGAACCTGCGACTGCGTGTATTCTCTACGACATTATATTGTTGCATGTATTCTCTACGACATTACATTGTCGCATGTATTCTCTACGACATTACATTGTCGCATGTATTCTCTACGACATTACATTGTCGCGTGACTTTCAGGTCCTCTGCTTCATCACTTTCATTTGCTCGGTCGTGTACCCGCGCTACAAGGGTGACGGCTGGGTCGAGTTTGTCTCCATGTCGGCCCTGCTCACCGTCGGCATCAACTTCATCTTCTACCTGATCGGACTGCGCCAGCAACTGCCGCAATTCATGCTGCTCGTCGTAAGTACTAAACCTCCACGGTCGTCTCTTGCAGGTGCTCAGTCTCATTGTGTTCGCGTGTGCGTGCGCGTGGCACTGGGGCAGCGTGCAGGCACTCGCGCAGTTTGTCTCGCTGTCCGGATTCACGTGCATCCTGGTCTACTTTCTCATGAGCCTCTTTAACCTCGTCAGTCACTACCCCGGGCCCTGGATGCTGGTTGTGAGTACACCTGGGTTTGTTTAGGCATGTGCCCCCTGGCATGTCCCCCTGGGTTGTCTCACGGTCGATGTTAATGTTTAATGGTTTCACTTTCGGTTTTACCCAAGACATTTGTTTTGTTCACCTCCGGATTTGCAGTTGTCTACGAAGACGATTTATTGCAGATGTCTTGTGGATGAAATAATAGTGTTATTACTTGATGAGCTGTTTGTGGCTTACTTGCTTGTTCAGGTATTTTACAAATTACAATTTATAAATTTATCCAGATGTCTGGTTTCAAACATAATTGTCCTTAGAAGTTTGAAATGACAGTTTGGGCATGAAGTGTGTTTCATAGTACCCCATACGTATCCAGACCCAGTGCCTATAATGAGTAGTTTGTCCTAGTCCCAGCATGTATGTTATAGCGAGAGTCCAGTGAACTCTGCATAATTGTCATCATAACAATCACAAATACGTGGTCTATAAATGTGATGTATGCAAGCTTTTGCGTGTATGTGTCTGTGTGTGTATATGTCTGTGTGTGTATATATGTGTGTGTATCTGTGTGTGTCTTTGTGTGTGTGTGTACATGTCTGTGTACATGTCTCTGTAGGTAATCAAGGCACACATGTATGGTTTATAATGGCCAGTACTGGTAGTTGTCATTGCTATCTGCCCTTAATCCACAGAACAGTGAGGAGCCTGGCAGCATTAACTGATGTTATTGTTGTGGTGATGCAAGTCGAATTGGCACTTAGCAGATAGACTGACTGTAGGAAACTATTTTCAATGAACCTAATTCCTCAATGTCATATTCAAATACATTGTGACGGTATTCTTGCATAACTGCTGTGAACAACAGTTAAGGACAGTCACTTGAACCATCTATAATAAATTAAATGCATCAGAACATGTAGTTTATGCATAGATGCAACAAAACCATTTTAGTGTGGCTTAAACAACTTCGACACTGGTTATCTTCAGTTATTTTAGCAAAAGGATGAATTATTTTACCAGATTACATGTTGGCATTGAAAATGGTTTAAAATATTAAAGGCAAAAAAAGTTAACTGTTTCGTGGCATACACCTAATAGAGTTAATATAAAGTAACAATTTCCACATATACTCAATTTTTTAACGTCAGCGGTTTACTCAGAATGTGACTTTAAAGTCTAAAATTCTAACGAAATCCACGATGGTCTAGACGCCGCCATTAAGTGACGGGTTAAATTGACTTGGCCATTCAGCGTGCGGCATTCTATGTCGGACCCTTAACCTGCGACGTTGTTAAGGGTCAACAACTTCGAGTCTTCGACAGTTCGTTCAGTTGGCGTGACATCTAGCAGCTGCTTATAGACGTGTATCTAAATCTGTGGTTAAATCTATGGTAAACTTTAGTAATTATGCCTTACTGTTCGGTATATGGTTGCAATAATAGTTGAAACAACCGGTAGTATTGAAGAAATTGATTCATATTTGCGGGCGTACTGTTTGGAATCCCTCCAGTCCAAGTACAGTTCACTTTGCTCGGTCCATTTTTAGGAGAAATGCTTTGAAGTAGACATGTAGTCATGTATCATCAGTTGATGGGATGATTTCAGCGATAACAATAATAGACACCTTTATATTTACCGTCATCAGCATGTTACGCGCGTTGCCGAGTTGCAGCCATTTCATGACAACAGCCAAACCCCATGCAGTGAATCTTCGTGTAGAGCGCCTCGATCACCGTCGTGACGTCATTCTTCGTCTAAGATGGAGTAGCGCGTAGTATTTGGATGGCTGGGTGTTACAAAATATTTTTCTGGTAAACCGCTGGCGTAAAAAATTGAGTATATGTGGAAATTGTTACTTTATATTAACTCTATTAGGTGTATGCCACGAAACAGTTAACTTTGTTTTGCCTTTAAACACTGGTTGTGTAATTTCATTTCACTGAAACTGTGAGGTTCTGTCTCTTTCCGTTGTAGGAGTTCATTATTTACTGCGTGTTCACCGTGTTCTTTGCCATCGCTGCCATTGTGGCTGCAGTCAGTGGTAGTTACCACGCATCCATTGGAGCCACGGCGGTAAGTTAGTCTTCTCTTCTCAGACGATTTGGCAACATTTCTGCACATTTGAACAGGATCAGTTTTTCATCAGTAGACAGACCTTAGTGTGGCTCCCTGTCTGTCTCTCGTACAGCTTCATTCCACAGATGATAAGTCATCTAAGCAAACTGCGTTAAGTGCTAAGCTGACTGATGAACGTTTTCTTACTATAGGTTTGCTACCACTGCATTCACGTTGTGTCACAATCTATTTGTATTATCACTGGGCAATAATATTGTATTATAGCATACTGTATATTAAGCTAACTCATAAATGCTGTAAGTGCATCACCTCCCATTAGCCTTATGTTGTTATTCACTTCCTCAAACTATTAACCTTTCATCTACCAATAGGCAGAAAAAAGCACTAAAGCAGTTATTTAAAGAACTATACCAATGTTTTCAATGGCGAGACATTCCGCAAACTGCACACACAAGTTTCAAGTACTGTCATGGTTTTAATATCTGCCCTTGGATGGTTAGTTGCTTCAGCAGGTAGGTGTTAATTTGAAGAAAAATATTCCAAAATAGAAATGTATAACCTTCAATGACTCTGTGTGTGGTTTCAGTTCTTTGCGTTTGCGGCAACTGCGATCTTTGGAGTCGACACGTTCTTCCAGTTCCGGGCGTGGCAAGACGGACAGACACACATGACCACTGGCGCCACCACCACCACCACCACTACGAGCGAGACAACGGCACAGTACTAACTCAGTTGTCATCCAGGTGGCAGCACAGTGATTGAGTGTCGCACCCCTTACGTGGCAGAAAATTATGTGGAAGAAAAGTTTGGTGCAAATTACATATTGGCATGAAGACTTCAGATTCGATATGGTTGTGTGAAAAATCAGCAGCTTTGTTAGTTTATCCAGTGGACTTAATATTCTATTTATTTACCGTCTAAATGAAACTGCTCCTTGGAATGTATTTTTTGCCAAAATTGTGCATTGCAAATGCATAAAAACAGTCACAGCTGTTAGAAAACTTCTTACCTGGTCATAGCTATGAAGAGATTTGACTGGACAATGAAGGGCATTTTTAAAAATATGTTGGATATTTTTGTATTAATTCTGGATGATTCTGGTCTTGCAGACAATTGAAAAGTGCCAGTTTGATGCTTAACAGACAGGGTTGCACCTTTATGGTAGGGTTTCTGCACTTTACAAGTCTTATGTCTAGATATGTTTGATTTGCAAGTCTGTAGAATATTTGCAGAAACGTGGGTACAAGTTTGAGGGGTGTGCTCAAGGGTGATTATAAGGCCAGGGGGCAAGGGTTGAGAAGGACTGGGGTTGGTTTCTTAAAAAGGCATTTTTTCATGCAGTCGGTCTGGTTTTCTTTGTGACATTATAAAAACATTACGTGTTTTTTCTAATTACAACCACACACTAAATATGTTATGTATATTCTTGCATATATTATTTCAAAAATTAGAAGAAAAAAACAATCCTTTGAAACTCCTCCTGGCCTGTGAATGTCTACAACGTGAAATATTTCAGATCTGACCAGGGTTGGTCCTGTGCTGCCGTTATTTTGTAGATGTTTCTGTAAGATACATTGTAGGCCAGAATGTAGCAAACAAACTTATCTTCTTTACCAAAAGCTAGTAACAGCGTGTGAGATGTTTTAGCGTATGGCGCTCTCGTGACTAGGTAGTTAAATGTTTGCTTAGGTTTTTATACACATATTGATTATGCATTTTGTTGTTATTGGTGTGATTTGTGCAGCGGTGTACACCTATATTTGTATAAAGGGACTTGGAATGTACCCACTAGCACAATGAGTGCAGGTTGCACTGGGAGGTCCATAACTGTTTATAAGGCAATTTATTTCATAGTACACTCTCTGTGTAGATAAACCTGATTTATCCTGGCTTGTGGTGAATCTTCTCTCATTTAAGTAGAATAAGAGAATATGGAGAATCGACCTCATTCCAGAAGAATAAGTTTAATTCAAGCACATCCAACAAATTAATTTATACAGTTTAGCTTTCATTGTAACTGAACATGTGGTCATTCAGCATATCAGCTGCGATTGTGGTATTTATAATTTAGATTCTGGTTTCGACATCTGTGGCCAAAAATTGATTTAGTGAGTCGCATGTTTCATACGTCTGTGCCAGCTGTCTCATTAGCATAATTTATTCAATCTGTTACCTGTGCTTACGAATAGCTGCAATGCCAGGCTGTTCATATGCGGCAATGTTAATGGAAGTTCCTTGGGATAACTTATACATTGTTCACAGGGGCCGCTGTAGTGCAGTGGTTAAAGCATCAGCCTCTATCGACAGAATCTACATTTGAATCATCTTGTTGTCATTTTGAAATGTGTACACTTTCAGTTCAGTCAGATGTATGAATGACCAACTGGTTACAACCGGTGGTTTATTAACAATCTTTATTCTATAATAACAAGGTCTGTTATGGAGTAACATTTAAAGCACTTCAGGCATCCCAGTGAACTGGATTCCGTGCTATTTAAGAATTTGTCTTTCCTCGCAACACTTGATGCCATAAACAGTTATGGACCAACAAAGAGACTATTTTTGTGTGTAAATAGGCAAACTGGCGCTTCCCAGTTCCGTAGACTTTATTAGGAAATGTGGCTTCCAGGTTTGATATCGTCCAGTTGAGTAGTTTTGGTGAGAGGAGCAGACCGTAGCTGTTTTGTCTGCGTAGTGGTAAAGGTCATTGGTATAACATGTTTAATGTAGTCACCACACTGCTTGCTGTTTCAACCAGCAGAGTATTACTATATATTTGCTATAATTATTATGCAGAAGTGCGATCTGCCATGGCCATCACTGTAGCGACAGGTTGGACCTGTTCTGCATGTGATCCAAAAATAGACATCTTTGTCTTGACCTATAACTTTCTGTAGAAAGTTATAATCTCACCTCTTCTGAAGAAATAATGCTAGGGTAATATAATACTAAGTAACTAATACTGCTGTTGCTGTGGACATTATTTCGTCATACAGCCCATCTATTAAACCCACTTTCTCAAAATGTTACTATTTAAGTCTGGTGTTTAAAGCTTACTGTGGAATTTAAAAAGGTGCAACTTCAAAAATGCAGCATAAAACCCAATTTACTGTTGCAATTCACTTGGTAGTGGTAGGTCACTTTGCTATGGCAGGTTGTCACTTTGCAGTGGCATGTCATTACTTTGCTGTGGCAGTTTGTCACTTTGCAGTGGCATGTCACTTTGCTGTGCCAAGTCACTTATTTCTCACATCCACAATGTTGTATATGCATTTCACATTTTTGTAAACAATATATGATGGAGGAACTGATGAAACAGTCAGACATGAACCTATTGAAACTAACATGCAATCTACAGACCGTTCAGCCTACCAGAATT
Source organism: Oasisia sp. SBJ-2009 (assembly GCA_964017155.1). NCBI lineage: Eukaryota > Metazoa > Annelida > Polychaeta > Sabellida > Siboglinidae > Oasisia > Oasisia sp. SBJ-2009. The sequence continues at coordinate 24,385,183 of OZ024862.1, forward strand.
TTCTAATACCAACATTGCCTTTTGAGACAAATTTACACTTGCTACAACATGGCAGATTTATGGTTGTGCCATAACAATATAGTTTATATATACATGTGTGAAGTTTGTATTGTCGAATGTATGCATACACATAATTTATATATACTTGCATTGCATATTTGCGCTGTCTGTTGGAACACAATGTGTTTTTGTACAAGTTCGGTGAAGTAGTTTCTAAAAGTAATTCATGTAGAAAATTCTCTAGAAGTTGTTGCTTATTTTTGCTGGTTCGTTTCAACTTGAGATTGTCACGAACAAAACGGGTCATGCCTAGGATTGACAACTCTGTAGGCCATCGCGTGGTTATTGGGTGAATACTGTAAACATTACAACTACTAAATGTAGTGTGATCAATCGGTGTAACATGGTTTCATAAAGAAGCTTAGTCAATGAGTGCAGAGTAGAATACTTGGTGTTTCCATAGATCTGTTTGCTATTGTGATCACAGGCACATTATAGTTCTTTCTGTAATCCAAATGTTATTGGATGGGTCTACCTTCTCTAACAGTTCCTAGAAGAAATTGTGATGGCTTTTCAAAGAATATTTTGGTACATCTTTTAATAACAATAAATATTTTCTACAGCTCATTATGAATCATTGTTTCTGTACTGTGTAAACATGATATTTACCCATTCTTATATTTCTACAGCGTATATGTGTATGCTATTATGCTACATTGAGTTTGGCATCTCTTGAAATAATATTAAACACAATTTTCTACATGTGGCTATTGAATTTTCACTGGTTGTTGAATGCTCTGTTATAACTATGCAAATAAAATACTATTAAACAATTGTTTAAGTATTATTCTTTTCAGTGTAATGAAATAACTAATCACCTCTAAATAAAGTATATTTTGATGAGTTTCACAGTATATTACAAATTATTGTTTGTTGATGCCATTTTAAATAACGGCGTACAACTACTGACATTGTATCGCTTCAACCGCCATGTAGAAATACTTTGACAAGACAAGATTACTGACTTAATGAGAACAATGTTGTGGCAACTAGCTCACGGAATGGCCAAGAGAGGAAGTCCAGCAGCAACCTACATAGACAGCTTGAAGGAAGATGTAGGTCAAGAGGTGGGAGACTTAAAGTCGGCAATGGTAGGCCAAGGGACGTGGAGAAGGAAAGTTGAAGCCACAAATGTTCAGCCTCAGTGGCCAAAATGAGTGAGTGAATGAGTTTACATTTGAATCCTTACTACAACATATATTATAGATCTAAAATCATCAGGCAATAAAAATATTTGTGGTAATTTGTAATTATTTTATGTATAAAGTTGTCCATAAGAAGGTGTATAAGAAATCAACGAGTCCACAACATATTTTAAAATCTTTTATATCATAATTGTGCCCTGATCTTGCATAGATACTACATTTGTACATGTCTATAATGACAGGAGTGCATATAATACAACTATGTCTGCGAGCTTTACTATCGTACAAATCTATGTACAAATTCAACACATGGACAAAATAAAAATACATTCATGACAATCATATATACAAAGTCATGTACATGCGTGTACATACAATTTCAGTTAAAGATCTAATCTAACTTGATCATCTCCTCCAAGGTTCCAAGACTATAAAGAGTGACCTGTTTGAGGAGGTGATCATATCAGCCGGATTAATTTCCTATATTTTATGTCTAACAAAGGGTGGCCTTAATTATGAGGTGACTGCAATACCAAGGTGACCATAAGGTGATTTGGAAGACGAGACACAACCAAGCCACACATTGACAACTTGGATTTATCCTTTTCCTCAAAAAGTGACATGTCACCATGAATTCTTTCGCTATATTGTTTCAACATCCACATTGTCGGTGTACACTACACAACTCTGGTTTATACAGCCATTTCTTAGAGCAGTAAATTGATAGAAGAGATGAAAATCATTTATCGTTTTTGCTGGTTATGTGGTTACTTGTAAGGCAGTGTAAACCATAAATCTATAAAAGTATCAACAATTACAACAATGTGTATATTGTTTCTACTATATCATTAGTACTAAAACTTCTCTGTATAATAACATTAATTGTTTTGCCATCATTTGTGATATGTATTGTTCATAATATATATATATATACATATATATATACAGGGTGTATATATATGTGTGTGTGTGTGTGTGTGTGTGTGTGTGTATACACATATATGTATATATATATATTATATATATATATATATATTACATAACAATCACAGGGTTTCACTGGTGTGTTACACTGAGGTCATTTGTGTAGCGAGATTGGTAAAATAAAAATCACGCTTTAACAATTATTATACGTAACCAAATTGGCAGAGAAGCCAGGTTGTACAATACAGAATCAAGCGTGTGTCTCTATCTGTTTACATACCAGGTATTACATCACATCAACTTAATTCTCGCAAATGTGTTAGCACCATTTTGAAAGTACTGTACACTGATATAATTTACAAATATGTCTGATATAACAATGAGATAAAATTGCATTTAAAATGCAATCAACAAAGACGGATGCAACCTAGTAGTGACTATCATGACTTCTAGGTTTCTGCCTATCATAGGTTGTTGGGGAAGTAGTTCCTGATTACCCCTATCTCCGTCAGATCTGGACAATGTCACATGTCACACTGTTTTGACACTGTGAAGTGCTTCTCAAATTACTAAAATCGGCCTTTAAGACACCAATAAATAGTCTTCAAAAACACCGCCTATTAAAAATATCAACATACAAAATAATCATTACAACAGTCCACCTGCTTGAACTGATTTCCCGGTCTCTGCCAGTCACTTTATGCACTTTGACAAGTGTTTGTTTCGATATGGGGACGTCCCAGATTCCCACTGGGATTTGAACAACCCCATTACTTGGATATGTGTTGCTCGTGGTAAAAATATGCATAGAATCTTCGTTATTGAGTCATCTTGTCCATCATCGTCAGACTCTGCCAGCCGAGACTAGATGCGGTATCGTGCCGCCGGTATATACCAATAGGTGTCGCTCCGTGTACTCCACCTGGTGTCTGGGTGATGTGGTACTTGTGCACACGGTCCATCCGGCCTCCAACACCGATCGGGATGGCCCGATTTGTCCGACCGGGCCTACGACGATTCCGCTGAACTTTCAGGTCATCGGGGATGGACGAAACTACAACCCATACACAAGTCTGTAGAATTAAGATGTCTTAATGGCTACGAGAAATAGAGATGTACAGGTAAACATGATGCAGGGAATGACTGAGAATAATAATATAAAACATACAATGATAACTAGAGTTCATCCTACTACTGAAATGCATGGAACATTGTTGTTTTCGTCTACGATAAGGTTATATTATAATGACAATTTATACATGCTAAAACAACAGTTTATGAGTGTCTGAAGGGGTAAGCAAGCATTCACTGACTTTTCATGTTAGTTTACCCCTGACAATCGTATTACAGTAGTAGTATAATATTTTCTATGCTTGTACATCTACTTTTTTCACATACCAGGATCAATACACATGATGTACAACCTCAATGTAATTATTGCAATACAATATACATCAGTTATTATGTGTTAAACCAGCATCGTAAGAGTTACATATTCCTGGTAACATATTAATTTGTAAACTAGATGTTTTTATATTTAGATTTAAATGCAAGTATATTACTAAAAGTGTTAATGCCATTACTAGAATTCGTGAATTACACAATTACACTCCACAGACACACACATACATCGTTCTCATTGTGGAATGAGCACGTATTTAAAAAGTTTATGGACAGAAATTTGAAACAACGAAATCAATAAATTAGATCAAACTACATTTATTTTGACACAGACTATCTCGATAAAATAGATTCAGAAGTATGTTTAGACTAACACAATAAAGTACTGACATTGAAAAAATATTCCAATCTGCCTAAATCATGTTATTTAAGAACCACCATTTCAAAAAAAAAATATTACAAGTGGGCTCCACTGAATGCAATCACTTTGGGTTGAGTTAACGATTTATTTTGCAACATTTTTATTCTACTAAATAGTTGATTCTTTTGACCACAATTATATTCAGTGGACTTATTGCATTTATGAGTACAACATTACACACACTACTACTGTATTACAACATAAACAAGAATCATCCTGATAGTGAATTAAAGAAAACATAAACCAACAGGTTAGTTAAATATGGAGAGAAATGTAGCGAGTAGTAACACCGAAAGTATGGAAACAGTATTACAAACTTATTATTACATGTAACAGTAATCATGGGAAAGAGTTAAACAATCACCAATTGTTAATTCTTAAATATGTCATAAAGAAAATACTATAATCACAGTGAAAATGAATGACCATCAATTAGTGTGAAAGTCAGTCTTTGTCAAGTAACATACATGTAGGTATCATGCAAGTTAAAAGCAGATTCAAACAGAATGACACTTTGCACTAGAGTGAAAACTTACCCCTGAGGTCCACTAAAAACAAAGAATTAGTGATGTCATAAATGTGATGTGATAAAATCAGTGCCTCATGTTTGAAAAACCCAGGCGAGCGATAAATCACTTGCCTAAATATGCAAAATAATTTAGGCGAGTGATTTTTACTTTTGTTTTTATCCACCAGGTGGTGTTCTATGTAATATGTGTGGCTGGTATATATATATATACGCCAGCTCAGGTATAGTATATCCGTATAATCGTGTTGTGTGGTTCGTTTTGCAAAGTGATTTGTTTAATTATGCAGTTACTTACTTAGCATCTTATGTTTGCATTAAACATCTATGATCACATATGTATATTTAAACACATCACTTACTATCTTATTAGTGTTAAAAACGTGCTTAGTCAATAGGAGCAAGAGCAATCGCTCGCCTTAAAAATGAAGCACTGTAAAATGGTTTTTGGTTTCTGATTTTGTCACAGAATTACATCATAGTTTCTCATACTTCCTAATAATTATCTATTAAAATATAACTGTGAAATCATATGGTAAACTATAAAATATAAACTGCTTCAAAAGATCACAAAACAAACTTCATTGAACCAGTACATGAAGGTACGGGCCACTCACCAACATATCGCTTCTTCCCGTTGATAGTAGTCACCTGACTCCCAGAATGCCTTGAGTACGCCGGATTGTGATAATGGGTACTCCGTGGAAGTGACAAAGTCCCGTTTTTCTCAGTGTCGCGGAGTGTCATCTTGCCCGTGTGCTTGTGTTTGAAGACGCGCCGGCCGGCCAGACAGGCGAAGACAAAGGTGGCAATGACAACCATGCCACCGACGACACACAGGATGATTATTAGGATCAAGGACCATCGGCCAGAGGACCCGCCACTCGTAGACTCATCGTCAACAGGGTCGAACAGACCTAAAACATGCAACATTGTTGATTGTCTGACTATATCTGAGCTGGCGTATATATATATATTTCATATAATATGTATGTATTATACATGTTCACATTTCCCTCATTGATGGCTTATGTCACTGACGCCAAACTTTCAGGGATTAAAGGGGCACTGTATGGGATTGAACCTTCCACGCGAAACGGCAAAATTTGGCCGACCCGCGAGAGGCAGCACCGTCAGTAACTAAAAATATCTTGTTGACGTTGCGCAGCCGAGCGGTGGATAAATCTGCGACAACTGACAAGACAAACGTGCCGCGTGATAACTGTTGTTGCTATGTTTAATGGCTTTTAAAGTGATCCTGGACAATGCAGTTGTGGAAACATCTGTAATAGATTGGAAAAAAGAGGCGCGTGTCCGGTTTGATTCAAATTAAAACAGATATTTTTAGGTACTGATGGTGCTGCCTCCTCGCGGGTCGGCCAAATTTTGCTGTTTCGCGTGGAAGGTTCAATCCCATACAGTGCCCCTTTAATCTATGATCTCTTGGAAGAAACAGGATGCCATTATCTTTTTAATATCAGTGGGTATGGATTTGAATGTTAATGTTAAATGGACTTAAATCAACTGCATTATGCATTTTTTCTGTGACTGTTCCGACAATTTATTTCCACTTATTTGGGGATGTCTCTCGCATAGTGATGAACTGTTCAAATTTATATCTTAAACACAAACTGGAATATCTTGGGAAACTGTTTCCTCTGTGTATAACTACTGCAATCTCAGCAATAGGCATTTAACTATGCTAGTTCAAACATTAACTGTTAGATTACTGGACACCACCACAGTATCCTCGATACTTGATTGACTGAGCATCAAGGGACCCCAAAGAACCCATCTTCAGTGTCATTATGTGCTGCCCTCTGGTGTCATATCATATGGCCATGGCTGTCATATGGCACCAGAGGGCAGCACATTATTTTACCAAAGAAGGCACTACTGATATTCCTAAAGCTCCTTCGAGTCCGAAAACTAGAGGGGAATCGGGAGGGGATCAAAACTTTATTTCCATTACACAAATTAACTTGGGAACAATGTATGTGATGATCAGACACTTATTGCAGCAAAACAAAACAAACAAAGAAACAAGAGCGTGCACTCACACTGGGCTGGGGTGAAGGAGCCGACCTTGGAGGTGCGTCCACTTGGACAGCTGGAGCAGATCAGTTGACCATCACTGGTCTGATACTGACCGGCAGGGCACGACACACACGTCTGACTGACCGTGTCCAGTCTCGTTCCAGCTGGACACAACACTGGGGCAGAAAGAAGACCACGGTCATCACTTCCCTTACTATTTTCTTAAATTCAATAGAATCAGTTTCATTGTTCTTAAGTGAAGCATAATTGTATCAGAACATGGTCTCATATCGAAAAGGTCTATTTGAGTTCCTCTTAGTTTCCTTCTGTTTCAAGAACTCTATTTTGTTATGTGCCCAGTGTTTATGATAATTAATACCATCATAACTGCAGTTTTTCTGAAAACAATGCAAAATAGGATATCATTATACAACAGGACGAGATACTTTTTCAATAAGAGTCAACAAATTTGTCATGACATTTTAAGGGATGAATAGACGGCTTGAAGCTTACAACACTGATCCCCGCGGTAGGGCATCCAGCCTTGTGGACATCCTGGTTTGTCGGTAGAACTGTAGCGAAGACTGGTAGCCGTGTATGAGTTGCCATCCACTGACACGTCAAATCGACCGGACTCTGTCAAGTTCTTCAACTCTCCCAGCAGCTTAGAAGATTCTGCCTGCCTGTGAAAAAATACGACAATAAAATAAAACACCTCCTTTTTCCATTGATGTTTTAAGGCAAACTTCTGCCTTAAAAAAAAAATTGTGTGTACATTTCCTTCTAAGACTCAAGTCTCATTTTACCAGAATTACTATTTGAGGTCACTTGATGTAAATATTAAACAAATAATTGTATACATTTCTATAAGGTATATTTGGTAAATAATAGCAATACCTTTATGCACAATATTTATTAATTAATAAATTATTCAATATTGCTTAGATTTTAATTAACGCTATTTTGTAAATATGAAAACTCCATAAAGGAGTTATCACTTACATGTATATTGTTTACTCGTGTTAAGATCACAATAAAATCAAACCTAAGTTTTATAGCATACAACAGAAAAGACAAAAAACAGAAAAGAACTGGCTGTGTTTTATTCTTTCTATAAAATAGATATGAATAACACAAAAATCTGGAGAACAAAACATTCACAAATGCATCAAATACATTAGAATGTTACAAATACTTTAGAAATTGTCATAATTAGCAAAACAGAACACTTTTAAGAAGACATACTTTTGTGGCAGCCAGGCGGCCATTCTGAGTGTGATTTCACTGATGGCCCGGGCAAGCCTACTGGCTGAGTGACCACACACAAGGTCAAAGTTGCGAGACTGACACAGTCCGATGGCGTTGTCACCACACACGTCGGTGTGTCTGCTCAGCTGTATCAGTGCCTGAGTGATGAACACATCACGGAAGGCGGCGTCAGAATCTCGACACTCGCCAGTAAACTTCATCTCCAGTGTCGTCTTCATGGCCGTTGGTGTCACCTCTACAATGGCAAAGGTGACGCGGCTTGTGTCAAGGTTCGTGTCATTTACAATTGTGTTTTAATTATGCCAATTGTTTTCTGACTCAAACACGTAATTACAACAGATGAGCTGTATATGCATGTTGATGTCTTTATTTCTATCAAACAACATTATCTTGTTATACCATATAAGATATAGTTTACACTAATTCAACATTGTTTGCTGATGTTCGCTGCCTGGTCGTTATGACAGGCATTTGTTACATATGAAATATAATCATAAAGTTCAAAAATATTTAATAAATTAACACTATAACAATAAAATGATGAATAAGAAACCATTAACAAGTATTTTTATACAATGTTATCAAGTATTGATACACTATAATTTGTAAAATGAATTTGCAATTACTTTTAAATATCAAATACAACTCATTACTGTTTCAAGTGTAAGATGTGTGAACAATAAATATACCAAATTAGATCAAATCTAACATAAATAATATCTAAAATTAAATACGACCCAACCCTATGTGACACTCACGTAGACATGCCATGACAGTGAAGCCAGCAGGGAAGGGTGGTGTCCATCCACTGGTCTGACACTTGTGACTGCCGTCGTATGGGCTCTGGTTGACATAGCCTTCGTCACACTTGACGTGACACCGGTAGATGTATTTCTCCTGTCTACACACCAGTCTGCCATGGGCAGTGGCTGGAGTGTCCCGGCACGAGAACCCTGCAATGACACCGATGACGGTACATTTGAGGATGACACAAGCCATTCTGACAAACTGTGTGACACTCTTCAAAACTTGCACTATCTGGTGTGGCAGATGTAAATATCCCACTTCTGACACCATTTCTTTAGGTATGCAAGACACATAAAATATCCCACTTCTGACACCATTTCTTTAGGTATGGAAGACATAATATATCCCATTACCGACACAATTTCTGTAGGTATGCAAGACAGATAAGATATCCCACTTCTGACACAATTTCTTTAGGTATGCAAGACATAAAATATCCCACATCTGACACCATTTCTTTAGGTATGCAAGGCACATAAGTTATCCCACTACTGACACCATTTCTTTAGGCATGCAAGACATAAGATATCCCACTTCTGACACCATTTCTTTAGGTATGCAAGCCACATAATATCCCACTTCTGGCACCATCTCGGTAGGTATGCAAGACATCTTACTGAGAATGAACATATCTAAGAACAGGCACTGAACAGTGTGGTTAGTAGGCGAAAAGTACAGTAACAAGTCCCACTTCACGTGACACAAGTGTGATGGCCACAAGGCTATCTATGACAGGTACACCATCAACTGATGTAGCCAGTGTGTCACAATTTGCTTATATCACTATCAAAATAGTGTGACCTCCACCAAGCTTTGCCGTCAGTGTTGGTAATAGTTGTATGCTAGGAAACTTGGATAGATCAATTAACCAAATTTACCATCCATTTAAAATTGTGCAAACACAGACCTGCTCACTTAGGTCTATTCTTAGTAATAAAATCAATAAAGGACACTTAATACAATAACATACACCAGAGAAAAAATCATGGAGGAACTTTTTATTTACCTTGATAGATGAGAGTGATGTTGAACCTGCAGTGTGCCTCATGTCCATTCCCTCCTTTGGCCACATAACTGACAAAGGTCACTCCCAGCTCGAGTTCACTGCCAGGGTCCACAGTTGAGACCAGGTTTTTCTCTTTCAAGTAGGAGCCATCCGTATCCACAGCAACAGGCGTCCTCCACCAAACCCTCCTGGACCTGCCCCCAGCGAAGACAATGCGACTCTCCGGACAGAAGAGGAACACCGGCGCCACTGGTGGTAACATACAGAACCAGGTTTGTACATTGTTGCACAGCATGGCCACAGTGTAGGTCAAGGCCAAGCATGGATCTGTCTTACCCATATAGAGTCTCTAGATATTTGCAAATTCGGTTTGATTGAGCAGTTTTCCTTGGAATAAGTTGAAACGTTAATGCTTCATGTATTACTAGGTCTCTACCCTAGTGGTAATAGCAGCTATGCTTTTCCATCGCTTCTCAACAAACTGCTCTGTTTATGTGGAATGCTATGCATTTTCAGTATTAAAAGCACAAGTGTAATATTATTAGTGCCGATTAAAAATGCATTATATAAATAAAATAATGAGTACAATGAATGACAACCAAATGCGGTATAATTCATATTGTATGCTTTGTTTGAGACTGATTTCAAGCAGTGCTTACTTACCTAGTCTATCAGTAGGCACCCGTGTCGTGGTGGTTGTTGGAGTGGTCGTGGTGGTTGTTGGTGTGGTCGTGGTGGTTGTTGTTGTGGTCGTGGTGGTTATTGGTGTGGTCGTTGTTGGTGTGGTCGTGGTGGTTGTTGGTGTGGTCGTGGTGGTTGTTGGTGTGGTCGTGGTGGTTGTTGGAGTGGTCGTGGTGGTTGTTGGTGTGGTCGTGGTGGTTGCTGGAGTGGTTGTGGTGGTTGTTGGTGTGGTCGTGGTGGTTGTTGGTGTGGTCGTGGTGGTTGTTGGAGTGGTCGTGGTGGTTGTTGAAGTGGTCGTGGTGGTTGTTGGTGTGGTCGTGGTGGTTGTTGGAGTGGTCGTGGTGGTTGTTGGTGTGGTCGTGGTGGTTGTTGGAGTGGTTGTGGTGGTTGTTGGTGTGGTCGTGGTGGTTGTTGGAGTGGTCGTGGTGGTTGTTGGTGTGGTCGTGGTGGTTGTTGGAGTGGTTGTGGTGGTTGTTGGTGTGGTCGTGGTGGTTGTTGGAGTGGTCGTGGTGGTTGTTGGAGTGGTCGTGGTGGTTGTTGGTGTGGTCGTAGTTGTTGTTGGAGTGGTCGTAGTGGTTGTTGGTGTGGTCGTGGTAGTTATTGGTGTGGTCGTGGTGGTTGTTGGAGTGGTCGTGGTGGTTGTTGGTGTGGTCGTAGTGGTTGTTGGTGTAGTCGTGGTGGTTGTTGGTGTGGTCGTAGTGGTTGTTGGTGTGGTCGTGGTAGTTGTTGGTGTGGTCGTGGTGGTTGTTGGTGTGGTCGTGGTGGTTGTTGGTGTGGTCGTAGTGGTTGTTGGTGTGGTCGTGGTGGTTGTTTGTGTGGTCGTGGTGGTTGTTGGTGTGGTCGTGGTGGTTGTTGGTGTGGTCGTGGTGATTGTGGGTGTGGTCGTGGTGGTTGTCGGTGTGGTCGTGGTGGTTGTTGGTGTGGTCGTGGTGGTTGTTGCTGTGGTCGTGGTGGTTGTTGGTGTGGTCGTGGTGGTTGCTGGTGTGGTCGTGGTGGTTGTTGGTGTGGTTCTGGTAGTTGTTGGTGTGGTCGTGGTGGTTGTTGGTGTGGTCGTGGTTGTTGTTGGTGTGGTCGTGGTGGTTGTTGCGGTAGTCGTGGTGGTTGTTGGGGTAGTCGTGGTAGTTGTTGGTGTGGTTGTGGTTGGTGTGGTCGTGGTAGGTGCGAAGACACAGGCACAGGCGGCCTGGCTGTACACTGTGCCCTGGGCACACGGTCGCTCCACACCACCAAGAATGTACGTGGTTGGACGGGACCCGGGACTCAACGGACACAGACCTGTCACGGAAGAACAATGGTTTATATGACAATATGTACAAACACCAATACAGGGAGCAGTTGGTCATGAAGGGAGGGACTGGGGGAGAATGACACCGAGGCAGAGGAACAGAAAAATGCGGCATCTGCTCCCTGGAATTTCAGTGGAGGGCAATCGTATAGTTCTGCATGTAGTGTGTCAAGTTTCTATAATAGACCATTATAAGTATGTATATTAAATCTGTTTCTTTAAGGTAAGACAAGCATTTTCCATTGCTAAAACAATATCTTTGTTTGAAAGTTTGTGGAAACAGATTGGCACAAACCCTAAAGCTCTAACACAGAGTTGACAATATAATACTGCATTAGTCAGGCAGACATGTAAGGCAACACTTCTCTATTAAGGATGCCCTTGGGACTGGGCAAAGAGGTCTGATTAGCAAGGTGAACTTATTACATATTAACAGGACTATAATTATAGTTTCCTATATTTTACCATGACCTTGGTACAGATTTTGGACTACCCTAAATTGATCTTTATTGTGAGGAGGTTGTATTTCTTAAGAATGTTTAAAGAAATAGATGTCATAATGTTATATTAGAACAAGCAAGAGTGAGTGTCTGAGGCAAGAAAAGTCAACGAGAGGAAGGTTGGACACATTTAGCAGAGGGTTATGTCCTGCAGTGGATGGATATGACCTAGATATGACACGAAGCGTTAGTAACACCCATGCAAGTGGACCCATGCAGACACGCTTCAATGAACCACTACACACCACGCTAGACTGATTCCCCTATAACGACGATCCACCCTGGAACAATTCCACCAGGATTGTTAGTTCTAACATAGCGAGTTCTAATGTTAAGCAGGCGGGTGAAAGCAGTGCACAAGATCCTACGTACACAGACTGTGTGACACTGTGCTGTCATCACATCCCAAGCAGTGTGGTTAGGCAACGCAGAGTCACATACCAAACTACTGTACCTGTCATGGTAGTGTTCTCGGTTTCCGTGGTAACGGTGACATCATCCGAGACTTGTTCTGTTGCCTGGTATGTGTCTGTGGTGTCCCCTGTCTCCGTACCACCAGACATCTCTGGCATCACGGAGGGTGACACATACATAGAGCTCTCATCTTGTTCCTGGCTCTGTCTAGTTGTGGCAGGCGGTGGTGGTGTAGTTGTGTCTAGTGTCTCAGCTGATGTCATGTCTGTTTCCATTTCTGGTTCATCAGTTGATAGTGATTCTGTAGTTTCCACTTCTGGTGACTCTGTTGTAGTGTCCACTTCCACTTCTGATGACTCTGTTGTAGTGTCCACTTCCACGTTTGGTGACTCTGTTGTAGTGTCCACTTCCACTTCTGGTGACTCTGTTGTAGTGTCCACTTCCACTTCTGATGACTCTGTTGTAGTGTCCACTTCCACTTCTGATGACTCTGTTGTAGTGTCCATTTCCACTTCTGGTGACTCTGTTGTAGTGTCCACTTCCACTTCTGGTGACTCTGTTGTAGTGTCCACTTCCACTTCTGGTGACTCTGTTGTAGTGTCCACTTCCACTTCTGGTGACTCTGTTGTAGTGTCCACTTCCACTTCTGGTGACTCTGTTGTAGTGTCCACTTCCACTTCTGGTGACTCTGTTGTAGTGTCCACTTCCACTTCTGGTGACTTTGTTGTAGTGTCCACTTCCACTTCTGGTGACTCTGTTGTGTCCACTTCCACTTCTGGTGACTCTGTTGTAGTGTCCACTTCCACTTCTGGTGACTTTGTTGTAGTGTCCACTTCCACTTCTGATGACTCTGTTGTAGTGTCCACTTCCACTTCTGATGACTTTGTTGTAGTGTCCACTTCCACTTCTGATGACTCTGTTGTAGTGTCCACTTCCACTTCTGATGACTCTGTTGTAGTGTCCACTTCCACTTCTGATGACTCTGTTGTAGTGTCCACTTCTGTTTCTGGGGACTTTGTTGTAGTGTCCACTTCCACTTCTGGTGACTCTGTTGTAGTGTCCACTTCCACTTCTGGTGACTCTGGTGTAGTGTCCACTTCCACTTCTGGTGACTCTGTTGTAGTGTCCACTTCCACTTCTGGTGACTCTGTTGTAGTGTCCACTTCCACTTCTGGTGACTCTGTTGTAGTGTCCACTTCCACTTCTGGTGACTCTGGTGTAGTGTCCACTTCCACTTCTGGTGACTCTGTTGTAGTGTCCACTTCCACTTCTGATGACTCTGTTGTAGTGTCCACTTCTGTTTCTGGGGACTTTGTTGTAGTGTCCACTTCCACTTCTGGTGACTCTGTTGTAGTGTCCACTTCCACTTCTGGTGACTCTGTTGTAGTGTCCACTTCCACTTCTGGTGACTCTGTTGACCGCGACATAATAGTGTTGTCTACTTCTGGTGTCTTTGTTGACAGTGACTGAGTAGTGTCACTGTCCTCTTCCGGTGACAGTGACATCGTAATGTCATTGTCTCTTGTCATTGTCTGAGTAACATCATCTATTTCTGGTATATTTGTTGCAAGTGGCTGAGTAGTTTCTTCCAATTCTTGTGATGTTGATGTTGTAGTTATACCACTTTCTGTCACTGAAGGTTTTGATGCTGGCACAGCTGTTGTGATATTACCAGTTTGAGGTTTTTCTGTTGGCATAATCATTGTGACATTGACCATTTGTGAGTTCTCTGTTGGTTCAGCCAATGTGACATTACTTATCTGTGGTTTTACTGTTGGTGCAGCCATTGTGACATTGTCCATATGTGGTTTACCTGTTTCAGCCAATGTGACATTACTCATATCTGGTTTCTCTGTTGGTGCAACCATTGTGGCATTGCTCATTTGTGATTTCTCTGTTGGTGCAGCTATTGTGACATTGACCATCTGTGGTTTCTCTGTCGCCGGACCCTCTGTGACATTGAAAATTTGTGACTTTTCTGATGGTGCAGCCATTGTGGCATTGACCATTTGTGGTTTCTCTGTTGGTGCTGCCATTGTGACATTGACCATTTGTGGTTTCTCTGTTGGTGCGGCCACTGTGACATTGACCATTTGTGGTTTATCTGTTGGTGCAGCCATTGTGACATTGACCATTTGTGATTTCTCTGTTGGTGCTGCCATTGTGACATTGACCATTTGTGGTTTATCTGTTGGTGCAGCCCTTGAGACATTGACCATTTGTGGTTTCTCTGTTGGTGCTGCCATTGTGGCATTGACCATTTGTGGTTTATCTGTTGGTGCAGCCATTGTGACATTGCTCATTTGTGATTTCTCTGTTGGTGCTGCCATTGTGACATTGACCATTTGTGGTTTATCTGTTGATGCAGCCATTGTGACATTAACAATTTGTGGTTTGTCGGTTGGTGCTGCCATTGTGATATTGACCATTTGTGGTTTCTCTGTTGGTGCAGCCACTGTGACATTGCTCATTTGTGATTTCTCTGTTGGTGCAGCCATTGTGACATTGAGCATCTGTGGTTTATCTGTCGCCGGACCCTCTGTGACATTGAATATTTGTGACTTTTCTGTTGGCACAGCCACTGTGGCACTGACCATTTGTTGTTTCTCTGTTGACTCAGGTGATGTGACATTGTCCATGTGTGTCTTCTCTGTTGGTGCAGCAACTGTGATATTACCTAGCTGTGGTTTCTTGGTTGGCAAAACCATTGTGGTATTGACCATTTGTGGCTTCTCTGTTGATGCAGCCAGTGTGACATTAACAATTTGTGGTTTCTCGGTTGGTGCTGCCACTGTGACATTGTCCATTTGTGGCTTCTCTGTTGGTGCAGCCACTGTGACATTGACCATTTGTGGTTTCTCTGTTGGTGCAACAGTTGTGACATTGACCATTTGTGGTTTCTCTGTTGGTGCTGCCAGTGTGACATTGACCATTTGTGGTTTCTCTGTTGGTGCAGCCACTGTGACATTGACCACTTGTGGTTTCTCTGTTGGTGCTGCCATTGTGACATTGACCATTTGTGGTTTCTCTGTTGGTGCGGCCACTGTGACATTGACCATTTGTGGTTTCTCTGTTGGTGCTGCCATTGTGACATTGACCATTTGTGGTTTCTCTGTTGGTGCGGCCACTGTGACATTGACCATTTGTGGTTTCTCTGTTGGTGCTGCCATTGTGACATCGACCATTTGTGGTTTCTCTGTTGGTGCAGCCACTGTGACATTGACCATTTGTGGTTTCTCTGTTGGTGCAGTCACTGTGACATTGACCATTTGTGGTTTCTCTGTTGGTGCAGTCACTGTGACATTGACCATTTGTGGTTTCTCTGTTGGTGCAGCCACTGTGACATTGACCATTTGTGGTTTCTCTGTTGGTGCAGTCACAGTGACATTGACCATTTGTGGTTTCTCTGTTGGTGCAGTCACAGTGACATTGACCATTTGTGGTTTCTCTGTTGGTGCAGCCACTGTGACATTGACCATTTGTGGTTTCTCTGTTGGTGCAGTCACAGTGACATTGACCATTTGTGGTTTCTCTGTTGGTGCAGTCACAGTGACATTGACCATTTGTGGTTTCTCTGTTGGTGCAGTCACAGTGACATTGACCATTTGTGGTTTCTCTGTTGGTGCAGTCACTGTGACATTGACCATTTGTGGTTTCTCTGTTGGTGCAGTCACAGTGACATTGACCATTTGTGGTTTCTCTGTTGGTGCAGTCACAGTGACATTGACCATTTGTGGTTTCTCTGTTGGTGCAGTCACTGTGACATTGACCATTTGTGGTTTCTCTGTTGGTATTGGAACGGTGGTAATTTGTGGTTTCTCTGTTTGTTCAGCCATTGTAACATTGGCCATTTGTGGTTTTCCTGCTGTTGTTGCTGTGGTTATGTGGTCTTGTACTGGCACTGTTTTTGGCGTGGTGGCATGGTCTAATTCTTCCTCCACTGTTGTTGTTGGCAGAGTGGCGGTACCCATGCCAACTGTCACCGTCGTCATGGGAACTGTTGATTTTCCACCTGTGTATATTTCTGTAACAAAGTGGGCAGTTGCAACAATACTAGACACCGGGTTGTTTCAGTTACCAGACTACCAGCACACAAGGCACAAGGGGACTGTCTTTCTGGTGTATTGTATACTACTTCTGTTATACATTTGCTAAACTTGGTCCACCGAACACACTTGTTGTTGTGTGTATTGTTGAGTTACTGTACATTACATTATATGTGGCGGACATTTCCAACAGCTGATGCTCTGAAAACATCTGGTGTTTTGGATATTGCTGGTATTTTTACGCATTGCTATGGCAATACGTGATGCAATCATACAATTTTGGACCATTATATATAAATATATATATATATATTTTATATATATATATATATATATATATATATATACATATACAGTTAATTAAAATGTGGCTATTTTAAAGACATTTTGGCACTAATAAATAGTCATCTCTACTTTATTTTGGCTATATATTAGCTTTGTTAATTCTTTATATGACAAAAACGTAACTACTGTTACCTTTGCACTTGTTATTGTAAAGTCATTAATTCTTACAAAATACAAAAACCTTCCACCAATGGTACATTATCAAAATTAACATAACAGAATTAACATAACATAATATTCACATAATAACATAATAAAATAACCAATAACAAAAATTGAATTCCAAAGAAAACACATGATGCAACATATCTCTAAACATGC
Source organism: Oasisia sp. SBJ-2009 (assembly GCA_964017155.1). NCBI lineage: Eukaryota > Metazoa > Annelida > Polychaeta > Sabellida > Siboglinidae > Oasisia > Oasisia sp. SBJ-2009. The sequence continues at coordinate 24,402,371 of OZ024862.1, forward strand.
ATTTCTGTCAAGTGACATACCCAAGCTATCAATAGGTAGATAGAGCATGCATCTATGTTGAACATACCGGGTAGACATGGTCGACGTTGGGGCATGGTATGTGTGCCAGCGACACACAGGCATTGTGAACCTCCCGGCATAGGCTGGCATAGCCCGCTGCAATTTCCATTATCCCTGCAGTAGTCTGTAAAATGCAATAATTTCAGAGATGAGAAATGTGCACCAAAGCTTGTCAAAATCCTGAAGTCAAACACACCCACGTAGAACCCCTACTCAATCCAATCCAACACTATCCCAGCATTTTTTAGAAAGCATTCAGCCAAGCCACAATTATTTAATTCCACATGTACCCACAATGCTCAGTTTACAGCCATGCATTAACTTAGGCAGCTGAGAAAACTAAGGCAATGTGGAGTGAACAAAATCATGCACACAATTAACAGCTGCAAGTGTATATTCCAACTTCCATGCTCTCGGTGAGAGTGTATTTTTTACCTACTGCACTACAGCACCCCAGCGATCGTCGCACTCACCAGAGATGTCCGATGGATGATGAATGATGAACTGCGTGGGTCTGGCGAGGTTCGCTGCGACGACTTCTGTGTGACCTGTTTGGAGGTTCATCACCGACACACTTCGGTTGGCCCAGCTGCTATAGTAGACAAAGTCTCCGTAGACACTGACATCGTAGTAGGGGGCGCCACCATCCGATAATGTCGCCATGACGATGCAGCCGGCTGTTGAGTCTGGTTCCAGAAACATACAATGAAATGAAGTACATAAGTAACAAAAGTTTTATAAACCAATCAATTAAATGGATCTTTGGTTAAACAGACAATAATCCATTAAATTTAATCGGTATGTAAAACTGCATTATTAGATTATTTCCATTTTTTTTATACTATAAAAATAAATTTACCTTAATAGACTATAGGTAAAGCTGTATGAATCCAACAATTATAAAAACACAAAAGAAACTTTAATGAATTAGCCAACAAAGGAAATCATTAACCTGTTATGAGGTTATATATTTGCAGTCAATATATGTGACCCATCTTAACAAAAGCAGTCGGATGTCGGTAACTCTGATTTTCCGTAAATGCCGATTTTGTGAAAAAAATCAGGCATTCGTCAATTTTGAGATTTTCCCTGAAAATGATTCTTTAGTATTCGTTTTATTGATTGCCACACTTGTTATCATCTAGCTAACTCTGTTTCGTGTATTTTAAAGACATTTGCGTAGAGCTGTGCTAAGAAGACCTTAGTGTTCCGCTCCATTTCCATAAAACAAAGCCGAAAATGCCAGTAATTGCCGCTAATTTTGGGACGATCCCTATCATAATGGGTATCACCGCGTAGCTTAACGCGTCGTCTGTCCATATATGGTCATATTTATGCTAATGCATGCATTCTTCGTCCTCCAGACAGCTTGGAATAGAACCCTTATCCTGCCAGCTGGGTAAACAAACCGGGGTCACATGGTAGTAACAGCCCCGGCAACCGTTCTCATTGGTCCAGCGTAGAACATTTGCATAACCGCATGCGCGCACCGTGTATTTACTTGGCGTCACTGCTGACCTAGTTAGCGAGTGAACACGAAGCGAAAAATGGCGTGCAGTGTGGCGAAGTTGTTAAACTCTGATGCAAGTGATCGGGCACAAATAGATAGTACTTTTTGGAGGAAGTCACTGATGAAAGTGTGGCGGACGATGACGAGGATGACAATTTTGCGAACTACATCACTGACGAAGACGAATATTGAATTCGACTTTCGTGAGAATGATTACAACACGGCTACGCAAGTCGCTGAGCGATCCATAGAGACGGTGTCAGATTCTCCGGATGCGGAATTGGGAAAAGCAAATACAATATCATGAGAATGATACTATCTTTGAGTGTCCCACATTTCAGCCAGATATGTCCATCCTAACCAAGGCATAACAGCAGCAGAGTTTGTTCGCTTTTCTTAACAACGGAGTTAATTGCATAAAATATTAATTAATCTGCAATTTTCTTTCTACTAAACATTTTGTGTTCATATTAACATGGAATCTTAAGAATGACATTATCTTCCAACATGCCAAGTTTCAACAAGATCGGTCCATGGTAACTAAGGTACATTCCATGAAACGTAACAAATATTTTGCATCAACTTTGAAGGCCATTTTCTTACTTTGAAGGTTTCTACCCCACACATGTTTGTCAAGCTATAACTTCGGCTAGAATCGAGATATCTTCTAGCGTGATATATCATATGAAAGCAGATATTCTGCTCTTTCCAGTGGTACTAATCACTCAATTTTGAAAATTACCGACATCCGACCGATTTTGTTAAGATGGGTCACATATCTATATTTGAACGTTTGTTTGAAACTAACCATTGATATGACAACGGAAAAGCCTGTCTGAATCAAGGACGAACAGCAGCTGATTGGTTGAGTCCAGGTGAAGGCCATTGGGTGAGACGAGGGATGAGAGAACGTCAGTCACATGACTCCCATCTAGGTCAGAACGCCTCACAAGTGGTCTCCGGCCTACTTCAGTCCAGTAGAGATGTCTATGGACATAAAGTGGTCAAAGTTATTCTTTATCTCTTGAAGTCCAATAAGTGTCAAATATCACCTTCTGCATGACAAAATATGGTCATGCATGTGTGCGTGCGTGCGTGCGTGTGTGTGCATGTGTGCATAAATCACTTTAAGTAGCTATTTGACAAATATATTCTTGTGCACAATTATGATTGATACTAATTGTCAGCAAAGGCAATTTCTTGCAATTCACAACAATTTAACATTACTGATTTGACTACAATTGTAAAATAATAATAAATTAAAACGCCTATGTGAAATAAAATAGGCTGGTATCACAGCGATATAATGAGAACAAATAAAATACAATCTATAAAAACAAATTACACAATAAATTGGCCAAAAATATATATAGAAACAAATTGCCCAATCAATTGGCAACAAGTTAAACTAAATAAATATTTATAAATATAAAAAGTAGTATCACACCTGTTCTTGTTGTCAACTACTATTGCGCGTGGTTTATCGAGGTCCGTGACAAGAATGTCCCGAGTATGGTTGACCAAGTCCAGTCTGACCACAGAACCGATGTCATAAGTTGTCCAATAGAGGTAATTAGATGTGTCATCCAGACACATACCGTCCACTACATGTCCAGCATTGTAGAGCAGGTCAAAGCTGACCGCTGTCAGGTCCGACTGGTAGATGAGTCTCCTGGTGACACAAAGTACATCTGTCACCAACACATCTGTCACCAACACATGCAGCAGGTGCTTCATTTCAGGATACAACAAACCTAAGGTCTCCGTATCTGCATGGAAGCCCATTTTTGACAGTTGTTAAGGTATGTTTTAAATGATGGCAGAATTTAGCAAAATTGTCAACAGATCTAACTAGAAGGAAGCATATTCTAAATAGTTGGTGCCTACAGAAAAATGCCATAGTCCCAATATTGGTATTGATTTTAGGGAAAAAATGTAACTAGAACTAGATAATCCTGGCTGGGCAGTTTTTCTTATCGGAGTAAGCAATGAACGATGGTTGTTTACAGGAAACTGTCCGGCAAGTAATAGCACAGATCTTAAAGATGAGGCACTATCAGACAGAAAGCCAATGTAGAGATTGGAATAACGTAACTTGAAAGAGCAACTCAAAGACCACTGACCTGTTGACATCACTGAAGTAGATGCGACTGCGTCTGGGGTCGTAGGTGAGTGCCGTGAAGCTGGCGTAGAAGACGTTGCCCTGTAGCACTGTGTATACCCTGGTGTCATCACTGCCCAGGGCCAGCATCTTGATACTGGTGCGGTCGGCCAGCAACAGGAAGTTCTTGGGAGCTGCCAGAATAATTATAAAGTTACATTGATCATGTGGCAACTTACAGTGCTACATTTATTTAATATTTAAATAATGCAAATGCTACAATTATTCTGGTTTTAAAATGTAAAAGGCTACATTTTTTTATTTATTGCATAAGGCATTATGGATTTTAAATTAGTTATGTTAACTGCATAGTAAACTTTAACTGTTAAAATATGTTTCATATGTAACAGTTAATTAGTTTAAAGTGATAATTGCACAACAAATTGCAAGCATAATTATGTATGTCCTGTTCTTTGTTGCTAGTAATAATAATGTTTATCTTCACATACTTACTAAAAAGTAATTGTCAGAAAAACTAACTGATGAATAAATCACTAACAGGATTGACAAAATTATTAAACAGTTACGTCTAGCTGCATAAAGTAATAATATGATGGCTGTCATAAGAACACACCGTGAGTGCCAAGACAACACACTTGCTGACTGCTGACACGTTGAACCCACCTGTGCAGCTGGAGCCGTTGCCACTGACAACATGAGCTCCGTAGGAGGAACAGTCACAGTGAGGCTTCTGGTCACTGCCGATGACACACAGAGACTGGCAGTGGAGACTGGCACACGGGTCAGCACCTGAACACACGACACACCACCTGAACACACGACACACCACCTGAACACACGACACTCCACCTGAACACACGACACTCCACCTGAACACACGACACACCACCTGAACACACGACACACCACCTGAACACACGGCACACCACCTGAACACACGACACACCACCTGAACACACGACACACCACCTGAACACACGACACACCACCTGAACACACGACACACCACCTGAACACACGACACACCACCTGAACACACGACACACCACCTGAACACACGACACACCACCTGAACACACAACACACCACCTGAACACACAACACACCACCTGAACACACGACACTCCACCTGAACACGCGACACACCACCTGAACATGCGACACACCACCTGAACACACCACACACCACCTGAACACACAACACACCACCTGAACACACGACACACCACCTGAACACAAGACACACCACCTGAACACACGACACACTACCTGAACACATGACACACCACCTGAACACACGACACACCACCTGAACACGACACACCACCTGAACACACGACACACCACCTAACACACGACACACCAGCTGAACATGACACACCACCTGAACACACGACACACCACCTGAACACACGACACACCACCTGAACACACGACACACCACCTAACACACGACACACCAGCTGAACATGACACACCACCTGAACACACGACACACCACCTGAACACACGACACACCACCTGAGCACACGACACACCACCTGAACACACGACACATCACCTATGATACATCATCTGAACATATGAAACATCACTTGGACATGACGACATTGGACATCATCTGAACATATGTCATACATAATCTGAATTATCACTCATCGCCTGATCATATGACATCATAGGTCAGCACCTGAACATGCAAACATATGGGATGTTACAAGACAGACAGCTATGACATGACAACATAATTAAATATACTATAAAACAATCAATTATAAGTTGCTTGACCTCCTCCAACCATCTGTTCAAATATCTACTCAGATATCACATAATGGAATGTACAATATCGCCTACCTGTAATGACGCGACTTCGGACGCTGTAGAACAGAGCCACCGGGCCGGCAATGCGAGACATGACGGTCATCTGTGTCTGGGAGACGGTGTCATATGAAACAATGGTCTCTCTGCCCCAGTCACTCACAAGTAGTGTAGTGTTCCAGATGGCCAGACCAAACGGAGTCTGTATCAAGGGATAACTCACAATTATTTCACTGCAGAAAATGAGTAAATACTAACAGGGAGGCACATTCTGAAGGAGTGACCCCACACCAGAGATAGCCGTAGTATAAATGTTGGACTCTAGGAATAAAATACTAAATTATATTAACTAAATGATATCACAGACGGATGTAAATGGACAGATAACTATCAGACAATTAGTACATTTTTATTTTGCGGATGGATGAGTTAGCGACTATCAAAGTGAGCGTTCTTAATGTCTAACAAATTATGGTATGTACAGAGTGTATTTATTAAATGTGTTTATATAAATATTTACTTGGCCCAATGTGAATCACACTTTTCATTAATTAAATGTGCTGAAAAATATGCAGGTATCATTTTGTGTGGCCGTAGGTCATGCTGACTAAATTCACTTCTACAAGTTGGATTAGAAATTTGTGATAAGACAAATGACAAATGGTAGTTTCTGAAGTTAACTGTTTTGTGTACCTTCAAGTCGCTACCACTCATGCTAGCCCAGGAAGTGCCAGTTCGGTTCATTTGGTAGATGGCGCCATCAACATCCAGGCCTCGTCCTCGTGACTTGAGGTGTGAGTCGATGACGTAGACAGTGGCGCCATCTGTCACGATGCTGTTGGGATTCTCGAAATCAGATCCAAGAATGTGAGGCTGGGAGCCATCAAGGCCGAGTCTCACAACCTGACCTTTCTCACCCCAATCTGTGTAGTACAGCTCACTGCAACACACCCATAGACGTGTTATACATTTCAAACACTGTGTAGTACAGCTCACTGCAACACACCCACAGACGTGTTATACATTTCAAACACTGTGTAGTACAGCTCACTGCAACACACCCATAGACGTGTTATACATTTCAAACACTGTGTAGTACAGCTCACTGCAACACACCCACAGACGTGTTATACATTTCAAACACTGTGTAGTACAGCTCACTGCAACACACCCATAGACGTGTTATACATTTCAAACACTGTGTAGTACAGCTCACTGCAACACACCCACAGACGTGTTATACATTTCAAACACTGTGTAGTACAGCTCACTGCAACACACCCACAGACGTGTTATACATTTCAAACACTGTGTAGTACAGCTCACTGCAACACACCCACAGACGTGTTATACATTTCAAACACTGTGTAGTACAGCTCACTGCAACACACCCACAGACGTGTTATACATTTCAAACACTGTGTAGTACAGCTCACTGCAACACACCCATAGACGTGTTATACATTTCAAACACTGTGTAGTACAGCTCACTGCAACACACCCATAGACGTGTTATACATTTCAAACACTGTGTAGTACAGCTCACTGCAACACACCCACAGACGTGTTATACATTTCAAACACTGTGTAGTACAGCTCACTGCAACACACCCACAGACGTGTTATACATTTCAAACACTGTGTAGTACAGCTCACTGCAACACACCCACAGACGTGTTATACATTTCAAACACTGTGTAGTACAGCTCACTGCAACACATCCAAACACATTACACATTAGATACACTGATCAGAACAGTTCACTCAGACACACACACCCACCCACACACCCACAACACACACCCACACACAACATACACACACACACCCACCCACACACAAACACACACATACGCACGCACACACGCACGCACTCACACACACCATATACACACACACCACATACACACACACCACACACACACACACCACACCACACACAACTACACACACACACACACACACACACACACACACACCCACACAGACACCCATGCAGTACAGAATTCACAGTTTCACCTATTAAACCTATTAAACAGCAGAGTGGTACATGTAGCTGTAATAATTAAAGTAATGAGAATTTCCCGTGGTTACCAAGTTTCTGACCACTACACTCACCCGTGAGCAACGTCCACCCAGAGTCCACGAGGCTTGTCCACGTCACTGACAATGGTGCGACGGCCCGTGCCATCCAGTCCAATCAACTCTATCTTATGTATGTCACTGCTCAGTGTCACAACGTCAGTGTTGGTGAAGTACAGTTTACGGTTCTTCCAGTCAACACTCAGACCTACAGCACAGGATCACAGTACAGTGTACAGGATCACACAGTACAGTGTACAGGATCATACCATACAGTGTACAGGATCATACAGCAGTGTACATGATCACGCAGTATAGTGTAGAGGATCGTACAGTACAGTGTACATGATCACACAATACATTTAATGTGCTTGCAGAAACTAGCTAGTTTCTATTTGCTGCAAGTGCAATATGTGTCTGTGTATCTCAGTCCACCAACAGTTCATCAGAGTCAAATTACTTACAAGATGACAAGGGGTAATATTATGTTTCATTTTAGCAAAATGTATTTCCTCTCACTAAATCTGTTACTAGCATCAAAGACCAGATAATTTAATCACACAGACCTGTATTGCTAATTTGTTTTTATTATTTCTGGCACTGAAGAAAGTCCACAAATTTGTGGACATTTTACTTAGAATTAAACAATGTGCCACAAAGTAAAAATGAAGAAACAAGTGTGTTTGACCTTCAACATATCCGAGTCCATCAGTGATGTTGAGGAAGATGGAGTGATTGGAACCATTGATGGACGCCCGGTGTATGGCTTTCTCCTGAATGTCACTCCAGTACACATACTGCAACACACAACATGACACTAACACAACTTGACACACAATGTGAAACTACCATAGCATGACACTAACACAATGTGACACTTACACAACATGACACTAATACAATGTGACACACAATGTGAAACTAACACAATTTGACACACAACATGAAACTAACATAACATGACACTAACACAATGTTACACTTACACAACATGACACTAACACAATGTGATACTTACACAACATGACACTAACACAATGTGACACTTACATAACATGACACTAACACAATGTTGCACTTGGCTTTGAAAAACATCAGAAGGATTATATGATAGTCCCTTTACTAATGCTTCACTATTCTCTTAGTCAAAGACCCAATGTCACTCACTTGTGTGACGGGATCATAAGCCACGCCCACGGGGACGCTGCTGTACCCCACCAGGTGGACGTCTTCATTATGTGACAGGCCGTTGAGAACGATGAAACCAACCTCGTTAGTGTCCCCCCGACTATAGAGTAGGAACTCTTCAATAGCTGAAAGCAGAAACAGCGGATACTTTTGTTACACAGTTTGGAAACTGTTTGAAAATTGTATTAAGCCATGATTTATTAAAATATAGGTGATTTGATAAACAATTGTTAAGTTGTTGTGTTTGTGTGATCAAATTACAAACCATGCATGTGTATTCCACACGCTGGCCTCGCACATACCACACTGTAATCTGGCGCTAGCCTATAGAATATACATAAAATAGTAACCTAGCTCCAGCCAACAGGACCAGTACATTACATAAGTAACAGGTAAATGTTATTGTCGAATATGAAAACAATCAATTATTTGATACCACCAGTTGAACACATCTGTGTGCAGCACCAAAACACAATCAAATGAGATAATAAACCGATACCTTTGCACTTCTTTCCGTTGTGATCAAGAACAAGTGCACCGAAAGTGGGACACGCACAGCGGTAGGTGGCACCACTGGTCGGCAAACAGAGATGTGAACAGCCGCCTTGGTATTGGTGATCACAGGGGAACACTGCTACCAGGGAAACAAAACAACAAACATCTTTTGAGAACTGAATCAAGTATAACACACTAGTAGGAAACCATGACAAACATAAACCTTTTTATATTACATAATTGCTTTATTTAATAAAAAATATATATACTTACAATTGTGCTCACATTAAATGATTAATCATTTAATGCTAAAATTAACATTTTACGTATAGGCATATTTGTATGGTGTTTTGAGAATCTTTATAGAAAATTGCACTTTAGTCTAGACATAGTAATTTTATACACACAGCTGATAGGCTATAACGTTGAACCGAAGCAGTAAAATTATGACCATGTACAAGGAATACAAAAATAAGCTCGATCTCGTGTAAATTGCATACACAGTCACAAGCCGCAGAACGCCAGCGAAACGCCGAACGAAAACACCTGACTTGCCACACCACCAGTCTCGGTCTTGGTGGAAGGCGTGCATGCCATGTATTAACGTTTTACCGTAATCGAGAACAAACCTCATTAAAGATTATAGACGTTCTTCGAACTTTGCCTTCGTAAACGGAACCCATAATTATAGTTTAATCCATGTACGGCTACACGAAGCCGACGCGACGCCGACGCGACGCCGACGGTAGCATGCACGCCATTGTGGGAAAACATTTGGATATTATTGTTTAACAGCAAAACAATTTTTAGCAAACGTAATACAACGTTATCTATCTGTGGATATTAATGCCAAATTTACACTGTACACGTTGGCTGATCTTTAACTTCTAATTATTCGCTGCTTGGAAAATGGGTTGCACATTCACGGTACACTCGTAGAAACGCACCGCTTGCTGTTTATATCGCCCTCTGGCGAATGATTTTACAGTTTTAGTTGTTTTATTATCTACCAGATGGCAGGCTGATTATTTATGACCAATGAAATATTAACAACTATTTACTGCTTATCTAATATTGGCCTAATTAAATTTCTCCCGAATTTCTCCTACGATAGCCTCGGTTACCCAGTTCATGATGGTTGGATTAACCAATAAAAACCATCGTTACATTATAGTGCCGCATTGCAAAGAATCGGGTAAATGCAGTGACGCGCCAAAACAATCGTTCGTCAAACCCGGTGCACTACGCCTACGGAAGTAAAAATACAAGAAACCGTTTGCAAATTTGTACACTTGAACGACAATACTTTTGAACCGATGAAATATTAATTAAGGTAATTACATTAAGCTGTCATAATATGCCATGACATGAGTAAACCATATTTGCCAACTTAACCACATGTATGAAGATATAATACATGCATTATAACACGTTAATCATCACCGACAAATTAATAACGATCACATCGAATACTTCAAATTACCGAAATATTATTATGAATATCAGATTTAATATAGGGGCAATAACTAAGCTTGACAAAAACAGTTTAATTTAATTAATCTTCTAAAATATGTGTAGATGTGATATCAAATTAGCAATAGCCAATACACAAAATTGATCAGAACTGGAATGTGTGTGCGCGTGCGTGCGTACGTGCATGCGTGTGTGTCTGTGTGTGTGACACATACAAGCGCACACACGTAAACACATATATAGTATAGTCTAGAATATACATGTAGTTAAATTATACATGATGATGTCCCACCATCTTGCAAGTAAATTAATACACTACCAGAAGCCGACTGTGCTGGTTGCAGTGTTGCGATGCTGAAAAGGACCTCTTGTCCCAGATGTGTCATCAACGTCTCAATCGTCTTGTTGCGTAGGTGCACTGACAGTATGGTGCAGGTGCCCCACACACTCACGTACAGTTTCACTCCACCAGTGCTCAATGCCAGGCCAAATACATGGTGCTCCTGAACATACTCTGACAGGTCCACAAAGTCTGTGATCTGGCCTGTCGATGGGTTTATCGACTTAATTTTCTTGTCTGAAGAATCCACCCAGTATAATGTCGAATTCCTGTAGGTTAAAAGTGCACAGTTAAAAATAAACTACCATAAAATAAACAAGTAAAACATAAAATAAATTTTAATACATAAATATTTTTAAATGCACCTACAGGCAAACTTTAAAATAGAACTAATTAACCAATTATGTATAAATAAATATTTCGATTTTTTTTTAAAATATAATAAATAAAAAATTATATATGTTAGATTCGCAATTGCCACAAAGTGAAGTGGCCAGCCCATCTATGTCACAGAACACGTGGGTCATTCGTCATTACTTGCAATCAGTTCTGCACGGAGCTGAGTTAATATTAAATGAGCTCAACATTTTTGTGAACACATATCCCGGAAGTAACTTGCGAATAAACATGCTGTTAGGGGAATATTCTTTTATTTTTTATGTACATATGGACCTATGTATGAAATAAAACATTGCTATTGTATAACATTAGCCCGTGACTGCTGTAAACAATCTTTTACTGAAGCTCTGATATCATGATGTGATTCAGATATTACTTGTGTTTATCATCATTTTTTATAAATAACCATCACTATCATCATGATATCACTTACTGTGTCCACGAACTCAGTGCCATCTGATTAGGCAGATGCACATGGGTGCCATTCGCGATGACCTCCCTTGTTGACCCGTCCAGCCTTGACCTCTCTATTTGCTTGCTTTCTTGGTCATTCCAGTACAAATACCTGCAAGTAAACACCCTTACATTACCCTTTGTCTTGTCACAGTGGCCCAGTTAAAGTCAGCGTTGTCTTCAAACTGAGTTAATGCAATGTATCATTCCAAATGTTTTCATGTCACTTTATAGGATTTTTAGTATCAATCTAATTAGCTATGGCAAGCGTTGGTTGTATGCAAATGTCGATTAGGGTGTGGTCCCTCTGGTAGGCCAGTTGTGCCTGTAGATGCTGTACTGTCATTACAGTCCCATAAAATATAGCTTAATTTGATTGGTGAATCAACCGAATTGTGTATGTGATAGATATATCTGGTTTTGTCTTACTTAAAATGCTTTAGTGTTGCTACATTTAATATGGGGGAGAGGGAGACGGGGGAGAGAGAGAGAGAGAGAGAGAGAGAGACAGAGAGAGACAGAGAGAGACAGAGAGAGACAGAGAGAGACAGAGAGAGACAGAGAGAGACAGAGAGAGACAGAGAGAGACAGAGAGAGACAGAGAGAGACAGAGAGAGACAGAGAGAGACAGAGAGAGACAGAGAGAGACAGAGAGAGACAGAGAGAGACAGAGAGAGACAGAGAGAGACAGAGAGAGACAGAGAGAGACAGAGAGAGACAGAGAGAGACAGAGAGAGACAGAGAGAGACAGAGAGAGACAGAGAGAGACAGAGAGAGACAGAGAGAGACAGAGAGAGACAGAGAGAGACAGAGAGAGACAGAGAGAGACAGAGAGAGACAGAGAGAGACAGAGAGAGACAGAGAGAGAGACAGAGAGAGACAGAGAGAGACAGAGAGAGACAGAGAGAGAGACAGAGAGAGAGACAGAGAGAGACACAGAGAGACACAGAGAGACACAGAGACACAGAGACACAGAGACACAGAGACAGAGACAGAGAAATGTGAAGACCATATTAAAAAGTTGATGACTACAGTTGGTCCTCCGTACAGCTGAGGTAGTGATGATTGTGTGACGATAAATGCAAGAGGAAGAGAGAAGAGAAAAGATGACATGGTGCTGCTGTTATGTTAGCGTGGAAGGAAAAGTGGGAAGAGTGGGGAGTTTCAGGAACTAAACATCACCCCCATATACGGCAACCACGAGGATGGACCCGTTTCCCTACCCTTCTAACGGGTCAGCTAGGATGCCTCTTGGTGCTAAAAGTCCAGTGTGGATGACCACCATCCGACTTGACCCATCATAGTGGACCACTTCAATCCGTCTTCTCTGTGCGTCTGTCCAGTAGACATGCTTCGATGCCCAGTCCACTGTCAGACCGTTCACCTCAAGAATCCCTGGTCACGTGACAAACAGACGGAATTTGAACGATTTGGTTCTTTACATAAACGCCAGTGCAATTAAAATTGAGCAAACTATCTTCTGAAAAAGATGCATAAAAACTTTGGTTTAAAGAAGATAACAATTATAGAAGCATTCATTAGTTAATACTTTATGTAGTCTTCGTTGAATAACTCCCCATTGAAACTAAATTTAAAAACAATTTTATAACAAAACAACCGATATTCCAGGACCTTGTATAACGGAAATAGGGCCGAAGTCTACGGACCAAGAATGAAACTGAAAGTAGGTCAGTTTGCTTTACAGTACAATACATTATTTAAATGATGTTGTTTCTTTGTAGTGTGAATGTTACGTCATGTAGGTATGTGATGAATCTTTTAAAAGAGAAGATATTAAAAAAATCATGGCCGTTCTGGTGGGACTTTCGGGTTTCAATTTCGCAATGTGGTTGAGTTGACGTTGTGCTTAAATTTATCCCGGCGTTATATTGCACACATTATAAAATGTTCGTTTTCTGTCGACAGATACTGTTTTGGTCGTAAAACAGTTTCGTCTCCATGCCTACGTTAGGTGACGTCACTCTTATGATTTTGAAATCTAAAAATAGCAAAAGTAATTGTATACTTTAGTTACCGACGTTGAAAACCGAAAGCATTTGGGTGATTGACAACGACGAAATCGGCGCCTCAATCACTGAACGTAACTCGCAACTGGCGCCCACATTGGCGTATTTTGCAGTTAAACTCTCCATGCAATCGGTTTATTTAGTAAACACGATTCTTTTCGCTAACTTTATCACTGCCGTGTTGTACAGTTACATTCCAGTATGTGGATCCTTTTCCTGATACGGGGGTAAAGTGTACATCTTAGCCCAAACAGAAAATCATTCGTGGTGTGGCGCCACTTATTCGTGGTGTGGCGCCACTGTTCCGGTTATGACATTCGTAATTTTTACGGACGTTTCTTTTTGTAAAATGAACAGTTATTAAAAATCGAGCCTTACCTTCGGACACTATAGCCTCAATTTCGGAACCATCTGTGTTTGCCCGGTATATACTGCGTCTTGCATTGTTTGCCCAGAAAAGGTAACCACTGTCTGCGTCTACAGCCAACGCAACGATGTTGCCGCCAGTCTGTAAAACAAATGCACTCGTCAAATAACATGGCGTAGCTAGGATCGTGAACACGTTATTTTGGTGATAAATATGTACGGTTTATCCAAAAGTCTTATGGGTTGTCCTATATGTGGATTTGATGGTATTGTGAAATGGTCTGTTTACATAAGGTTGTTTTGTGTAGTTACCGGAAATGACCAATGATGAACATATGGCATGCACATAATAGGTTATCAATTGTATCAAAACACATAAGGATAATTACCATTGTGGATATTTAGCTGTGCGCAGTCAGCTGTAGCTAAGTCTCACGAGATCCCATTCATATTTAATTATTATAGTTTGCCCCGTGAGCTTATTTTGATTATACGCGGCAAACTAGCTGACATCGATAGGCCTCTTGTTAGATGTGACCTAGCTCGTTTGCGATCTTACTTATTTGTTTACCGGTCCTACTTGATCTTATTTTTGGAAACCTCGGGGGTCCAGTTAGATGTCTCGAGGAGGGGACGGGGTGGGGGGTGGGGTGGGGGGGGGGGGGGTAGTTAAGTCAATCACCAATAAAAGAACACGTTAAGTCGCCAGTGGTTGCGTTAAATTGAAAGTCATTGTTTACTAAATGTCTGTGTTAGATATGAAAACAAACCTACGCATAAAAATTATAAACTACAATTGAATACATAATGTTATCGTTCTGCTCATTATAACTCATTCTGTAGGAGGGTGTCCCTTAATATTAACATGTCGCCAGGTTAGTGACGTAATATGAATATTTTATGGCACACGTGGTGTTAGGTTGATTTACTATGATGTCTCATGAAGGTGTTTATTACCGTTATAATTTTACAGTTTATATTTCACGTTCCTGTTCTGTTGCCAATGTGTAGATCAGTATACCGCAATCATTAAAGCACCGTCTAGGAATATATTGCCGCGCGTTTAAAGAAACCTGTCATATGATTACTACTCGCCAAAATCGAACCACGACATGAGCACGAATTGGTTCCATAACGTTTGGGCGTTTCTTGAAATTACCGTAATAGCGACAAGTTATGCAAACATACATCACCAGTCAGTAGGCCTACCGCGTGATGAGGGTGGTTGATGTTGCGGTAATAATTAGACTAATAACGATTGTGATGATTGCTTTGGATGTCCTCTAGACAGCTGCTCAATGATGCTGCATAAAAGACATTGTTTATTCAGAGCGCGCTGCTGGTAAAATCACGTCAGGGCCATAACTTCAGCACCGCGACGATCAGCATTGTTATACATACTGGTAACCCGAATACCATAAGGATTACTTCTCTTCCAAAAACACGTTATACTTATCGTATGCATAACATTGACAATGATTAAATGTTGGGATAATGTTTTATCATTCTTGCTATTGCAATGATGTGATATCCAGATTAGTGAGGTGACCAGTTTCTCCGAATGGTACTGACTGGTACGTGACTCAATTAACGTGCGACAGCTATTCCCCAAGTAATAGTGTAACACACAACTCAAGTAACAGCGACAGCTATTCTAAGTCCCGAGTTATAGAGTAATACAAAACCCGGTACACTGCGCTGACGTTGGCTCCAGTCACACACTGATTGACACGAGATCCCATCTTAGCGTGTTTTATGCTAAGCCACTCTGCGTGGTTAGACATGCCACTATGTAAATTCCTTCATGAAAGAATTTGAAATTTTGACTACCTCTGCGCAGTGACGCGTCACCAAACACTACTATCGGTTACAACTAGGATTCCAAGGTCCTATGACCCGCAGATAAACTTAGAAACTTGTCTTCAGCAGCAGAGATAAAAGGCGCGCAAATACCCCCGCGATAGAAGGTAGTTTGCGGTATTGTATTGTGATTTTTTCTTCATGCAACATGATTTGTACGGCATTTGCTTGTTGTTTTATTTCTGTGTGATTTGGCCTCTCGCAGTACCAGCAGCGTTTATGAGAGAAAGAACTGTTGCAAACATAAATCAGCGGTAAGAGGAACGTCGTGTCTGCTTGAGAGCCGTGACAATAGAAGACACCGTTACGGCGTTGGGTTACCTGAGATAAGATTGAAGTCACCGTCTCTCCGTTGTAGAACAAGATGTGCGTTTCGTTTGACACGAACAGACCTGTAACCGACAGAACAAACTTAACGAGGGACGGTCTTTTATTACAGTGACACAATGGAAAGGGGTGATTGGGGGATGTTTGCATTAAAACAGCTTGTAGAGAAGAGGGTGGAGATGCAGTGGAATAGGGCACTGGTGTTTGTGTACCTGGAGAAGGATTGTGACCCAGAGCCGAAGGAGATGCTGACGGCAACGGTAAGATGGAGGAGAGTGATATGATAAAACAGGATTGTGAAAACAACATGAAGAGTACTTGGTGGATAGGGCAGATAGGACGATTTGCCTGTTAACTTTGGGTTTAGACATAAAAAGGTATAACACCATACGAGGTAACGTGGAGATATACGCCATCGACAGCAGGAAGTTCTGCACGAAAGTCTCGTGAAGATGGTGAAAGTGAGCGGTGTGACCACAAAGGCAGATACTAAACAGTGATTACGGGGAGGAAAGAAATGCGTTTTCCAAGAAGCGTAGCTTTAATGTCGATCTGGAGTTAATAGAAACTATATATGATAGACAGCATCAGAATGGAGGCAAAGAATGTCAACCAAGCGGGTGGTATTTGTGGATGTTATACAGAGACTTAACCTTCGGTGATAGAGATGCGACGTCGTGTACTCATTTGCTGCCTACTAGAAGCTGCATGCTTCGTGCATTTGTGTTTATTCATTATCGTACTATGTATGACCTATGAAGTTGTTTTGATTTGTGCTAAAACCTGGTATGGGTTAACGTATAAAACCCAACGTTTTTGTCGTCTTTATACGTACACATTCACCTTTTTGTTGCATTGCCACACGACCTTTGTTACATTATACACCTGTGCACATACACCTGCAGCGTTGTCTGAGAATATCTATTGACATACCGAATGCTTTTGTTGGCTTGACAAACGGTAGTATAAAAGAAGCCGTATACCACCCAGGGGTTCGCTGACAGACATAGTTGACGGGTGTCTATTTAGAAACGCCAAAGCATTTCAAGCCTATCGTGACTGGGTGAATGCACTTGTGTTTGAACTTGGCTGCTAATAGCGAAGGCGTATCGAATGTTGCTAATGTAGTAGAACGGTGGCAGTTTACCCCCCTAATCGTAGGCCTGCTTCTGTTGAGTGTCATTTGTAGGCAGGGCCGACGGGGAAAGCTCTTTCAAGGGGAGGGCCACTGGTATAGAGGCATGAGACTCATTACATGCAATGATATCGCATGAAATGACACCGAAAGCTAAACGATTTGTGTTGATTCTGAAGTTGTGCTTTCCGTCTATGAAATGCTTTTGTACACATACAAATTTACTGAACCGCTGAGTGACACACACCACACCACCACCACCACCATACACACACACACGCACGCACGCACGCACGCACGCACACACACACACACACACACACACACACACACACACACATACATCGAACATCGAACATTGATTTAAGCTTATCCCAACACACGGTTTAGCATTCGACAACATTCTACTCTAAGACATGTGCTGCTAATTTAGCAATTTTACGAAGATGGTGCTATTCCAATATGTCGAATCTCTGTACCTTGCAGACCGTTTGGTTTCAACGATGTAACCCCCCCCCCCGCCCCAATTTTGACAACAACCACCAAAGACGTACCACGCCGGGTTTTCTCTTTCATACTCCTTATAATATAGGAGGCAGTGCAAACGTGACCTTCGGCGGTTTGTGATTTATCATTGCGTGTGTATATATATCATTGCATACGTGAGACTAACTACCAACCGTTACCAAAGATCGTGAAATCTGTATATTATAGTACTAGCCGTGGAGAAATTTATTTCGATACGAGGAACCGCCGATGGTGAATATCACGATGACGACAATTATGGCGATGATGATGATGACTTCGCCTTGATGACAAATAATAGTGTAATTGGTAACGATCGAAAGAGACCCTTGTATTGGTTAGCTTATATGCAGGCCAAAATGCAACGTTTGGCACCATTCTCGACTCTCGGCCTGTTCACTTCTGTCAACCCAGTCTCCTACGGTCTGTTTATGTTTATTTAGTCAATGTTATTATCCTGATCCACTCTACATGCGGCACACTGTCGAGAAATCCTATTGTGGTTCCAATGATGTTGCCATCAAACGTTTGTGGTGGCTAGTTAATTTGCAGGTTGGTTTTGAACTAGTTCATGCATTGATTATATACTGTGAGTTTCGAATTACATCTTTCTCTTTCGCGGTCTCTGTTCGTAATCTCTTGGAGTTCTGCTCACCACATATCTGTTCAAGTACGATAACCATCGACTTTGGGATTTTCTTTAGAAGAAAGCGTATTTCGTCCGTATCCCTTACCAACTAATGAGACCAGCATGAAAAACAACACACTCAGCGGCTCTTTATGTTTCTTTTCCCCGTTTTGTATGTTATAATTCCGATATTCTCGAAGTAGAATGCAAAAGAACAAGAAGACCACGGATGTGATGGTAGGATCTGATAAATATAGATTTCGCAGGAATTTGAGACGGCTGAAAAACAAGAGCGAATGGTAGATAAGGGGAAAGAAGACAGACAAGTGAGACAACAATACAGTAACATAAAAGTCTACAGACAGCTGGAAAACATTCATAGTGGGGAGCGGTTGTCGCGCGGTAGAGCGCCGGACTGTCAATCGAGGAGACGGTGGTTCAATCCCACCTAGCTACCGCTGTTTCGAAACTTACGCAATTTCGTTCACCCCACATTTGCCTGTGTCTTTCGGAAGAGACACTAAAAGCCGGTGATCCCTTCTATCTGGTGTCTACGCCAGGGGAAGTAAAAGATCCTACACAGGTGGTAAATGTGTAACCTGTAGTGGACTCACTAATTCTAGGGGACAACTCCTGTGTTAGCCCAAGTTTGGGCTATTTGGAGGAAACCACCTAAGAACTAAGAACCGATCATCTCAGCATTCTCATACAGCACATTGCCACCTACCCATCGTGGCGGTTGGCCTGGTCGAGCCAGTATTCAGTTGGTTCGGTGCGTTGGTCGGGCTCGACACTCTCCCGGCCGGAGATGGGTCGGGCGAGCGACCCGGGTCCTGCACCGACGTCGAGGGCATGCTCGTCACGTTGGCGGCGACGGTGGCCGGCCGCAAGATGGGGCAGAGGCCGCACGCCTGGCGGCAGTGGGGAAGCATCCAGTCGGGGCGGCTTGTGCACTCTCCCCACGAAGCCCACAGCTCGCACTCGAAGTCGCTGTAGTAGTTGTTCACGCAACCTGCAAACGACGCACACGCTGAAGTTATCATCAATTTTAATGTGCACCAGTGCAATAGTTTTAACGTAGACCATCATGTTTAACGTAGACCATTTCATAGGCGTCGGAATGTGGTTAATGTCACAGGGGGCTGGAGCTCGCCGCAGCTCTTCAAGTGCATCACATTAATGGTAACCAACCCCTAGCTGTAACTCTGTTAGGCTGACCAGTAACCTCCAAATAATATCGTTTTGGGAAAACCCTTTCTTCTGCATACGCGCGCGCGCGCGCGCGCGCACACACACACCCTTTGTTCTGGGGCTCATTTCCAGTCTCCACCCAAAGTATTGACGGCTCGGCCATACACACCCCGCGAACTTATGTACGTTGACTAACCCAAAAAAATGCAGTTGCAACACAGCATACACAAAATGGTCTAAATGAAGTAAATGAAGTATTTACATTTTTAATACAATTACAACGTTTGTGTGGATGTATGATAACCAGTTTAATCATATACAGTTTGCCTGTCAAGCACCAATGAGTTAGGAATTAGACTTAATAATATACCATAAGTAGAATAACATTAAGCCTTTACTTTTTGTAACTCGGCGTTGACTAAAGGTTCTCGTCGGGTTTGCATTGTACCGGACGTAATTGTTTTATTTATAAATTTAAATGCGTATTTGATACGACTTCACAGAAGCCGCGGTCAGCTAGGGTCGTTTTGCGTAATATGCGTTTACGCATAACGATGTGTCACATTTACGTCATAACACAATACGTCATACGAATACGCCTGGAAAGCGTCTTACGCGTAGACGTGTAGAAATATGTAATCTATTCTCAACTAGAGGATGGAAAGTTTTGCCACAGACGGCACGGCACGAATGCTAAATGTGACCGTTTAGTCAACGGTGTGGCTTCGACCATGACAAGTGACTGTCGAGGATTGGTGTACATTCATAAGGTAGTGCAAATATATGTGTTTCAGACGCAACCGCAGCGGGCGGTATGGTACTGTTCTCTATAGGTCTATTTACCGACGCGATCTCGTTGTGTGACAAGTCTTTGTCTTCTGACCTGGTACACAGGTCGATCTGTCAGTCCGAGACAAATGGCCGAACTGAATGACCAACGCTACTCCATGCTCACCGCTTGCGGCAAATATCATATGCGTAGTCACGCGACCACCAAACACGGCAAGCTGTCTATACAAATTTAGTCTAGCTGCAATCTGCAAGACGTTGTTTTGTAAATAAGGTGTTGATGTATGAATTACGTTAAAATTTTCTGTGTTTAATTACATATATCTGGTACCGGCTCGGATGTTGTTATTATTTACATATCTCTGAATGTCGACTCGCGTCTCTCCTGCCAAAACAAGTCAACACTGCACGTACGCGTTAACAGTTGGTCAACAGCAGCCAACATTGTTCTGGTATAGGGCTGTATGTCTGCCCTTTATCAATGTCTTGCTTCTAAGTCACGCAGATCTGATCGTGGGGCGGTCTAAGCCCTAGGCGTATTCATCCTATTATGGCGACATGTTAAAAGTATGCTGTTAAATTGCGAACATGCTTTAGCTTCGAACAAATTAGTTTCTCTATATTGCAAGTAAGCAACTGATGAATGTGCGTGCATATCTTTTGCCCTGGATGAATCAATGAAACATGATTTTACTTAATACGGGTTGAATGACAGTAAGAAATCCAGGAAACTAAATAGTAATAATTCTAGTACAACCTTTAACGTGTCGAAATCGGCAGCAGTCAAAGTGGAGACCTTCAAAAATATGTAAAATACAACATTTGCAAAACAGTCGGCATCAAAGTGGTTATGGCATGGTCGTAAACGCTAGGGAGCTAAGAATGGTAACATTCTCTCAGTGTGTGCAGCCATGCACTGCTCTACCGTGCAGCTACTATGTGAACCGTGCAATCGCGATGAAACCCACGTCAATGCGCCTTTGTGGAGCGACGATTACACGTCCGACAATAAAGCCGGCAACTGTGTGGTACGACGACCATTGACTCGAAGCAGCCACGTACGACGACGGCGCATCTATACTAGACTCTAGTCTGAATGGCGCACGCACGTAAGCCTGTCTGCACTCCACAGAGTAGATACCTAACACAGGCAGTTATTTTGTTCATGTTTACGTCTCCATTCTCAAGGACGATACGGTAGTGTGGGCTTGCCGACATCTGCATTCCTTTGCAATGACGAGGTTCTTCTTTGCCGCCTGTTCATCGTGGTGTTCTGGTTTCTCAACGGAAAGGGTTGCATATAAACTAGGTACATAAGCAGGGTGGACACAACAAGTCGGCATATACATCTGAAATCATCAGCAGCGCCTGTTATCCGATCCAATATTTTGGTCAGTTTGGAAGACGTGATGGCGATCTTATCGACGCCGGATGAGCTGTGTGCTGGGAGGAACTTCTCCCGTTTCTGTCTTGCTTAAAGACGTAGATTCGTGGCAATGCAGACCAAGGACACTTTAAGCTTGCTCATATCATAGTCCTCGAATATGTTTTATCCATGCAGATCTCACGACCAGCTCATGCAACGAGAACTAATGCAATATCATCGTTACAATTGATCACATACCTTGGGCGATGCTATGTACATTTATTTGTTAGATATGATCATGCCTCCAAACATGATGATAGTCAAAAAGCCCCAAGATTGTGGGTCATGGTACTGTCAGTATTGTTGTAAAGGCTGACGATCGGTGTTGGTCAAACGCGATGATTCCACTGCGATATGACAGAGAAGTGACGGCGAACACGACGTGCACAGAGAAGGCCTTATAGCCACGCCAGCCAAGAGATTCTTATCTCGACTCGCTGCATTAACGATCGACACACATCTACCGATGACTGCTGACAGACTGTAAAGCGTGAACATTGGATGTGTAAACGCGTGCGTCCTTCTAAGATTCCTCTTCCTAACGATCAACTGGATAGGTAATCCAATCAGGAACACACCTACATGCAACTGTTGCGCAGGCGTGCAACCATACAATAACGTTTTTACGGTGACACCTTGCGATAACATCCATTCATATCACAACAGCCGAATCGGTTCAGCAGGCCACGTTCTACATACCGTGTCTGCGTGTCGCCCATAAATGGACTTTTGTAGTACACGCAAATATGTCGCGAGTTAGTCTTAAAGGTAAGCTGGCTGGGTCGTTAGTGGACCACGGTGCAACGAGCCCTAGTCGCCGTAAGAACCGCTAGACGTGCCTTGGACGTAGTCAGCCGTCTGTAGATGGCGGCGATTGAGATACAGACAACCTATTATTGTCTCATGCAACGAGAACGACATACAGAACTCGCGTAATTACAATCAAGAGCCACTGACTGTTGTTAGAAACCTATTGACAAGTACTGACCCTAAGACGTCATAAAGTAACCGTTACACGACATAATTCCATAAGAAAAACACCATTGCTGCGAATAATATATCTTCTATTAAACAAGGTCACTGTCATGATTGTTATGACACGCGTGGTTTACATAGTTGGCACGCAGATCTGAAACTGGATCACCCATGTCTAAATCGAAATGAGTGTTGGCTTGAGGTTGTTTCCTATTTGAGGCTATATTCAACAAAACCTCCTGTATCGGTGCTCTCGTGACAGCTGTGAAATGTAACGTTTAACAGGTCGTGTTAAACACAGGTTTATTCGTTATGCGCAACGTTGTGTTATTGATCTTTGCCATGTGTTTAGCAGTAGAGGGCGGGTTGAACTAGAAGATAGGCTGTTGTGGATTCTACTTTAAAAAGGAGTTGTGCAACGGACCAAACGGAATGCGGTGCTTGGTTTTCGTTCATTCAAGTGGAGCATCTTACACACTCTAACGAGCAAACCAGCTTATCATTATGATGGACTAGTTCAGTGAGACCTAAGAATACCACAACGTCGTAACCACACGTTACGAGTCAGTTAATAGAACCCTGCCGTACTGGAAACAACTAAACAAAACTACTTTTGTTAGACCTTCTCTAAGATATTTCAAAACATCTCATGGGTGTATTAAACCATGTTAAATCTCCTTGTTGCACAAATTATATCATAACATATGCGAGCGAGACACGCCGACAGAGAGTCATCCAGTGACAGAGAGACAGACAGGCAAACATGCATACACACAGAGTGAAGAACAGTGAGAGGGGAAGAAGGAGCGTGGGAGTGTGTGAGAGCACGAGGGAGCGAAAGAGAGAGATATAGGCAGACAGACAGGGAGACAGAAATGAACAAGGATAGACCGAGAGTGACGACCTATACGGGAACACTTCCGAGTTACCGAAACCAGTTAGTAATGTCCGGCCTCGTAGGAGACATGTAAGGCGACCTCCGTTTCTGGGTTTGTGACGACTATGCCTCCAGCTGTCTGCTCGTGAAAATGTCAACGTTCTCGTTCGACCTGATCTATGATCGATCTCAAGGTGTAAGCTTTTGTTTGGGAACCTCGTTGCTTCAGCGTAACACCAACTTCTCAGACACACCCGACGACAGCAGTGGACCGACAGAGATTTAATGGCTGCGAAATAAATACTTACCAAGGGTCGTTTATTTTATTTCTAGAAATACGTCTCAATAAAATGTCACATACAAAAAAGGACCATACCGACCATTTCGTATGCAATGTTGAAAAAACAGCATGCGTATCGGTAACGAAGATGCAGCGCTTTTTTGTGTGGTTACATTGCGCGCGTATGTTCCCACTGGGTGCTGTATAATAACGTCATTGTGCGGGCGAAAATCTGCGTTTACGGCGCCGTCACGCTTGACCTGTCCCAGTGGACTGGATGATTCACGCCAGACGTTTCCGCCGTCTTCAAATGCCAGCCGTGTAGCATCATTCGCAATGAAGTCATAAAAAGCCCACTCCATAAACATAATAGTCGTACAAGATTGTTCTCCCGTCGCTGGCAGCACGCAGCGCTGTTGTGTGTAACTTGTAAGCCAACTCTTGCCACGTCAAGCGTTGGGCGAGTGTTGCGTGGATCAAAGACAATGCGATATATATCGTTCGCGCAAAAGTGGACGTACGTCCATGGAGTTCTATACCTTTCTTTTTTGACAATAGCTTACTTACACAGAATAGCTAACTACAGAGCTACTTGGGTCAGCTTGATTCTTCCTAATCGTGAACACACAACATAAATTGTACTTTCAGAAATCGTCATGTACGGTATCTGCTCATGTAAAAATGTGTAAGTATAGACTTGTCACGGAATGATATAATAATACACATTTGGTATTATGCATAGACTGACATAGGCAATATTATATATATATATATATATATATATATATATATATATATATATATATATATATATATATATATATATATATATATATATATATATATATATATATCCAACTTAACGTCCCTGTATGAGAGTTTCTGCATCTCCTGGCGTACATCCGTTGATGAATGGGAACGGCGTTTTGTGTCTCTTCGGAAAGGCAGACACTTTTAATGACCATGTTTCAGTGTGGTCCTGAGTGTGTAATTTGGCTGGTAGATAATAATGGGACAGGTTGGCGCAACGGGATAACGAATTCCTCAATGATGGCGCACGGCTGCTGCAGGCAAGGGTCGTGGAAAGTGCAGCGCTAAATTCGTCGCGGAACAATGTTGGTTACACTCCATCACGCAATGTCGCAGTGTCGCCCGTTATGAGTAAAGTAGCGTCCATTTCAACGGGCTGTGACAACTGTGAACCAGCTAACATCGCTCGTATATTCAGCCCTGTTCGTGTGTTTACTTTGGTTGGCACTTGTTCGTGCAAGACACAATTACTATAGACCCATGGAAATAGTTTGTCTGCAGTTAATTGAAACTTGAATGGCCTTGCACCTGCCAACACCGAGTAAATCACTCATTTTATTTCCAATGTGGCAGCGTCTGCATTCAAAGCCGGTTTACGCTGGCGACGGCAATGTATATAAATAAGTCTTATAAATAGGACTACGTGTAAGCATTCCTAATCCCTAGTAAACAACTTCGTTGTTTGACTTCTAATTGTATTCTTGCTAAGAGGTTCTGGCTAAGTTTGTATTACTGAAATGTTCGAGATGGCAATACAATATGTGCACTACACATGATATCTATATAGAAAAAGACATGCTTGAATGGGTTTATCTGTTTGACAGCCCGTGAGAACACTTCCGTCTAATCGTCAAAACTGTCACGTTCCTACATCATTACAAGTTCATCGTTTCAAGCTCCTAATGTTATGTGGTTGGTACGTCAATGTATCAGTATATACATTGATGCTGCAGTATGTCATTTTCCGGTAAAATGGTATTTTCCTGAATACCTTTCTCGGTGTATCCAATACGAAAGTAAATCTATGACGAGCGAAAATACTTTGTCACCCTGACACGGTGTAGCAGAAGTCTCAGCATCCCATCTGCTTCAAAAGCCAACCTGCCAAAACGTTGAGTTCCTTATACGTTAGCTGGTGTATGTACATAACATGGTTGTGTTATGACAGACGCTGGTCCCGAAGCACCTACCGTATATTTTGCAGGCGCCACAAGCTCGGCGACAGTTGGGGACCATGTACCCGGGGTTGGCGCGGCATTCTCCGGCCGCAGCCCATTCCGCGCACTTCTCTCGCTGTTCGCCCTGGTCGACGCAGTCTGAAACCGGACAGAGGAGGCTGTAGCTGACGGTGTACACACACACGCATGGACGCACGCACGCGCGCACACACACACACACACACACGTAAATGCATACTCACATGCGCGTACACATACACGAATGTACACACAAACATGCACGCACCGGCATATGCACGCACGCACGCACGCACGCACGCACGCACACACACCTAGAGGTCCTGGCGTGTTTAGAATACAATTTCATGTCTTTGTGAATACATTTCGGAACAAACCGTCTCACTGTTGTAATAATGATTACTATTATTATTATTAACTTCTACTGCGGTTCTATTCTGCCAGCTCATAAACAGTGCAATAGAAGCACACCTACCACCTCCCGTGATAAATTCGCGCACACATTCGTTCCCCGCACGTACCTGCATTTGGCTTTTTATCTACCACATGTATATCTTAATGCCCTCTTCGGAAATGTCGTACAAACTGCATATCATAAGGCCAATTATGTCTTATTTGTCAAACGAATTTCACACGTCCCGATCAAACACAGTCATTATGACAGAACATGTTGCGGAAGTCGACATCATAAGCGGTGTGTTTCATTACCATAACCAGACACGTGTTGTACTGAGTACGACTGTCGTTGTAGTACGCTGGTTTCTTGTCACTACTGCCACTGTTACGTGTTTGGCCTTTATTGCTTCCTGTACGCATGCGGCAACACCATATCAGTCGGTCGCTTGATCAATCATTTTTCGCTGTGCTGACAATCTTTATGGTTTTCGACTTCTATATTGTGCTCAAGTCGTATTCTTGAGTTTAACTCGGGTGACGATACTTCGATTTACGAATCCATGGAAAATTTATAGAAATATAATTGGCGGAATTGCATTGGTAGGTCTAAGTAGACTATGATGTCTCGACTTTCACATGTTTATTTCATGTGATATGTTCGACATCGGGTTTTCTAGATACTTGTAGTTGAACTTAATAATAATATTTATAAAGCGCAATATTCACTATGCTCAAAGCGCTGTACAAACAAAAATCAACCTATACTCAATGTGTGTTTTACTTTATTTACATGCATACCACATACTACATGCACGCATCAATAAATAACAAATTTACTCGACTTAATCCATCTATACACAGAAGCCGTCCTATTAATCATATCAAAGTTGTGAAATTAATTCACAGTATACATAATACGTTGCTTTATTTATCACTACTGAAGGAACTGCTTAATTCGTAGTATCATGGTACATCCATATTTAGTATAATAAATCATGTATCTAATGCTACACCCGAAAGAACGAATCAGAATAATTGTGGTCTATCCCCTAGGTACTTCTTGCCTGCTTGTTCTGGCAACACGGCAACGGTCACGGATGAGTGAGCACAGCTTGTAATGAGCCAAGCGCAACGGGGTGTCGAAAGTCTGTGTTGGCGGCTATCGGCGTTCTGCCGTCAGATTGGACGTTCAACAGAACAAGGTCATTAACCTGCGGGCATTAAACCGTATAGTGGACAATGGACACACCAATCATAAAGTAGGTTACCATTATATAGTTTTCAAATACTTGTATTCTCCAAAATGTGGGCGAAATAAATATTGAGAGAGATCTTCTAAAAATCGCTGGTTTTACGTTCACTTGTGAACACTCCATAGTTCACAACAGTGTGACATGTTAGGTACTAATTTAAACAGATGCCTGAGTTGGAGCAAAGTAGAGTGAACGAAATCGAAAGTGGTCACGCTTCAGTGCGGTAACCAGAGGCATCGTATCCGAGTGCGATATCCCAACTATTGCGACACACCAGTTGCTTGTTATGATACTACATGCACTAACAAAACCTGGTTTACACAATGTATAGCTTAAATCCTAATTATTGGTTATGTATGCTACTGAATTATGTTCCACAAGTGTAATTTTGCTGTATTGGCATATCACCAACAAACTAATCTACATATGGAAATCCGTTATATCAAAAACAGAATAAACGTATTCCTGACAACAATGGACACAATCCTTGTGCTTAGGCTGAAAATTGGACACTTGTAAAACAGCTCGATGTAAGCCTAGATGGATGAGTGATCAGAACGCCTGTGAATACAAATTTGCAAAGCCACAAATCATAGGGGCAGTGTAAGGCAACCAATCTCCACAGTGTCTACACACACCTGCGGAAACACATATATAGAATAAGACAGGACAGGCACAAGAGATGCTAATTCAGTTAAGTAAACTCCGCGGTGACAGGATCAATAAGCAGGTCATTCATGCAACTCCTCAAATAATGCATCTAAAAATACAACTGAGACACAGATAGCAATGGCTGACCGAGATATCTGGATAAAACACTTTTAAATACATTATTTGGGAGACCATGCATGGCCAAGCCCAAATAGAACAGATCTTCCGTGGCCTCATCGAAAAAGCATGATCTTCTGTTTAACCACCAGGTCTGCAGTGTTGGCTCAACGGTTTGAACGTGCGTTAAACACATGTATCGTATCTGATTAGTAAATTGACTGATGCTTCGTTGATCATCTCATGCGTTGATATAATTTATAGACGTTGACAAAATGACTGCACCTGTAATTTTCTCAAGACGATGTGTCAATAAAAACAGTCACGGGGTCGTTCTGGGTGCAAATGGCGAGGTGGCGATTCCGTGTGTTATCTTGTCGATGTATCAAACGCTGTTTGATGATAATAATGCTTTAGAAAAGGCCGAACTGAGTATATATCAACCTGGTGATACGAATAATACACTTCGATAAAGCTGGGATATAATTTCCGATAATTTGCCCACATGTCATGCAGTTGACCTGGTTATTGATAACTACGCTGCGTAATTCCACAGTCAACGTTCCACGAAACATAACGGGTCATAACAAATCCAGTCATCCGTGCACCTGTTTACCGTGGCATTCTGTCGGACACCAGCAGTGCGAAACTGTCCCGTCTTCCGCCGTCTCCTAACACTGATTCATTGTCTTCACTCGAGCCTGTCGTTTTCTTTGGAGACTTCCTTGCGTAATGAGAACATAGACTAGGATCCGTTGATGTTAGTTAAGCCATTCAAAGTCAAATACGCTATGAATTCTTTAACATGTTTCAGAGAACGGTCCGCCTATCTGGGGGCTGTATATATTTAGCTGTTTACCAACTGATGAGTCAACCAAGCAAGAGAGATTGATTAACAATCTCTTTATCCACGACATGTTGCGCATTTACTTCAAGAGCACCCACTTCAGTCAGCACTGGACGCATTCAGATGCCGTCTAATCAGTGGTCCTGTCCGGGCCGAATTCTAAGGGTGAATAGCGACAAATTGTCGTAATTGTCTGCGATAGGGCAAAGTGGTACAATCACGCTGACAACCCGTAGTTTGAGGTGGTTACGGCTGTGGTGAGAGGCTTAAGGCTACGTGGGAGTGTCGGAACCTTCCGGGTAAATTCCGGCAGGTCTGATGGTGACAAAACACAACATGTACTTGCTCCTATTACCAGGATCATCACTGTCGATGCGAAATTCTTTACACCTATGTTCGCCATGACATTATTTACTCCGATGTTCGCCGTGTCTTTACGAAGACTCATGGCCATAACGGTTTGATTACTCTGACGACACCAACACCACGGCTGCTACTGTAGACCGTTCAATGTTGACGCGACGTTCTTGTCTCCCGTTGTCTGCGACACCGCTAGTTATAACAGACATGATTACGACACATAAAGCATTCACAAATGTGACTGACAGGATCACGCATACGACAACATGATGATGATTATCTTCTTATTCTTCTTGAGTAAGCCAACGACCTTGAGTTGTCGTCAGTCATCGATGGAGAAGACCTATATGAGCGTATGAGCGCAGTGGCTCAGGGGTAGAACTTCGGACTCTCGACTACGAGAACCCGGGTTCGAATCCTGGCTGCGGTGTTAAAACCTTGGGCAAGTTTTTTCACTCTACATTGCTCCAGTTCACTCAGCTGAATAAATGAGTACCTGGCTATAGACAGTGGTGGATATGTGTACGAACAGCCTTCGCGCATTAATTGTAGCATATGGCTGGATGCTTCCCAGAGAAGCCGAGATGGTGTCTGAGTGAACAGGTCTGTCAGGGAAGTAAAGTGTAAAGCGCTTTGAGCGGTCCTGAGGACTGGATACTGCGCTATATAAGAACTGCCTTGCCTTTACTATATGGTCTACTCTACATCTGTATTAACTAAATTCTCGTAAGCTTACCCAGGAAGCGAATGCAGTCAACAGCTGATGTTATTGATTCAGTATATCGACAACGCAAACTACGAGGTTTATCAAACGGGATTCATGTCATATAAGAGTAGTTGTTCCAACTTCGATCATAACAATGATTGTGTTCGTGACAAAACCAATTTATTGAATCACATGGGACTCTCTTTACATCTCCAGGTTCACAATATAACATTACACCCCATGTCTAACTACTATATTTTTTCCATGTGCATTCGCCGTCTCCGTGTATTCCCACAACAAATCCCATATCCTTATGAGTCTTGGTAATTCATGGATTAGTTCGTCAGGACGCGATATCATCGCGAGTCGCGGCGAGTGCCGGAGTTTGACTCCGCTAACAGTCGTTCTCGAAACATGGAACATTTCTGACACTGCAGTGACTTCAGTTCAGTCAAATGTGTAAATTCAGGTGTACGTCTACAAGGATATAGTGCATATGAAACTTAGATGTGTAGTCCAATAAAGGTAATGCATCTGGTAGAGGGGTGTGACATGGGTAACAACCTCCTTCCGCAGACTTCAGGGCAAATTCCCACCTCCCATTTCCTGCCACACCCCGATGAAAGACGTCTTCCCGCGGCGATTGTGTCTTGGTTGATGTCATGTTGGTGAGGTACGTGATTAATGGGACTGACAGAGGAAGCAGTTTAAAGTGCTGTGAGCGGTCTTTGAACGGAAGCCGCGCAGGGTAAGTTACCCGCTACCCTTATGGGTGACTCTCGTTACGGTAGCTCGGTTGGTGTAGCTGGTCCGGCGATGACAGTGTGTCGAGATGAGCTATAGACCTTATGTCCCAAGTCGCTTATGTCCCAAGTCGCTTATGTCCCAAGTCACTTATGTCCCAAGTATTGTGGACGATATGTCCCAAAAACAAGATGCTAAGTAACAGTTAAAATATGCAATGGACTTCAAGTGTTCTACAAAGAGTGCCAGCATTAGTGTTAATATATCAACAGATTTATGTTAAGACTAAAGTTAAAAAATAACATAAAAACTTAATACTAAATTTAGGACATATCGTCCAGGACATATGTGACTTGGGACATAACGTCCATAGGCCGTCGAGATACGTACGTGATACTGGGCAGTATCGACATGTCTTCATCATCACCATTCCACGCGCCCAGGGTATTAAATATTTACACGACTTCACAACAGCGACCATCAATCATAGGGATGCGAGAACCGTGAACGAACGATGCCTTGCAAATATATTGTATTGACTGTATATACAGAAATGATGTCCCATATTCATACCATTGCATCACTATCCATTTACGATAACAGTCTGCATCATTCGCCTTGCATTGTTACTCAGCTATATTGCATACGTATGTCAACAACGTTACTATATGTGAATCTGTCAGGTTTGCCATGCCTGTGTCAGCTTTTTAGACTAACACAATCATGAAACGTCAGCAGTAAGCACGCATAACTAATAATTTGTATACCATTGCCCCGGACAGTCCCACGCATGAATGGGACAACAGCTTGTGTGCATGCGTAATCAGTATAAACCTCATCGATCGCGCTACACCACATGGTCGCAATCAGAAAATCAATCTGTTTGCACCGACATGCAGAGCCGAACACGCCTCAACATACACCTTCGTAGACATTAACACGAACCGCCCGTAGCGATGTTACTACGCCTATATTATCGTCCCTTACCGGCGGTGTCATCCGTAGTTTTGCTCCAGTCTACGGCGTCACCCAAGCGTGCAGCGAACAGAAGGCAAAAACCCAGCACCGCCAGCCGCGGGTGGTTCCCGGCTATTCCGACCCTTGAGACCCGGCGCGGAAGAAACATGCCGACGGTATCCTTCGACTGGGATCTCACTGCTAAGACACCGGCCGGCGACAGAGCTGCCTGCACGGTGAAGACAACGACGCGTTCCGGTAGTCCTCAGACGCCCTGTCCGACATTGAGTAATCGCTGCAGCGGCGAAACGTCAACGAACTCAACGCGAGCGGCCACGGGAGAACAGACTCGCGCAAGCGGGCGGCCGGCGAGTCAGGCTTGGTCGTAGCCGTCACGCGTGGGCGCACACGCGGAATTATAATAATAACGGCCGACAATAGGCTAACACGTGACGGCGCCAAACCGGTTTCTTCACGCTGCTGCCTGACGGGACGAACCGCGATAAGACAGTCACTTCGTTCTGTGAACAGAGACTCTTTTAGCGCTGCCTTTAGAAGTGCCGTCGTAATCGGCGCAAATCTGCATTTCAATTGACATACGTAGCCGATGCGCTACCGCAGGGCCGTATTGTATGTGTGCTATACTTAGAAATTATGTGGGCCGCGTTAACAAAGGGATAGTGCATCGGATCACCAAACCACCCGACCAGTGGGGTTGGTGATTCTGTCGTTGTCGTTCGAAGTCGGGGAATGTTTCTAGCACAATACACAAAGCATTGTTGTGCCATTTGCAAAAATGCCTTCTCCATTATGTACAGTGACATTTCAGCTCTAATGTTTCCCTTTGCTCGCATGTCGGGTGCCGGGTGGTTCCCGTTATTCGGTGGTCCGTTCTGTTGCCGATACAAAGGTTCTCATCTTTCTCGATTTTTTGCGAAAGTCTTCCATTCTTAGCCGTTCGCACTGCCCCATTAACGACCTCGCTTTACATAATTATCACATTACTAGACTTGGACAGACTCGCCCTCATCTCCTTATAGGCACGTCTTCTGTCTTCCAACAGCGTGTTGTCATTCTTCTTTTTTCAAAATGATTAAAGCCTTATGAACACAAGTTCGCAGTTTGAGTAACAGTTGGGCAATGTCCTAGACATGAACACGGTTCGAAATTACAGTAAAGGCTATGTCGTTCCCCACAAATATTTTGATTTTAAAACGTATACAACAACTGGTCTCTGTTGTAAATATATATATTTATATATATATATATATATATATATATATATATAAACAAACGTATACAACAACTGGTCTCTGTTATATATATATATATATATATATATATATATATATATATATATATATATATATATATATATATATAGTGTTTAGCAGCTGGACCGGCATTACCTGTACATCATTTGCGCTTAGCATAAAAATACACACTGCACAAGCTTTCGTTGACATCCTGTAACATGCTGTGATATTTAGTAGCGTTTAAATATAGTAGACATCAATCACAAACGCTCTCAGCCATTTAAATACTACCGTCCGATTTTACAGGTTTCACCTATGCAATTGTACGATATGACCCGCACCCGTATTGCTTAATTTCCTATGAATATGGTCTATGGTGCAATCACAGGTATGAAAGTGTTTTTCTTCAGGAATGTGTTGGCCGAACATAATTATTTTGTATAATCAACCACTCCTGATGCAAACACACCCGATGACAGGCCTACACATGCAGTACAAGTATTACGATCGGCAGTCACGTGTCACCGGGAAGGCAACCCTTGCATACCACGCAACAAGCCGTCATTTTTTTCTTTTCAAAATTGCGCAATGATTGGTTTCGCGGTAAACGTACGCTACAACCCTGTAAAATACCAAAACGCATCAGTGATTCCTTGCAACGGCACCCGTAATAGCAACCTACTCTGTGGCTGGTTGTACCGCGTTGTCACGCTTTGCGCATCCTAAGCAGGTGTCGTAGACAATTGGCTGGACGACACTGTCTCCGTGGAGACTGATGGAGAGCACCGAGTCACTTAATTGAAAACACGTCAAATTTCTTCCGCACTTAATGAGGCAGTTCTTGAATACACCATCCCGTGTTTACATCACCTGAAACGAGTCTGCCTATTCGTTGGGCGCCATACGAGACCTCTCTTTGAATGGCTGCCACATCAAACGGAGGGATAGGGCTGACGGTGACGTTGTTTTTGCAATATCCTGTGTGTGAGAGAGGACGGTATGTGACCCACAGACTGACAGCCGCATCCAGTCACCACGTCGGTACTTCGGATCAGTTGGCAGTCGATCAACTGCAAGAACATAACTGTTCTCTTTTCGAAGAGTCAATTGAGAGACACTATACCTTGTCTGGCATATTTAACAATGTATTTTCCCGTTTAACCTTCAGTGCCAATGCTGTAAATTAATGGTTGCTTAGATTTAATACCTCCGCTTCTGAATCATCACACTAATTGCCTCAAATGTCGAGCATATTATTTGAAAACACCATAAAACAACTATATACATTTGCCGAAAAGTCACGTGAATGACAAGTCCTTCGTTATTAAAAAGGCTAATATACAGGTAAGGAAACAGATAATGAAAGTGAATGACGGTACTGTACTTACATGGTATATTATTTTATTACATGTAATAGTGTTTTACGTTTAATTTTGTCGTGGTCCGTAGTTGAATTCGTTTAAAATTATTATCGCGGACAGGTGGTTGTACAGAAAGGTGCTGCCGACCGGAAACCACCCACAAGAGAGCGAGAACTTTTCAAGAAAACGACAAAGTAGGGGAAGGGCGGGTAAAGTGGGCCCCTTAAACACCGATTGACCTTCATTTGACATTTATGTACACAAATTATAAATTTTTGCTACACTACCTAGCTATGTATATTGACTAAGTACATGCACAGTCTCGTTACTTTATCGTAATAAATATAATACGTTATACGAGTTTAAAAAAGACACCCTGACAATTATGTACCCTGACAATTTATGAAAAGGTGGTGTTTGTAAGGCACATCAATTATTTTAAGAAACGTGCTAATCACCGTTTTGCATTCACACCAAAGAAACAACTACGACGTTGAATTATGTCCCCTGAAAAATCTGTATACTACTATATACCATTGTGTTGACTGCATTGTATACCAGGAATGCTGTGACAAGCAGAAGGGCCCACTTTGGCCGAGGGGCCCACTTTACCCGCCCTTCCCCCAAATCTATGGCCGCTGTAACTCTTGAGCACAGTCATTGCATTTTAGAGACCTACTGGCTACTGCAGGCCTAGGTCTGTGCGGATATTGGCTGGCGACCAATTATAAGCAACTTGATACTTTGGGCTATTGTTTAGTTTAGTTTACTTATTTGCGCGATAGAATGTGTCTTAAACGGTTTAAACTTCCCTCGAGTCCTCGCCCATCAGTAAGACAGACAAGAGGCATGTGTGGGGGCAATAACTCACCCGCTTGTTCACCAGACCGTGCAAATAACCCACGCACAGATAAGAAACAGTTCCCACAGAACTCGAAGATACGGAGCCTGATAGGGGACAATGCGAACTAGGACACTTGACACAAAGGTCACGAGGAGGCCTGTGTGCGCCCTAACAACGGGACAGTGTGGCCAGAATGGATCGACTGCGCCAGGTAGCGGAAGTTGTTATTATATGTCATCATGCACAGCTGGGGACCCGTGAACATGTGAAAGTTGCGGGGTGCACACCAAAACGACGCATCATCAGTACTATCGATGCTCACAGTACCGTGTTATAGCACCCATTTGAGGTTTAAAAAACTCCAACTGATCCCATTGTCAATGCACTTGGCTAAATATATTTTCCAAGCCCTCACCAAATTTAGAATATTAATTATTATTATATCAGGTAACATCCCAAATCCGAGTTTCGACGTATGTATGTGGCGCCATCTACCGATTAACATAGAAAGGAGAATTACATTTTACGTGTACACACTATTGGATGAGTAACATCACTGTAAGACTTGTTATGTGTATGTTTATGTGTATGTGTAGTATTGTTGGCGATGTTACAACTCGAGCCAATTCTACACTGTATACATATATATCAGATCTGTAGTCATTATGAGATGAAAGGTTCATGCCTTTAGTCAACCATGAGAAGGAAGATTCATATATGTAGTCAGCCACAACGGGGAGGTTACGTGTCTACAGTCAGCAATGACAGGGAGGTTTCATGTCTTTAGTCAGCCATGGGAGGGAAGGTTCATGTCTGTAGTCAGCCACGGGAGGGAAGGTTCATGTCTGTAGTCAGCCACGGGAGGGAAGGTTCATGTCTGTAGTCAGCCATGGGAGGGAAGGTTCATGTCTGTAGTCAGCCACGGGGGGGGGAGGTTCATGTCTATAGTAAGCCACGGGAGAGAAAGTTCATATCTGTAGTCAGCCATGGGAGTGAAGGTTCATGTCTGTAGTAAGCCATGGGAGGGAAGGTTCATGTCTGTAGTCAGCCACGGGGGGGGGGAGGTTCATGTCTATAGTAAGCCACGGGAGGGAAGGTTCATGTCTGTAGTCAGCCATGGGAGGGAAGGTTCATGTCTGTAGTCAGCCATGGGAGGGAAGGTTCATGTCTGTAGTCAGCCAAGGGGGGGGGAGGTTCATGTCTATAGTAAGCCACGGGAGAGAAAGTTCATATCTGTAGTCAGCCATGGGAGTGAAGGTTCATGTCTGTAGTCAGCCACGGGAGGGAAGGTTCATGTCTGTAGTCAACCACAGGAGGGAAGGTTCATGTCTGTAGTCAGCCATGGGAGGGAAGGTTCATGTCTATAGTAAGCCACGGGAGGGAAAGTTCATGTCTGTAGTCAGCCATGGGAGGGAAGGTCCATGTCTGTAGTCAGCCATGGGAGGGAAGGTTCATGTCTGTAGTCAGCCACGGGAGGGAAGGTTCATGTCTGTAGTCAGCCACGGGAGAGAAGGTTCATGTCTGTAGTCAGCCACGGGAGGGAAGGTTCATGTCTGTAGTCAGCCACGGGAGGGAAGGTTCATGTCTGTAGTCAGCCATGGGAGGGAAGGTTCATGTCTGTAGTCAGCCATGGGAGGGAAGGTTCATGTCTTTAGTCAGCCATGGGAGGGAAGGTTCATGTCTGTAGTCAGCCATGGGAGGGAAGGTTCATGTCTGTAGTCAGCCATGGGAGGGAAGGTTCATGTCTGTAGTCAGCCATGGGAGGGAAGGTTCATGTCTGTAGTCAGCCATGGGAGGGAAGGTTCATGTCTGTAGTCAGCCACGGGGGGGGGGGAGGTTCATGTCTATAGTAAGCCACGGGAGAGAAAGTTCATATCTGTAGTCAGCCATGGGAGTGAAGGTTCATGTCTGTAGTAAGCCACGGGAGGGAAAGTTCATGTCTGTAGTCAGCCACGGGAGGGAAGGTTCATGTCTATAGAAAGCCACGGGAGGGAAAGTTCATATCTGTAGTCAGCCATGGGAGTGAAGGTTCATGTCTGTAGTAAGCCACGGGAGGGAAAGTTCATGTCTGTAGTCAGCCATGGGAGGGAAGGTTCATGTCTGTAGTCAGCCACGGGAGGGAAGGTTCATGTCTGTAGTCAACCACAGGAGGGAAGGTTCATGTCTATAGTAAGCCACGGGAGGGAAAGTTCATGTCTGTAGTCAGCCATGGGAGGGAAGGTTCATGTCTGTAGTCAACCACAGGAGGGAAGGTTCATGTCTATAGTAAGCCACGGGAGGGAAAGTTCATGTCTGTAGTCAGCCATGGGAGGGAAGGTTCATGTCTGTAGTCAGCCACGGGAGAGAAGGTTCATGTCTGTAATCAGCCACGGGAGGGAAGGTTCATGTCTGTAGTCAGCCACGGGAGGGAAGGTTCATGTCTGTAGTCAGCCATGGGAGGGAAGGTTCATGTCTATAGTAAGCCATGGGAGGGAGGGTTGATGTCTGTAGTCAGCCACGCGAGGGAAGGTTCATGTCTGTAGTCAGCCATGGGAGGGAAGGTTGATGTCTGTAGTCAGCCACGGGAGGGAAGGTTCATGTCTGTAGTCAGCCATGGGAGGGAGGGTTGATGTCTATAGTCAGCCAAGAAAGAGGATTTATGTTTGTAATCTGCTATGAGAGGGAGGACTTCATGTCATTCAGCCATAAGGAGGATTTATGTCTGTAGTTAGCCTGAGAAGGATGGTTAATTTCTGTATCCAGCCATGGGAGGGACTGGGGGAGGGTTCATGTCAACCACGATCAGTTATATATGTTAACAATATAGGCACACTGCCAGTAATATTCTTTTTCACCTTTATTTTTGTAATTACATATTACAATAAACACTGTCATGAGGATCACAGTACTCAGAGTTAGTCAGTGTAATTATGTACTCACGGTCCCAGAGACCATATACGACTGCTATGATGCGAGACCTAATATCCTGTTCTAACATATTTTTTATTTCATTGATGTATTCCCAAACTGTTTTGTGTGTGTACGTGTGTGAAATATGTGATATGCATGCATGAGATAAAAAAATTACAGGATGCGAGGACTGCTAAGGGGAGCATACTTTAAGGGAATACACGCTAAAACGCTGTGGTTTAACAACCCAGACTAGATTGACAATATGTGTGCATTTGTTTGCACATGTGCATATGTAGACATGTTGGGTAATATGTACATCTTTTTATTAAATATAACATTTTTGATCAAACTGATGGAGAATCATTATTATACATTGTGTGGCTAACCACTAACTAGGACTCATGTGAATTTGTTCTCATGTAAAATGCAGCATTATGAACTGTGAAAATGGTTAATAGTATGCTGTGAGTCTATTTTACATTGCCTTCATAACCTCATATGATGACTGACTAGACATACACAGCCACGACATAAGTCACACAGCCAAAGTAACCAATCAACAGATGGTCACATTCATAATATGCACGTGTATAACTCATTCCATGTCTGTTTAGTTAATAATCACCACTTTACCCTGACGCAGGCCACAATATCACACAAAATACATGAGTTTTAATCACATGAATGGAACATCAAACATGATTTTTGCAACACCAGAACAACAAACAAATGTGTTTTGCTATAAAACATGAATGCAATGTACGAAGATAAACATATCGGTGCTATACGGTGAACATTAACAAGTGCGATAAACAGAAAAATATAACGTGAAATTCACTAAGGTTGCCTACCCGGTACATGCGAGAAAGAAATGTTAAGATTTCCCCGAAAAATGGTCTCAGAAAAGACACACTTGTACAGGTTAGCATTATACTTTGTGCATTGGCAGCATCCTTTTTACAATGATAAAATAAAGTTAATGAAAATGTATATTGTTTGTTAATATCCAGTAAGTCATTTGTGTGATAATCACAAGTACAGCTTGTGAACATAACGCTCCAGTTTGAACATGTGCAGATGGGACATGAACGTTCTCAAGTCATCGTCACTTTACAATAGCACAGAAACATCGAACAATATCATCAGGCAATTGTACTTTTTACAACGAGACATTACACATTCTTGGATGCAATACATATAGAAACTTAGTATAAACCCCTACAGGAAATCAAAAAGGAAGGGGGAAACGATTTCGTCTTAAACAATATGGTGAGGAGCAGTAAAAGAACTGAAGCCTGCTGAGCTGATCTGGAGAGCAGAGAGAGCTGAAGACAGAGAGAGCTGAAGACAGAGAGAGGTGATGGCAAGAGTCACGTGAGGTCTTATGTGAGCCTCATGTACCAAATGTCTCAAAGGGTTTTAAGTAAAAATGTATCCATATAAATACATATTATGACTTGAAGGTTAACCAGGTTATAACCTTATAAAGTTTGATCATATCATGTAGTCCATCAGTTAAGCTAAAAGCGAAGATGTACTTACACCAAACCCACTGTGGTTTCTTATAAATCTCCTAACCTATAAAGTAGTAGGTCTTTGGTTGCTATAAGTTTGCAATTAAAGTTACACTTCTATGGCAACTACAAGAATGTATTACTCTGTAATTTGTGTACACTAAGGAAGTCCATATTAAAACTGGGAACAGCTGTTTCTCCTAGATGTAATATTAAGTGGATATTTGTGCAATGTGGTAGTTCTGTACAATAATACATATTAATTTCTAAATGTCACCTGACTTTGGCCAACACTGTGTTTCATGATTACCAGGGTACTCACGATTACTAGTTACCTGTATAAAACAAAGTCCAGACACACCCACATTTCTTGTCACAAAATATTGTCCACCCAAACTAATTTCTCCAATCAGAAAACTGACATCAGTTGCTGCCACATTCTGGCAGGCTGAGGCATAGCAAAGGAAAACGTCTGAAGAGTAATATATTATTTGTATTTTTATGTATTCTTTTAGAATATGTTGTGTGGAGTTCTATAAATAATAAATAACTGTATATTAATTTGTTGTGCTAAAACTTGTAGTTTAGCTACTAGTTAAATATATCGCAGATTCACCGAATTAACAGCACTTCTTGCCATATATTTACTGACATATTCCACTAAATATGGTGACATGACTAGTTATTTCCATTGGCTGCTATGTTACCATTAACATGCTATGCAATGAATCACTGAAGTTCCGTTCTCCAAAAGAAGAGCCACTTTTCTTCAGTGGTACAAATGTTCCATTACAAAAACCCGTCGCAGTGTTCCACGGTAGCTTTACAAAAACTACCTCTCCTAAAGTCCACAACATGTACAATATTAAACAAAAGTACAGTAAGACACGTGACTGCTATGATACATGATCGGCCAGACACCGCAGGAATACAAATCTGTCATCAACTCCAGTGAAGCCCACACCTCTTTATAT
The DNA here is from genome assembly GCA_964017155.1 of Oasisia sp. SBJ-2009. NCBI lineage: Eukaryota > Metazoa > Annelida > Polychaeta > Sabellida > Siboglinidae > Oasisia > Oasisia sp. SBJ-2009. Next base: position 24,443,595 of record OZ024862.1, read on the forward strand.
TCCACACAGTGATAAGTTTTATCGCAAAGGGACCAGTCATTATTTCAGCCTCCATTTCATTTCATCCAAGCATAGCACTGCTAGATTTCTGCTGAAATGTCCAGCAAAGCCAACATGTGTCCAAACTGTCTAGGGCGACTCGTCCCATCGATTGGATACCACATGACTGTCTTGGCATGGCGCTGTAGTTATTCCTTGATGACATGCTGCTCCACAACCACATTCAACTGGATGTCACTGCTACGTACACAAGGCAATGGCGCGGTGAACACGCTACCAGACGTTGCATGTTTTGTCCTTCACGTACATGGCGTCTCCCTTCTTGCACTTGAACTGCTGGCTGAAGTCTTGAGAGTTGGCGAGGGACCCGATCACGCGGAACTTGGGAGGGCTGTGGGGATCAGTGAGGATGGACAGGTGCTCAGCCTCAGGGGTGTTGTGGGAACACCACACCTGCAAGAGCATAACTCTAATGGTCAATGCAGGATGTTGTAGGAACACCAAACATGCAAGAACATAACTGTAGTGGTCAACGTTGCGGTGTTGTGTGAATGTAACACATGTAGGAATACAACTGTAGTGGCTGAAGTTGAAGTGTTGTGGTCATCCTAGAATGTTGTAGGGACGTCAATTATCCAAGAACATAAACAGAGTGGTCAACCTTGGATGTTATGCAAACATCAGCTATCCCGAAACTGGAGGGGTCAGCTCAAAAGTATTATATAATTTTAAAAACACTACACATCTTAGAACATAACTGTATTGGTCTGCACCTAGGTATCGTGGGAACACCAAACCTCCAAGAATATAACTTTCTTGTAAATTATCTTAAGTTGACAACAGTGTCTATGCAATACAGAGCGTCATACTATGTGAGTGTAGATGATACTGACTTGTGCGAAGGCGACGAAGAAGAGCTGTCGATGTGAGTAGTTGAGACCGGGCAGTGGCTTCTCATCTCCGTGTCCTTCTATCCACTTACTGTATGCCTACAGACAATGAAATCACACCAGCGTTAGTCTAAAAATACACTTTCTGTATGCTGCATGCAGATGAAATTCTGTAATCGTACAGAAAAAATTCGCTCACAAAATAAGGCATACCCCGTTCAAACCACAAACCGGTTTCAAACTGGCTCAGTTAATGCGCATTAACTGAGCCAGTTCAAATACTCCGTATGTCCACACTACAGACGCCATAGTGGGAGTAGTTTCCTTCCACTAATCGATTTCTTTTGATTAATGAATTAGAGGAGCAACTGGGCAGGGCATTAATTAGGTCGAATGATGTTAAGAGCCCTACCTAGCGCAACGTTCACCGGCTTCACCAATCACCAGGTAGCATTAATTGGGTCAAAGTTAGTGCGACTGGCCGCTGATCCACTTTGCATCCACAATAGCAATCTGAACCGGTTCAAACTAAACTAGTTCGAAACCCCCTCATGGAGGTGAATTACTTTAATCCCGTTCAACTCACTGGACTGGCTTAGATTTTGTAGTGTGAGCGCTGAACGGGAGCGAAACCGGTTTCACACCGGTTTAAATTTGCTAGTGTGAACAGCGAAACCGGTTTCACACCAGTTTAAATTTGCTAGTGTGAACAAACCTTTGGAATGTTGTGTGCTCCATCACGTGCTGTCCTACACCTTTGAAATGTCAGAAGAAGATGAAGTTACACCAACATCGTCTGATGCATGGCATAATCCGACACCACAACATCACTGTCTTGTGCTACTCCAGCTCAGACCACCAAACATGAATTTGGTTCAGCCACCAGTACAAGCCTCAAGGAGTACAACTAGAGGTTTTGGGTCTAATCCAAACTCTAGACTACTCTCACTGAATCTCCCCTGCAGATGATCATGAAATAATGTTTGTCAATTACAAATACTCACAAATTAAGGTAAGAGTGTAACATTTTGATGTGATTACATATTAAATAAATGCCTCTATTTAACTGTTGCAAGACTGGGTCTCGATGAGTCACTCACATGGTATGCCGACTTCAATCCACCGTTGTCAGCAATGTTCTCTCCTAGTGTTTGTTTACCACGAATCTACAAACAGTTGGACACAACCGTTGAACTCAATAATTTGTCATTCAGTTAAAACAAATTTATATACAGCCTGTGGCTGCAACAAAACAAAATTACTTTTACAAGACATGTCCATGCTGGTGAGATTTCACTGAAATGCACAGAAGTTGTCATAATTTGGGGCATTCGAAATGGAATTATGAAGGTAAAGTGAATATTTGAAATGACACTCAATAAAGTTCTATCAATCTATATCACTCATCATGAATCAGCAATGAAATGTTCAGATCTGTTGAATGCGAGTCAACTGTGTAACATGTACAGGTTTTAAATAAAAGAGGACATTAAGACCATAGAAATACTTCATTCGCAGAAATGAATAGTAAGTCTTTTCAGTTTTGATCTTACTGAAATTCTCTTTGATCAGTATGCCTTACCAACCCTACTACAACTTTGTAGAAGAGGGGAGAAATGAAAAAGACACCCCTATGACCATTCAAGTAGAGGGACGAGGTCAAGTTAATGACAGTTACAGACCATGGATACATACATTATCATTGCCAATCTTGTAGCTGGAGTACTGGTCAACGATGCACTGTGTGCGTTTGTTGAAGTTTTCTATTGAAGAGTTGGTCCACCATCGCCTCAGAGTTCCATACTTGTCATATTCTCGTCCTGAAAGTATCATTATATGACATAATATTCACTCCTAATCATGTAACAATGTTCTGTTGATAACAGGATACAAGAAGCTTTATTTAACGTCGGTTTACATGTGTATTTGATAACATTAACATAAGTATACATTTTATTCTTGCACAACATTAAAACAAGTGCAGATAATGTATATATATTATATATACAACTGTGTGTATATGTATGTATATGTCTATATATGTACACGTGTGTATTGGCATATGTAGTAATATATTAAAGATATATACTGAAAACTGACGATAGCATAGCTTAGAGATAAAAAAAATAATATTGGGGAAAATATTTGTACAGATTTGTGTCTGACGTAACAATATTTGTTACCCCTCTGAGGAAATAGGCGCTAATAGTAAATTATTAAAGACATATATTACTAATATTAATAAGGTGTCTGCAAGTCATCAAAAGGGACCTAACACTGCAGCTACAGTAGCACAACTTACCCTGGTCGTCGAAGGCGTGCGTCAACTCATGCCCCATTACCACGCCCATGCTGCCAAATTTCAGTGATCTACAAGAAAAAACCATGTTAACTAAATTAGTCCTTCAATGGCGTCTCTTCCTGTCTTTCCTATTGATAATAAAACACCATAAAACTTTGAAGAAAACAATTTTACTGAGGGTGAACATATTCATGTGTTCTATATACAGTTATATTAAACATTACATTAAAGAAACAAAAAACAATGATTTCAACTTGCAAAATTCTATTGTTCTGCATAAAATGATGAAGAATCTAGAAAGGTAAATTTCCATATTTAATCTTTGACACTAGCCATAGTGTTTACAAATAAAATAGGCTCTAAAACATGTAAATATCCAGTAGGTGGCACCACCTGAATTGTAAAATTCCAACTTTTCCTGAGGACGATTACAGGAGGTTATGGGTGATGACAGCTAGGCTAGATGAGGGCCACTGGGGGGAAAAGGGTAAAAGATTCCAATGAACTAAGCAGAACGCTAATGAGCCAAAACTCGGATTGCTCTTACTGAGGATACTGCTGGTCGTAAAACGGCGACTGGAGAATGCCGGCTGGAAAGACAATCTCGTTCTTCATGGGCTGATAGTATGCATTCACAGTGGCTGGTGTCATACTCCAACTGGAAAAATAGCAATTTGATTTGTGCAATAAAAAATTCTCACAGACAACACATCTCATTTGTTTTCCTGTCTACCCTAAATAATTAATTCCCCATTTAAAAAATATCCACTTTACTTGAGAGTAATGAAAACAACCGTTGTGGCATTGGTATAACGATTATCATTTCACTACCAAAAGACATTGGAAGATATACAGATTCTAACAAATCATATACTTACCTAAAAATGCTCTTGTTAATTTAACCAATTTAATACTCTTTGTATCTTTAGCTTGAATTATAAAGACACTTTCAAAGCAACATTTTATGTAAAAAATATTTATTATAGGTTTCACTGAGAAGTAATCTACCTGTCAGTTTTCCACCAGGCCTTGGGCCTTAGAACATTACACATGAACTACAAAGATGGGATCCCACGCTAAAATGCAGAAACATAGAGGAGACATCAGCTGAATAAACCTGGCATTTCCTGAAAATCTGGTGCAGTAAATACTTCACCTGTTTTTGTCTGATTTCTTGCGCAGTTTATTTAGGTTTCTCTTCATGAAGTATTTCTGATCCCGCAGATTATTCAGGAAATACTCATTGGCTTTAACTTCCAGCTAAAACAAGAACATGAACTCAATCATTTTTACATCACTTATTTTTACATTACTTATTTAAAACACCATTGCATATAAAATGACAATACAAACAAAATAACATTGTAGCTATGAACTGTTGCTCACTGGTGACTTGTTTGTGTACAACCATTCTTAGCATTCCTCACTTTACATTGACATTGTATAAATTTAGCAAACATGAAATCACATATTTTGGGAATTTTACATAAACAATACCTTTTCAGAAATTATACCTATTTTCTAAACAACATACCTACAGGAACATGTATAGCTTTATCGGAGTGTTTGTGTAAGTTAAAGAACAAATAAAGCTTACGTCTTCATAGCGTTCATCCAGCGCTGTTGTATTGAGAATGAACGACGGAAACCCAATCTTGTCAATAATTGCATCAGCCTGAAAAAATGAAAAATGTTTAGAGACAAAAATCAGTGACACCCAGCTTTAGCTTGTGTTTGAATAAATGCAGAACTGTGTAATTAATAAGATCTATCTAATCTAGAGCTAATTTTTAATTCATCCAGCATTTACATGGTTTACAATGCAAAAAGCCTCGTGCATCAGCACCAAAAATAACAACGTATGGGACATTACTGGAGGTCGAGACACCCATATCGAACGAACGAACGAACGAACGAACGAACGAACGAACGAACGAACGAACGAACGAACGAACGAACGAACGAACGAACGAACGAACGAACGAACGAACGAACGAACGAACGAACGAACGAACGAACGAACGAACGAACGAACGAACGAACGAACGAACGAACGAACGAACGAACGAACGAACGAACGAACGAACGAACGAACGAACGAACGAACGAACGAACGAACGAACGAACGAACGAACGAACGAACGAACGAAATGATTTTTTTCAATAAGATAACATTATGCTGAGTTGGTGTTCACAAATACCTACCTTGTCCAGGGCTGCAGCCTTTGTCTGTGGGTCCATCCAGTCCAGTGTTCGCAGGTTGGACTTGAAGGCCTCCTTGATGGCCACAATCATCTTCTCCGCCTGCCACAACCAAGTGGAACACTACTATAGCACGCTATCTGTTGTGTTTTGTGATTCTTTATTGTTATTTGGAAACATTTTTAAAGCGCTATGCATCCGGGTTAAAAACCTGCTGTCATTGTTTTTGTTTATTACACTGATTATTCATTCGTTATACCTATTGCGGAACCAGTAACACCCCAGGTATGGTGATATTACACATATCAAAGGACGTTCCTTGACTATGGCATAATGTTTTAAATGATGTGAATGTGTTAGTTAATTCCAAATAAAGTTTGAGTGTTTCTGACTTAGCCATGTCACATACCTTCTGTTTACTGTTGCTGTGAAACGTCTGTTGAACAAACATGGCACCAAGTGCGAACCCGAGGGTGTTGTCCACATCCGATGTACAGTCCCGCCATTTCTCCTCATCCCCCTTGATGCCTGAAACACCAGCATCTTCATAAGCAATACTGCATCATTTGTCAGTACTAGAGCACTAATTATACATACATCACATCAGTATGCTATACATTCATAGGCACAGCACCATTTATAACTACTCTACTACTGAACCATTCACAAATCACAAGTACTATTACATCATCTATAAGTACAGTGTTCATACGTACTGTTGCATCATTCATAAATACTATTGCATCATTCATAAATACTACTACACCACTTGATAGTACTACTGCACCACTTGTTAGTACTACTACACCACTTGTTAGTACTACTGCACCACTTGTTAATACTACTACACCACTTGTTAGTACTACTGCACCACTTGTTAGTACTACTGCACCACTTGTTAGTACTACTGCACCACTTGTTAGTACTACTACACCACTTGTTAGTACTACTGCACCACTTGTTAGTACTACTGTACCACTTGTTAGTACTACTACACCACTTGTTAGTACTACTGCACCACTTGTTAGTACTACTGCACCACTTGTTAATACTACTACACTACTTGTTAGTACTACTACACCACTTGTTAGTACTACTACACCACTTGTTAGTATTACTGCACTACTTGTTAGTACTATTGCACCACTTGTTAATACTACTACACTACTTGTTAGTACTACTGCACCACTTGTTAGTACTACTACACTTGTTAGTACTACTGCACCACTTGTTAGTACTATTGCACCACTTGTTAATACTACTACACCACTTGTTAGTACTACTACACTACTTGTTAGTACTACTGCACCATTTGTTAGTACTACTGCACCATACTACTACACTACTTGTTAGTACTACTACACTACTTGTTAGTACTACTGCACCACTTGTTAGTATTAAGTTTGCGGTTGCTACAATAAGAAAACATAACTCAAAGGATAGTAACTTAATTGTTAGGATTAGATTTAGGTGCCCATAAACCTAATCCACAAAATAACATTAAACGGTGGCTAAACCTTAACTCTAACCTTAACCCTAATCCTAACTTTGGATTGTATCATTCTTGTCTGAAACAAATATTAATTATTTTTGAAAAAGTAAAATAATCTTAAGTCTGTGTGTTTTAACACTAAAACTTCCCAGCTAAATAAACACCCTCCTCCCGTAGTTTAAGTATAAAATTAAATGCAATTAATCTACAAACTAGGCCACTTACATAAAAACAAATTTTGCAATGAACAATACATATTTTCTGGATGTTATGAGACATAATCAGTGAATAGATTTATTACGGATAACCAGAGCCATGCCTTGAAGGCATGGACACACCACTAACAGTAGTGGCAACCTATACTCAATATTATCATACTACCACACCTCCATGCATTTGCGCAAACTTGACGACATTGCTACATGCTCTGAAATAACAGTGGCAGACACAGGAGGCCAAAAAATGTCAGACTGTTGCCAGTACGACCAGATAATTTCATGCAAATATGTCCACAGGTTCCCTTGCACATTCATCACTGCTACAATCAATAAAAACGGTCCCATCCCACCAGTCTCGTAGCGGTATGACATGCAACTGAACCCATATTATGGAGCACCAAAACTGCAACAATGGCATCACAACCCTGAAATTATATCGACTGTATTATTTGACTTGAAACTTGCCTGCAGCAAATATTCAGACATCTCAACAAACACAATTATAATAACCAGCCTGGAAGTAACAAATAACAAATATTGATACTATGAGTAAAACTACTTTGTTACAATTACAAGTTCTTAGTAAGAATTGTATTTGGCAAAACTACGATTACCTAAACCACTTAAGTAGAGTAACAAAGTACTTCTACTTTGCTACATACCACCACTGCTGGGAACAATGAGAGAACCAACACAAAACTGCATGCATCTTACCCATGCAATTAATAGTATAACGACACCTGCATGGAGGTAATCTTACCTGTGAGTACCTGAGCGAATACCTTCCTGGCCTGAGTGAATGGCTCGGAGAGGCAGCAGCACATGGACTTCACAACGTGCCACATCACGTAGTTGTTCAGCACGCTGCACAGAAAATACACCAACTGACGGACAAAAACATCTAAAATAATTACAGACCAATTGTATATCGTGTAGACTTAATCAGTACTGTCTTAAAATAATAAATAAATGGAAGGATGTCTTACGAAAATAAGCCAACCCCTGTACTAATGTCATGTAACACATCACATATTGATTACACTGGGCATAACCATAAATACTGCAACAAACAAGTTCATTCAATATTGTTTATTACCAGACAAACCCAGTCTAAACAAAGACTGTTCCATTTCCAGACCCAACCTTAACCAAGATCTGTTTACTATACCAAGACAACCATACATATTTATTAAAAATAATTTTTATCCAAAAAAGACCCAATCTCAAACATGTCATTTCTACCATTCCAAGAAAAACACAATATCTGCAAAGTATTTTTTACTAATCTACAAGTGACCTTACGGAGTTGACCTTGGCATATTGTACCTCGAGTCTGTCTAACTGTCCCCACAGAGGTGCCATTTACTGCCATACTTTTTGCTGGAGTCGTTCTGTTGCATTGTTGTCAGTAGAGCCGAGATGTTCTTCATGAAGTCTGGCGCAAACACGAGAATTGGTTCCGATGACTCCAGTTTCTTGTACTTGGTCACACTCAGTAGACTGTTGAGGTAATGGAGCCAGTCAATCTGTGAACACACATTTATAATGCAGCCAGTCAATCTGTGAACACACTTTTATAATGCAGCCAGTCAATCTGTGAACACACATTTATAATGCAGCCAGTCAATCTGTGAACACACATTTATAATGCAGCCAGTCAATCTGTGAACACACATTTATAATGCAGCCAGTCAATCTGTGAACACACATTTATAATGCAGCCAGTCAATCTGTGAACACACATTTATAATGCAGCCAGTCAATCTGTGAATTTTTTTTTATAATGCAGCCATTCAATCTGTGAACACACATTTATAGTGCAGCCAGTCAATCTGTGAACACACATATATAACAATGTTTTATTATTCTTTTATTGTTCAGCTGCTATCATTACCATTACAAGCAACATTATGTGTCATCAATGTACTATTTGAAAGAATTACAAATATCCTCCTCACTAAAATTGGCTAAAATCTGCATTTGATTTGCCAATGAAGCTATACACATCAAACAAAATATGCTAAGTGATGTCAGAAATCTGTGGTGAAAAAACTACCCCAGTACTGCTTTTCGACCAGTTGCAAATTTGTCATTAAATTAAATGTGGAGAATACAACAAAACATTCTTACATTTGAAGATTTAAAACACGATACTGACATTTCTGTCACAGAAATACTATGTGAAACACATTTGATAATACCTGTCTGACAGTGTAATCCTTAACTGACTTGTTATCCATCTGTCAGGACAAAGCTATAATCCTAGTTTGCCATGTACGCTAATCAGCCATGTAGCCAACAACCTAGACATAAGCCTGTTTTGTTGCAGACAGACAAATTGCTGCAATTCTGTTCCCGTCCTGGTGAATTGTTTCAGACAGACTTAACATCTGTGGCATTGAGTAGGCTAACCCTCATCCAATACTCCAATACTGACAAACGCTATTGATTTCGAGCAAGAAACGCTGCTGATGTCTTTTCCTTTCCATCTTTGCTGCATGGTAAAAAAAATCATTAGTCTAACCAATATAAATGTAAATTCGACCCATGCACAACCCTTGTGAAAATACTTCTAATTCGCCACTCTGTGCAGTTAATCTATACCGATGGATCAATAGAAACAATTTGACAGACCTCTGTGACTGAAAGAATAGGATTTAATTATTGTTTCACCTGTGTTTTACATATCTTCCTCTCTTTTCAAATACAACTTTGTGTTAGTAACATGTGTAATAAATCTGACAATTCCACCACCCTCTTGTGACCTAATATACTCCAATACAACTGTACATACAAAAGGAGCCATTTTCTGTAGGTCGCCGACGGTGATCTTATGGTAGAGTTTTTCGTCGTCACGGCGATCCTCCTGTGGCGTTGTGACCTAGAAATAAAAGACAACTGCTCAATATCGACTTGTTTAACGACTAATTTTATATGTATGAAATTTCATATTGTAATCAATATTTTCTATGTTTTTAAAAAACATTAATGACTATTCTTTAGCTATTAGTTTTATAAAATATTGATTGATTTATTATCCCTTTAATTTTTCTTTTGATCATTATCATACCAGAATTACTCTATTTCCGGATATGGATACATCTCTGGATATGTACATTTCCTATGTAACACACACACACATACATATGTATATAATAATAAAAAATGCACGATATTCCATAATTCTAAATGGTACTGCAGCTATGTCAACCCTAACTAGAATTAATGATAATCATAAACTTAACTGTAATTAATAGGTGGTTTACATGTTAAGAATTTATTCTGCGTGTTCAACTGCTTTCAGTGATTATGCATTTACCCCAGTGCTAGATTTCTTTGCAAAATGAGTCTCAAAGGTGACACTTGAAAAATCTAATTGTGACGGGATCTTAAACAGGTTCTGATTTAAGTGTGTTAATGCTTTATGGGCAATGAAGTTAATGTTGTCAAGGTCACATCTTGTGGTTGTTATTCAATCAATAGTTGAGTAGTTTTTCTTTAGTGTCCTAGTTGTGCCTGGGGACAACCATGTCATTAAGAAGTTACCTGATATCAGTGTTTTTTTAGCAAAGTATACAGAATATTGCCTCATAACTGAGTGTCCACAAAAACAGTTGATTAACACATATTGTACAGTAATAATAATAATAATAATAACACTTTTTTCCCTTTTAAGTCTTTAACATATTTTACAACTTTTATTTCGTACCCTTGCGCATTTTTTTAACAAGGCACATTACAGGGCTTTATGCTGGATACAATTATTGCCAGTCACACATGTTTTGGTGGACACGTGGATGTTAACTGTTAAGCCAGTTTACACACTTTCAAATGTGTCTGATGACCTGAAATGGGCTACAAACACACATGACACCATTTACACTCACGTTCAAGGCATAACTAACAATATCTATGGTTTTAGAAGAACCTTTTTGGCTCCTTTATTTTTGTACCCGTCCACCCATATTTCTACCCATCCATATTCGTTTTTACCCGTCCAAATGACTATGGCATATTACAAATGTATAGAAATAAGAAGAGTGCGAACCTCTGCGAGTTGTTTCTCAAACTGAAGCACCTCCATCATCTGTTGGCGGGTGTCATTGTAGTCACCACCCAGTAACACCCCCACAGTTGTCATGTAGGTGAGGTAGGCCTGCAGCACCTTGTCCGTCTCTAGAGACTTGTTGAGGTACTGGTCTCTCGCGAGACCCAAACCACCCTGGTCTAGCTGAAATGTCAATAACACGAGATTAGCAAAGTTTCTTCCACTATTGGTCAGAGAGCTGGGGCCATTTTTAGGTGAATCCGTTAACTATATAATTTCTTATAAGCATTTGCGTAAATGCTGATGTTTGAGAAGTTGAGTGACAGCTGTACGAAACTGATTGCAGACTCAGAAAGATGAGTCAAATATTTGAACTTCCAGTGACTAGATTTTACATCCTAAAAAGAACATAAAAGAAGGATTTTGAGGGAGACTGGACTGGCTCGCTCAATGGAAAACATGACCTGCCATCATTGTTAACAGTGGAACAACAACAACTCTGCTTGTTTCACCATTTGTCATAAAACCACCTCACAACACATTGGAGATGGACAAGAGGAGATGGGGCTAGCAGAAGAAAGACTGGCTGGACAGCACCATTGTCCACCCTTGTTGACCCTGCTGGGCCCCCTCAAAAGATGACCAGACTGGACATGGCACTGTCGTGATTAACCTTTCTACTGTGACAATTCAAAGTATGAAGGCTGCAAAAATATACATTCTCAGTGTATTTCAAATGTAAATGGGGAAGAGGACTGATTGCCTGGGATACATGAACGATTAGCCCCTAAGCCATTTCAAGCCTTTCCAAACCACAGCTACTCAAGTTCGGCTGAAATATATTCATACAATTATTGCTGGATTGTTATCTGACCAAAGCCTCTCTTGTCCAACTGGCAATTTATTAATGCACAATTAATGTCAGGGCCTGACAAAGTCACGTTATGATGAAATTAATTTGTCATTCATCCCAAGCAAAACCCCCAGAATGCAACTGGACAAATACACCTTTGATTGATTGAGAATCGAAATTTGCATTGATTTTTTTGTAAATTGCCCTTCAGGGATGTGTGTCAAATTGTTTCTAAACACATTCACGCCACTGGTGTTTACACAAGCAGCAAATACATTCAATGTTCACTCTGGAGAGAGAGAAAACAGCTTTGGTCTGGAGATTTTCTGTTTTGTTGTTCCCACAATTACGATGAATGCTGGAACTCAATCTTCCCTTTCAGCATTACGTCAGTCAATATACAGGTAATTTAATTCTGTCATCATCTAAGAACTTTTTAAATACAGTATGTCATCCATTACTTCTTAGCAATGCCATCCAATGCTCTGAAAATGACAATGAGAACACTTTGATTTCGATGTGCCAATGATTTTGGGTTTTCAGGAAATAGTAACGCTAAAGCCATCCCACTATTAGTATTATTTATAATTACATAATGTGTATTCACTCGTAGTCCACTGTGAAAAAAACTTCTGACATATAAACTACACCATCTTGAGTCAACTATCCTTTTATCTGAGAGAAAAATATTTTTATCAAGACAGACACAATCATTCAGATCTATCCCTGTCTAGTGTCCTGGTTTCTTGGGTAGTCAAACCATGTTCTTTTAGATGGTTCTCAAAACAAAGGCTAGACTGTTCTGGAATAATTTAACTTGCTCTTCTCTCTCAACTCTTTCTAGCCTAATGCAGTGAAAGGCAAAGCAGACATGATTAGATTTGGCAGATGTGTTAGTGTACCACTTCCAGAAAATCATTTACTGACACAGCTGATGTGCAATAACACGTTACATGTCGCATGGTCGGGCTGTGCATGAAATCAATGAATATAACTTCCAATAAACACTTTTGGCGTCGTTACATTGAGTTTGTGGAGTCCTGGAATATGTATGTGGTATATCATTATGAAAGTAGGGACATATTTACTAGCATCAGATAAAGATAGAGTAGGCAATGTGGTGTCATCTACTGTGAGTGACATATATTAACACACAATGCTTTGAAACCAATTTGATTCACACAAAATCAGAATCACCAGTAGACACCATCCGGTGGATTGAATCAACATAAAATATTTTTAAAAGGTTGGACTTTCCGAACTAACGCCCATAAATTATTTACATGTCTGCAAGATTTCGTGTGACACCAACCTGCAGTATGTTCGTGTCCTTGATCTTCGTGTCCTCTCCCACCCAAAGGGAGAAAAACGTGAACAATCCGAAGCTGTGTGTCACCTCGATTACGTCCTGCAGCCGCCAGGTGGCGCTGTTCCACTGCCCCGAACGATCGCTGACACTCCAGCCACCAAACTTCCGCAAGAGGTCGAGCAAAGGTTGCGCTCCAAGAGTCTCCATTGTGTTATTTGGGTCCATGCATGACTGGTAGTAGATCTTCGTCTTGTTCTCGGCTTTACTACTGCTGGGGAGCATCGGTTTCTCTGAAACAGATCAAGGGAGCATATCAAAAGATGTTTATTTATTTTTTGTACCACATTATTCTTAAATGGTAGAGATGGTGTGGCGCCATCTGTTGGAGAACAAGTTAAAGATGGTGCCTCCTGGAGTGATATATCAACATCTGCATCTTCAAAAACAAATTTTATGGTATGTTTTTATTAGAAAACTACATTTTTCAAGTTGTCTATTTGCAATCGGTGTATAGAATAAAATATTTTGAAAACAAAACCTATGAGTCATGTCTTCAGTTACTATTGTGATGGTCTTTCTATTTCTCCTATAAGTGCCTTGGAAAATAGTTTACATGTCCAAACAGGGCCACTTTGGGATGATTTTTCTACATATCTTAACTGTCCATTAAGCATTGAAATATCTACTCGTGTTGGTCATTATATTTTTTAGCCAGTATGAAAATATTAGTTTCCCTTAACACTTATTATTAAATTATGTTATTAAATTTATTTTATTCAAAACTAACATGTCATAGTCACTTTTGCCACCTTTACGCCAGCCATTTCACACATTCAAATCTTCTGACATTTGAATCTTTCACCGATTATTTAACCTTGAAACTGGCCAAATATAATTTCCAAGCAGCACCTGGATTGCATAAGTAGATTTTAGCATTGCTCACTCCTGCTGTAACTCAATGCCCAAGTTCAATGAACCATGCAATTCTGCTGCAGGCGTTAGCCAGATTCATGCTAATGAATCCACACCATGTTACTGATCATGTAATTCTGTCTACATCGCTTAGTAATACAAGCATTAGATTTCAGCAGTGCCTGTGAAGGACAGGTCATGAATACCGGGGTAGTTTGTGCTGAGTGCTGGGTTTACTGTTTGCCTTCTTTTTACAGATTCACAAAATGATTGTGTCATGTGACCAATGATTACAGAAGGATTCTTAACATGCACAATGTTTCTGCATGTCTACGAGAGTGTGTCAAACCTTGAGACTGTCGATTGTCTGATGAGATTAATTTTCAGAATACAAACATACCTACCTGGTATGTAGTGTAAATATTGCCAAGACTGTGTACTTAAGAAAGCTGGATTGAGTAAATAAAATGTAATGCTTCGATCTGTAATGCTGGGCGTTCAAATGAAGCAGTGGAGCATGTCACAAACAAGGAAGTGGGCAATATCGCCTAATGTGGAAACGTCATCACCTTGATTTAATCAGTTGTATAATTTACATATTTTTACAGCAGGATAAGCCATAGTAAGAGCATCACACAGGACAAAACACTTCTGATGGCATACTGTAACAACTACCCCTCGGTGTGGTACACAGAATTCACCACAGCAATGGTCTATAGATACATAATATATGCTATAGTAAAGGACACATGCGCTCTGTGAATCTGGAATTAGATACTTATATAAAACACAGAAACAGAAGACGAATATCGACAAAGACACTCAATATTAAAGAACTATCCTGGAAAATCAACACCGCAATTACACCATCTAGTCATGACAATCGATTCAGTCAAATTTCTCACATCTAACTTTCATCAACATAAAAAACAGCATAGGCTTTTTTGCAAGACACTAACCTTGCATAACAGGTCTGTACTACAGAGTGCAATAAATTATTTCAAAACCACAAACGGTTCTGTCAGTGTTAACACCAGCAGAGCTGTGACAATCAATACTCCCGTCTGGGAGTAGGGCCCACCTTCCACCTCTGACCTTTCCAGTGCTGACAAAAACACTAAACGAAACAACTCTCAATAAGATAGTGTGATATCATTATATGATAGATAATTTTTTTATTTTCTTAGTGGATTATGCAAAGAAATGGTTGAGACAAAAAATCAATTCATATTACCAGAGCTCTGTGCAAGTTAGACCATGGCCATGGGGAGTTTGATATTTTAAATATGATTTTATATGAAGGTGACATAATTCGAAAATAACATGGAAAGCACAACTATTTGTAAATTCCTGATGTTTTGATTATATAGAGATAGTTAAAGGGTCATTCATCTTATGTTATTGAATCCTATGCTAGACTACTAATAATGCATAATACACATTGAGGGATGGCTAGACTTACCAACGGTGAGTCAGACTTACCAAGAGCATGGCGCAAGACCAGTTGGTTCTTGTTGGTCATCAGGCCGAAGGTGCCCCAGCGGGAGTGCCCCGGGGGTATGGGGTGGGTCTTGATCCAACCCCCACATGAGAACTGGTAGAAGTCCTTGCACGGGTCCACAGACCGGTCCATGGAGTCGAGGATGGAGGCCGCGACAGACACACACACGGGCGTAGTACACAGGTCTACAACAGAACACACACGGGCGTAGTACACAGGTCTACAACAGACACACACGGGCGTAGTACACAGGTCTACAACAGAACACACACGGGCGTAGTACACAGGTCTACAACAGAACACACACGGGCATAGTACACAGGTCTACAAACAGAACACACTGGCGTAGTACACAGGTCTACAAACAGAACACACGGGCGTAGTACACAGGTCTACAACAGAACACACGGGCGTAGTACACAGGTCTACAAACAGAACACACTGGCGTAGTACACAGGTCTACAACAGACACACACACGGGCGTAGTACACAGGTCTACAACAGACACACACCCGGGCGTAGTACACAGGTCTACAAACAGAACACACGGGCGTAGTTCACAGGTCTACAACAGACACACACCCGGGCATAGTACACAGGTCTCTAAACAGAACACACGGGCGTAGTACACAGGTCTACAACACACACACACACGGGCGTAGTACACAGGTCTACAACAGACACACACACGGGCGTAGTACACAGGTCTACAACAGACACACACACGGGCGTAGGACACAGGTCTACAACAAACACACACACGGGCGTAGTACTCAGGTCTACAACAGACACACACACACGGGCGTAATACACAGGTCTACAACAGACACACACGGGCGTAGTACACAGGTCTACAACAGACACACACACGGGCGTAGTACACAGGTCTACAACAGACACACACACGGGCGTAGTACACAGGTCTACAACACACACACACACGGGCGTAGTACACAGATCTACAACACACACACACACACGGGCATAGTACACAGGTTTACAACAGACACACACACAGGCGAAGTACACAGGTCTACAACATACACACACACAGGCATAGAACACAGGTCTACAACAGACACACACACGGGCGTAGTACACAGGTCTACAACAGACACACACACACGCGTAGTACACAGGTCTACAACAGACACACACACACACACGTGTAGTACACAGGTCTACAACAGACACATACACGGGCGTAGTACACAGGTCTACAACAGACACACAGACGGGCGTAGTACACACGTCTACAACAGACACACACACGGGTGTAGTACACAGGTCTACAACAGAACACACGAGCGTAGTACACAGGTCTACAACAGACACACAGATGGGCGTAGTACACAGGTCTACAACAGACACACACACGGGCGTAGTACACAGGTCTACAACAGACACACACACGGGCGTAGTACACAGGTCTACAACAGACACACACACAGGCGTAGTACACAGGTCTACAACAAACACACATACAGGCGTAGTACACAGGTCTACAACAGACACACACACACACATGTAGTACACAGGTCTATAACAGACACACACACACGGGCGTAGAACAAAGGTCTACAACAGGCACACACACACGGGTGTAGTACACAGGTCTACAACAGACACACACACGGGCGTAGAACAAAGGTCTACAACAGACACACACACGGGCGTAGTACACAGGTCTACAACAGACACACACACAGGCGTAATACACAGGTCTACAACAGTGTCATTACACTTGTAGACGCTGGTGGTGCATCGTAGCAATCATGGTGGCTCTGTAATAGCCTTTGTAGTTTTATTCATACTTTCATAGTGATCATTCTGACTGTGAAGTAATCACTGTGGTTTCAATGGGATTATTGTGTTTTTTTGTAAACACATTTTGGCATCCTGTATGATAGAGAACAAGAGAAATTCAACAAGATGTTTGTGGGAGTAATTGAGTCAACAAACTGTTATCTAGGAGGATGCAAAGATGAAAACAAATAGACAGACTGGCAGCATATACAGACGGACGGACGGACGGACGGACGGACGGACGGACGGACGGACGGACGGACGGACGGACGGACGGACGGACGGACGGACGGACGGACGGACGGACGGACGGACGGACGGACGGACGGACGGACGGACGGACGGACGGATGGACATATGATCCAGCTTCCTCTCCTCCTGTACTTACTCTGTGGCTGATGTTTAACGACTGTCTTCACAATGGTGGTTGTGGTAGGCTGGCTCCGTGAGACGGCCATGGATATGATGACCACTCCCAGAATGATGACAAGGGCAAAGAGAATGCACTCGAGAAGTGACCGTCGGTGCCAGAAACCAGAACTCGCTTTGAGGACGACAACTGGACTGAACGGCCCACCAGTCGGAGTGGTGCCACCTGGTGAGACCGTCTCGTCATCCTCGAAGTTGGTACGTTTGTACCTTTGGCCTGACATCTGCAATAGAAAAGCTTAACTCAGTTCACAGACACTCACAGGATAGCAAAAGTTCTGTCCCTATTAAAAATACATGCCCATCCAGGCTCATGTTAATATTATAAACCAGCTGAATTAATACGTTTCTGATTGCGAAAAAACACTGCATTAACAGTCACCGTAACGCGTCGCCACAATAAAATGATTCGTCTCATGAAATGTGTGCAGCCGACAAGAAAATGGCGCACAATAAAAACGCAACAGGATTATGTTACATCACGGATAATTTGCATTAGTAGCTGTGTGTGCGCTGACATTTCTGATACAGCTGTAAAGTCACTACCAGCCAGAGAAATTGATTAGCTGCAAGATTCTCAGAAATCTAGGCAGATGAAAATGGGATTGGGTGTGGTGCAGAAAGGGCAAAGGTTTCATGACAACAGACGCATTCAATGGCATGTGTTTTAGACACGCACAAAAACATTGATCAGGTTACGGGGCAAGGGGCGTGTGGGAACGGGGGGGGGGGGGTAATATACCTAGAAATGATGTTATGGCTATAGAACAGGGATAGGATATTGAATTGATTTTTTATTATTGATTATGATTACACTTAAAATGAATTAGAACAGTTACTTAAAAAGAGAATAATCAATATGATTACTGTTGCAGCCTAATGATGAGTAAAATCATGGTTTAATGAATGCCATTGTTTTTACATTGTTTATAGTGTTCTTGTTACCAGACACAGTATAATGTACTAAGGGCTCCAATGATGCAAATAACTAGGTTATTTTCCATGCACTGACCCATACTTGATGGCATCAGGTCAAAGCCAGCATAAACATACACAAAAAAGTAACCGCGATTGGCAATTATGATCACTTTGACACAGTAATCAAACACAATTACAATTACTTTGCCTTACGACCGATCTAATTAAGTACAATTACTCAACAATTTTCAATGATCACAGAACACGATTACAGAGGACAATTCCTTCTGTTTCTGCTGTATAAAACCCGCTTTATTACAATGCATGAGTCTGGCGGATTCACCAATTCATGGATTCCCTCGACGTCCAGAAGTGACACAATCTCACCTACAGCTGCTGATTTCATCAATTCCCCGAGTATCAGCTACTAATTTGTAACATCATAACAATCCAATACAAATAAACTATTGCAATATGGTCGACTGCCTTAGTCACATGGGATCAAACGGCTTCAGCTAGCATATGCAGGGCTACCCAATACCTCATAGATTTTCTTCCGAGGTATCAAACTGCCGCTCAATGAAATTACAATCAGGAGGTAGGAAGACTATAAGTTACAATATGTATCCATGTGTCCGATCTTGCACAAACAAGCTCCTTTTTAAGAAATGTCACTTTCTTCTACATTGAAATTTTTGTTTTGTGTCATATCAATTGGAATAAATTAGTTAAACATTGTTATGAATAATATACTATTACAGGTTAACTTATTTTTTATATTACATAATTTATTGTAATATGTTTATTTGTGTAATTTATATTGTTTCTACATAAATACCCCTGATTCTATTGCCTTTCTAAATTATTTCATTTATACAAACACACCTCCGAGATGTAATGATTCTTAGAGCCAGTCGATCACTATCAAGAAGTGCACCAGAACTCTACATGGACAATGTGGTCCACTCATGTATAAGTAGAACATCAAAGACACAAGACTGACCACAACCCACAACCCACAAACCAATGACCACATCAACTGGACATCGTCCACAGCCAATATGTCTGCCTACAAATGCACCGTCTCCGGAGTCTAATTGATGCAAGACAATAAAAACCAAAGTTTACCTGAACCTGAGCTTAAAATTGATATGGAAATTATGCAATCAATTATCATTGTTATGATTTAGAGACAGTATTAATATTTTTTTTAGTTGTCATGTACATATTTATTATTTTTTATTCATTTATTTCTACTGAATGCTGCACACACATTTCCTTTCATGAGATAATACAGTTTTACTGAACTGGTTCTACTAGACACCATGCAGTGATTTACACAAAGCAACTGTGAATCAAATAACTTTAAACAGGTGGCAGGTAAACTGGCTTCTTACTATGTTTATTTAGTGCCAGGTAAACTGGTCTTTTAATCTGTTTATTTGGTGCCAAGTAAACTGGCCTCTTTCAATGTTCATTGGCTTCTTTGAAACAATGGCCTTTCAGCTACTGATTTGTAATGCATTTCGGAAAATACAACTACAGTTATTTAATCAGAATTACTAGTGAGAGGCCAACCATTCACAACAGGTAGCCTGTACACTAAACATGTTGTTCACTGTGTAGCAATGGGAAACTTTGAAGGTATTTGCAATCAGGGACAATTCAAAGCCTACTTAATACACACCAACTATAAACAACTGTAGCGTTTTGATACGCGAATGCTGCATCTTATTTTGACCAATCAGCCGGAGCAATTTTCAAATGCAGTCTGGTTGGCAGCACACTTAATGTATTTATTCTAGTATCAAGAACAGTAGATTTTAACAAATTTATACAAACGTTTCTAAATAATAAACGGACACTGAACATGTAATCTCTCAGAGACTCATCAATGATTATATAAAAAATTAAGTGGATCACATGACCACCTTATTGACTGTGACATGATTTGACAAGATAAAAAAACATTTTCTATCTACATTGCCTCCACTACATTCATGTAATGTCTACATTACCTCCACCATGTACATGTAATGTCTACATTACCTCCACCACATACATGTAATTGGTATACTAAAACACGCCATGAATGCAGCATAAAACAAATCTACATCCCGATGAAGAACCAGAAAACTGACTCGAAAACCACAAGATCTACCCAGACGTCATAGTGGAGGTCTTCAACTCTGTACATGCGACATCAAAGTCAGCCACAGCCGGCCGCACAGGAAATGAGTTTTTCCGCTGGCTCCAATATAAATTTCTCTGCGGTACAAGAGACTGATGCTAACTACATCTTATTTGAAAGCTGGCGTCAGCTTTCTGATCATAACTATAGCAGAACAACAATTTATTTCATAACGATATCTGGTGGATTCCACGAAATAATGGCGCACATACGATATTTAATAACTCTTCATGCAGGATGAGTATGAAACGAGTTTTGTAATACTTGTTAATATAATGTTCTTTACACTAGAATAAATATACTGATGATATACTGCTCAACAAATTGCATCTCAAAAGCCCCAGACAGTATTACGAATACATTACTCATTATATTTTGTTGCGGCCTGGTTGCAAAGTATCTGGGCTAACAGTGTTGGAACAATAATGCTATTGACTTGAAAACAACTTCTACTTTGTACTTTCAGTGCCCGAACATACCTAGCCATATTTGAAAATATTTGTTCATATTTTATTCAACTAATGATCACAGACTACAGTTCCAAATCAGTTCCAACAATTCCAGATAAATGCAAATCATCTTAGAATAAGCCAAGTGATGCGCCTGCGTGAAATATGTTCAACTGCGCATTGAAATCAGCCATGGCAAATTTTATTGACACTCCGAAAGTGTGACCACTACAACATACTTCAGATATAGGTCAAATGAATAATTCTGTGTCACCAGATAATGTTCTTCCTGCAAGAGAAATTCCTTTCTCAGGCTGATCAATAATACTTACACAAGGCAACAATTTCCATCTTCAGTTCTCGTGAACGAAGGGTTAAGACACAAAATTGTGATGTCAGAATCCCTGAGGTCATATTTATCAGGAATTATTATCCTTTCATCGATGTAGGCTTTAGTCTGTGATAGTGAATATTATGTTATGATCAAAGAAGACAGAGCTCTGTGACAACTGGAACCTGGCACCTGATACGTGGGGGATAGGAGACGATTCTCCTGAGAGAGTTGATGAGGATATAAATACTGTCGTAGTCCGCCATGCCACATCGGATGCATATCCTGAGTTCAACATGAATATTTGCGATTTTATGAAGACTATTACTCTATCCCATTTATGGGTTGACTTCCGGTAGAAAAATCTTGACAAACACATGTTTACTTTCCTTCACGTTTTGATAAAATCAAATGAAAAATTGAAGAGAAAATACTTTCAATGCTAGACAGATACCTGAGATGTATTTAGATTGTAGAGATTATGTCATAACTGGACAGAATCTAATACAGACGAGGGAACTAATGCAAAATGCTTTACAAATTTAGGTTGAATTTTACATAAAAATACAGATTCCAACCTGAAAAATTACTATACTGATACTATACTGTTGATGCAAGACAAGCTGCAAAATTGGGACTGCGCTGATTGGTCAGAAGTCAGCATCTATATTATTTCTATAAAATTAAATACCTAATTAAATAATAATAATTATTTTGTACTTTGTACCTGTGACATTAACTGCAGCCATTTCTCCTAAGCAAATAGCTCATAAAAAATGTGCACATCATACAGAAGATTCAGGGGCTTTTTATGTTGACGATATAGTAGAATGATGAAGTGTATTCATAATCATATTCCCTTTTATAGGGTAGTACATGTCATGTCATTGTACACATCAGGTATGACAATCAATTTTATTATTGATAATTATTTACTATAATATTAAAACTGCTGACAAGTATCACTGTTCCCTCCAGCCCTGCTTTCAAACATACCAACTTTAATTATTTCCTTATATATATATATATATATATATATATATATATATATATACAGGGGTATATTATAATTCAATATAATGCTTTCTAAGTTATTAAATGCCAGCGCTTCACATTAACATGTGTTGATTAAATCTAAAGCACAAATTAATTAAATAAATATGCTAAGATAAAATAAGATAAATAAGTAAATAAGCTTAAATAATTATAACAAAATAATAAATAAATTAGGGTGTAAAAATACAGTTTCAAACAGAACGATTTAAAACCAATCAGTGCTATAAATATAAACCAGTGCCATCACGACATGTAACACAAGGCATATAAAATATATTATTATATTTTATTGGAAATCACATTGTTTGTTGGAAACAAAACGAATGACTGATGGAATGATTAGTGGGAAACGAATCCTGTGGTCATGTTATTGGCAGCAGCGATCTGAGCAAATGACCACACAGTGGTCAAATCTGATGAAAGTGAAGCTACAGAGTGCTTTGTGCAACAGACCGACCATCCATCAGTCTGGTTCAACCAGGGCTCATGGACCCTCAGAGCCTCAGTCTTGACCAGGCTCCACATTGCGTGGCACCAACGCCACTTTTCTGCACCAGAAACAATGAAATATGGATGTCCGCTATCCGGATCTCATCTAATGGCTGTAAATCACGAGATATCTGATCTGTCATGGACAAACGACTGTTCCGGTCTCTTGTGGACAAACGATGCTCCGTCCTACTATATTGCCAGCGACACAGTGCAAGGGATCATACATTGTTGCTGTTATGCCATTAATATATTTATTTGTTGTGCTGGTTCAAGATGTGTATTCTAAAATATGTTATGCTATAAATCTGTGAAAACTATAGATTACGGACGGACGGACGGACGGACGGACGGACGGACGGACGGACGGACGGACGGGCGGGCGGACGGACGGACGGACGGAGATGAACGAAACAAAATATGCTCTATCTGACAAAATGGCCAACATCCATGTCAATGTCATTACCTTTGGACTTCCTGGTCATGAAATGGAGCTTTCACTTAGTAATGTTGACCTCGACGGGGGTCTGAGTGGACACCGAGATTGGCCACTGTTTGTAGCACACATATGGTGGCTCAGGTAGCAGTAATTAGGCAAACAAACACCTGTATAATCAATAATTCAATCTGTTCTCTCTCTTTCCGTCTCTCCATTTCTCTTAGTCTGTCCTTCTGTGTTTTTCCTTTCTATCCCTCCCTGCCTCCGAGTCTCTCCCTAATATTCTGCCCCCCTCCTCCTCCTCTCTGCCTGCCTCTTTCTCTGATCTCTCTATTTCACACCCTTTCCCCGCTCTCTCCCTCTTCTTTTTTCCTTCTATCCCCCTGGTGTGAGTCTGCACATTTTCAATTTGTCTGTTACCAAAATATTTTTCATTTAGTTGTGTCCTAAATAAAAGGACATCCCTATGGAAATTAACCACGCACTATGAATAAAAACCATGCATACGTCATTCCGATGATGACTCAATGGGTCATTCACTTTTTAAACAACTCAAAGGTGAGTGCTGATGGTTCAATGCCAACCTCATCCAGAACTTCAAGGACACAGGTCACACAGCCAAACCACTGATCTACATACACACTTCTTCTCAGGAAGATTGCCACTGAAATATTAATGCTTTGTTAAACCTTCTTCACTCCTCTCAGCTTCATCGCCAGCAAAGTACTAACTAATGAAAACCGTAAAATGTTCTGCCTTTAATTATTTAATTAAAATGTCTATCAAACAGTGCAAGGAGGGAGTGACTGGGACAGCATCAAAGAGAAACTGGATACAGCAGTGTGGCATGAAATCTTCTCCCTTGAGAATTAACATCGATATCACTTTCAAAAATTGATCCAGGTCTTTTCATTTCACGGGCGTCATGTAGTAACCATACACTGCCAGAACACATTTAATGTCATAGGTTTTTTTAAATGCATATTTTGATGATATGATATTTCACCCTGCTTGTATTTTGAGTAAAATACATTTCTACCTACTTTTCACATTCACCAAATAACGTCAACATCTCTGTGAGAGTGACATGGGTTATGAAGATAATACTGTATATGTCATTTTTATCCTCTCTTTTTGTTACAGATTAATCCCTGAAAGTGCTGTGCCCACGATAAAACCATCTGGGAGAATAAATTACACATGCAAAAATATGGAACTTTATTATGGTCAGATTGGGCCTCTCTGTGACAAGCATAATTATATTCCCTGTCCAGTTATTTCACCTGCCCACTTGGTCATATCATCAACAGCATAGGATTGTGTTACAAATGGTGGCATTTACATCTCTATCTCGCTCTGACAGTTGTGACAGCTGCTCACAGTGGTTGGATAGTTTGATATATTAATTTATAAAACATTTACGTGACGATTGTCAAAACCACAGGTGACATTTATTTCACTGGTACTATCTCCGTCACATTCGTCTGACAATCACACCGAACCTAAATGCCACCTTCTTGACAATCCTCTGCCAAATGTTAAAAAACTGACAAAGACCTTTCATCGACTTGTCAAGTTCCTGATAAATTACCTTCTTCTTTATTATCCTGTCCAGAGCTGTATTATTTGAAAAAAAATGTCAGATGTATTAATTGGAACAGGTCAAATTTAGTATCCTTTTTGTCAAACAAAATGAGGATGATAAATTCTTAGACTGCCAACCGCTGATGCCTTTTAGTATTAATTTGCCAGACCAAAATTATTATTTAATACACCATGAACATTGTGTGTATGTGTGTGTGTGTGTGTGTGTGTGTGTGTGTGTGTGTGCGTGCGTGCGCTTGCGGGTGCGTGTGGGTGCTTGCGTGTGTGTGTGTGTGTATACATTACTGAAACGCAACCAAACTGAGGATTACCATAGGGTAAATAACAAGACGACTATCACAGTGCAAACAAACTGACCAGTATCCGTGTGTAAACAAATTGGCAACATGTTAAAATTCCTGCAGATACCAGCACTATATAAATTATTAGCATTATTATTGCAATGTAAACAAACTGACCATCAGTGCAAGGTAAACATATTGACCAATATTGCAATGTAAACACACTGACCACTAAAATAATGTAAATAGAATGACCACCACTGCAATGTAGTCATCAATGTATATAATGTTACCACTATTGCAATGTATACAAACTGATCATCATCATAACATTAAGAAATTGACCACTCTGGCCATGAAACCATACTGACCACCATTGCCATATAAACACACTGACCGGTGACCACTACTGCAGTGTAAATAAACAACTACTACTGTGACTAAAACTGACCACTGTCATTGTGTAAAATAAAACACCACTGTATCTTGCAATTATATTTATATAAATCAACACCACATATTCGGCATCATTCAAGCCACCACATTTTAAAACTAGATTTCTCAAGTTTACAATAAGCAGTGGAACACATCACACAACGAATGCCGCCCCAGCCCCGGCCTGTCAATGTCAAGCCCAACACTACTAGGCACACGAACATAAACAGGAAGTAGCACATCCGTGGCACGCACATGACGACAACCCTGATGATTTAACCTCCACATACATCACAGCCACTGTCACCTGTCACAAACCGTCGGTGAGTGCGTGATGTGTGTGTGCGTGTGTGTGTGTGTGTTACCTACCTGAAACATGCTCGTTACGCATCTAAGACGCCTTCCAGAGTGTGAGAGCTACGCAGTATCGACAGAGCGGTGGCACCAAGCTGACAACCTCAGCTGCTGACTGTGGGATGTACCAATCACAGCCAACAGGCACAAAGCACTTCCTAGATGGATCAATCGAGGCAGTTGTCCAGTGGTGTACCACCAAATGACAGCGGCTACTACTACACAGTACACACTATGGGTGGGGCTCTTTGCTCACCCATGGCTTATATGACTAATTACCTGTGCCTGATTGCCATATATACCGATATTGGTAATTAAGAATTCCATCTCCTTTGTAACTCAGACCATATGTTGTAATTAATTCACTTTCACACGTCTGGTGTGATATCCCACATTATGCAAGTCGATTCCGATGACGTGAAAGTCACAGATACTATTAATTGTAGCTAATTGTTTTAAATGAACCAGGATAAAGTATATTTTAGATTTTCTGACAGAATATTCCATGATTACATACAATGTATTTTCATATGAAATCACTTAAATTTCTCATATCGTCCCAGGTTATCCATTCAGATTTTGATAAAACAAAATCCTTCTCATACATTTAGTGCTCGAATGGATTACCGGTAGTCTAAAAGATGATACTAAATGCCAGGTGTGTTTTACAAACAGAATCAGGCAATGGTAATAAGAACCAGGAACTTGGTCTACATGGAGCATAGCACGGCTGTCTATGCATAGAATTGGCTATAAATTCTTAGAAATATATAACTTGTGAATCTAGTATTTTTGGATAAACTGGAATGGCACAATAATAGTGTGACACCATTTAGTGTCTACATGTACTACTGTAAAATATGCGGAACATGACAAAGTTCTGTTGTTCCTCTTTGTGACAAATGAATGGTGCGTCACATTCCTAAGCTTTGACGTAAAGATACCAAAGGTTTTATCATCGATATATCACAGTATCTAGCCCTTAAACATTCTAACATCTGTCCCCAGCAAAGTATTCAAAAGAGTGATAACAGACATAATAATGGATGAAGTTGAGAACAAAATTGAGAGATGAACAAGCAGGCGTCAGAAGAAGACAGAGACAGCTGAACGGATACTCAACCTTCGACACATGACAGAACTGGGAGTGCAATGCACAGCAATTCTATATGCAACTGTTGTAGACTTTGAAAATACATTGCCCCCATGCACTGAGAGAGCTTTTGGGAATCATGGTGAGATATGGAGTCCTACACAAGATAATTAGAATGCTGCATGTGTAGTATTCAATAAAGGTGACAAATCTGAGTGCCAATACTGGAGTTAATAGCGAAGGAGACATAATATCCAGATTTCTTTTCTTTATGGTAATTGACTGGATAATGAGGAAAACAACTGAAGCAAACAATACAAGGATAAGATGGATATTTATGTCACAATTTGAAGACTTGGACATTGCAGATGCCACTGCAGGAGGACATTGACACTTGCAAGCATGGCGTCATAAGGTGAATGTATTTACACACAAAAATGGCTTAAAAATCAATAAAAAGAAAACTGATATACGCAGCAAAAGCAATGACAGAACATAGTTTGATGATTGAAGTAGAGTTCAAGACTTCAAGTACAGAAATGTGCATATTTGAGGATAAACGTGAACAAGCAAGGGGGGTGACAATATTATCAACACAATTTGAAAAGCAGGGACACTATTCATGAATGATGAAACTCAGCCAGATATAAAGTTCAAATGAATGCACATTACAAGTTAGACTCAGATTATACAATACTCTGATCACATAAGTGTTGGTGTGTGGATGTGAAACATGGAAAGTCAACAAAATCTAAATTTTCCTGTTCAACTGTCTGAGAGGAATTTCAAAAATTAGATTGCCATGAATAATTTTGAACAAAGACATTGAGACAACCGGTACTGGTATTTCAACATAAGTAAAGATCAGTACAAAAGTACAGGTGGAAAAAAAGGTGGAATTGGATGAGGAATGTGCTGAGTTTCAGGACCACAACCACTGCCTGACATTATAGACATGGACACCAGAAAGAACAATAAACGTTGGTTGGCTAAAAACAAAACAGAGAACTACAGTGTAAAAACGAACGAAAATATATCTGGGCTGGGCAACCTGAGATGAAGCAAGGAATGTAGTTGTTGACAGGGTGAGATGGAGGCATCCCTCCATGGTCACAAGACTTGAAGAGGATAGGTGAGTGGAGGTATCCAGTCTCTAGAACTGCTCGAGGTAATTTACACTTCTAGCAACTATGCTACTGCATATTCACCACTAACATGTGACCACAAATTCTCCGGTCAACCGAAGACAGACACGAATGGTACTGACATATGGTAATTATGTAAACCTACATTAATTGCCCCTCCACTGCCTGGCCAGAATACAGGTGAATGCTTAAGTAGTAGCCAGTGTCCAGTTGTCCTCTCATTACCTGTGGTGACAGGGAGTATCTGGACAAATACAAATGCAATAACCTCCTGCGGTCAGTGCTCAGATCAATGGACACACGTTGAATTTATAGGTTTTTCTGACAGACAGAATCTTAAAACCAAATGTTTTGGTATTTCCTCTCAGATTAAGGGACGTGTCGGTTTTAAACCCATAAAACTGTCACAGAATTCAACAACTCTACTATCAACGCATGAAAACCCAAACAGTGGATGCTGCTTATTTGTGTAATATCCGTTTCTCATGCCTTCTCTAAGCACTTTACACTTTACTCCCTGGCAGATCTCTTGAATCGAACACTACACAGTATCTGGGATACATTCCAGGTCCCACACTGTTAGTGACAACTGTTTCTGTCACCTAAGGGTTAACAAGGCTGAGATGAACAAAGGGTTAATGAGACAACCAGCACAGGAAGCAGTAATCCATCTTGGCTTAGTGCCAGCACGTCAACTATATTCCCGCAAGTGATAAACCAAACTGTTTTATGTATAACCATCATGTATGCTTAATGCTGACGAAGTCAACCAATTGCAGTATATAATACAATAGAGGGGACAACAGTCGCTTCAGTAACCTTTCAGAAACCAACCTGGGTCTAACTGATCGATATGGGGTCTAAATTATATACATGTATGTGGTGGGGGGATATAGCTAAATTTAATGCCAGACATTCCACATAAAATGGTGTTTTGACCACAATTTTCTTTCTTCTGCCAGATTATAAAAGCTTTTTTTATATTTACTCTCAATAAAATTCACTTTTAATTTATAACAGCTACATACCTCTAAATGACCTTTATTCATGAAGCATATCCATTTTGCAATCTTTTATGGTAATTTGAAGAAAAAAATCTATATTTGGAAAAGGGATATCTCTGGTAGTAATCATGCTATCAAATTATAATTTTGAATGTTGCATTCAGCATACTCTACTCCATGATTTGTTTTTTTTACAAATTTGCCAAAATGTGCCCAAAATAGCCTAATTATTTTGACCATGGAACCGGGTGTATACGTTTAATGCACAGTGAAACAATGGCTGAAAAGTTCAATATATTTTACGTGTGCACACTTTGATACACAGTGCTCACAAAATGGCTATTTGGTATTGACATTCAATGCATGTGTGATCCCTACATTAACAACAGAAACAAACGCACAGTTTTTCTGCGTGAACATTTAAATGAACTGCGGGAGTTCTACTCCCACTGTAATCAGCTTGTGAAACTCAAAGGATTTACAACGTACATGCGTAAATAATAGCTGTTATGTGCCACATTCTAACCCACATTACTCACTTTTAACATGCAGTGAAAGAATGATGTGAACACAGCTCACCGCTAGTTCTTCTAATTCTATGTTCTATAAATTCAGTAGAATCATACTTAATGTCTAAAGCTAATTGACAACCCATGACGTGATCACTATTTGCTGTCTCCACCTCCTATAAGATATATCTTCTATGGAGGTATGGCAGTTTTTAATGGACTGGTTTACAATGGTTGTTTAATGATGACATGAAATATAGACAAGTCTGTAGTTAGGGAAATAAATATTGAAATAAATAATGCATTTTGGGAGAAACTATTTATTTTATATCACGTCAGTTTGTCATAACTGTACATTAGAATATTTACCGAAAACACACAGGGATAAGCACAAAAAGCACCTCAGTGGAAACTTCAATCTCGAAAACAGGAAGGATTTCAGACAACTGATTTGGTAGTCAATCGGCATCACATTTCAACAAAAATCCCAAGCATTGCTATTACATAAAACATGATGGAGGATACCATAAGAATAAAAACTAAAGAGATCACAAGCCAGTGTGACATCACTTCCTGTGTGGGAGCAGCGCAGGTTGTGTGTGTGCATACAACTTGACAGGATGTGGGATTATTAAGTTAAGCTGCTGTTGAATATATCAGTACTCCTAAAAATATGAAGTGGATTGTGTAGCCGTGTAATGAACATGTAGCAGCAGAATTTGTGCCGTAGTGTCAGACCCCCCACGCAGGCCTTAATGGAGCAAACTGATTGTTTATTCAACAAAGTACACATGTTGAGGTTACTGTCTATGCCAGGCCCACAGATATATAACCCTGTCGCTAGGTCAGACAATGTTTGTCCGGTTGTTAGCACACAGTGATTTTAAAGCAGACAGTACAATCTCTATCTGGCTTATTCTTCCACAAAATTTGACATGTATCTTTACCAAATTTTAAATATCTTGGTTAATATTGATGATATATCCATTCACTTCTGTAGTCACTACTCAATAGAGTAAATAACGACATATATTGACAAGCTATGCTTTATCATAATCCATGTTTTATTTGCTGAAACTAGTCCTGAGAACAAAAGCAAAAGATAGGAGGGAGGGACGACGAATATATAAACCTCCAATAGAGATGTGTCCACTGCTCTAAAAGGAAACAGACAATATAAAATATCTGTCAAAAAGAACAAAAATCTTAGTGCTTACTGATACTGAACCGAAAAATAATCACTGGAAGTTGTGTTTTTAATTTCATTGACAGGCATTTGACAAACAATAACTGGAAGTTGTGTTTTTAATTTCATTGACAGGCATTTGACAAACAATAACTGGAAGTTGTGTTTTTAATTTCATTGACAGGCATTTGACAAACAATAACTGGAAGTTGTGTTTTTAATTTCGTTGACAGACGGTATACTTTGCTGTTTTGCTTGAGAAGCAATGAACACACTCCCACAAATCTACAAAACACAATTCTAAAAAAATTCTTCAGTTATGTAACCCAACTCGACACTGTCACGAGCGCTGTTACAAGCCCCAGCCCGCAGCAGTACATTCAGCCGGGCCCCACAGACAGAACATTTGCGAGGCTGTGTTATTGATTTGCCCCTGCCTCTGCCTCTGCGTCGTTGTTATGAATCTGAAAACTAATCAGTCTCGCAAGGCTAGCAGCCCACCGCAGCAACCATGCTGAGCAGTCGAAGGCATTCCGAGTAGCAACGGCGGCAGTTTACGACGGCCCAAGAGTGCATGCACACTTAAGCGCGGCTACACACCACGCATTGATGAGACGCATTTCCGCGTCGAGATCAGTGCTTTATTTCAGACGAGACATTAGCGGGGCAAGTTTGGCGCAAAAAATGGTTGTTGCGTTCACGTTAAAACGGACGCAATGATGCAGGGAAATGAGGCTTGTTTAATTGACCGCATTAAATGCATCGTGGGTGAACAGACTGACCCGTATGACTGTCTCCGTTCGCAATCATCTATAAAATATGCAGACATTACTGGCCTTTGATTATCTTAACAGTAAGACCTATTGTATCTTAGTAAGGCCAGTCAAAATAGTATTTGTGTTTCCCAGACAACGGAACGGAACAGATAATCTCACTTTAAACACTGAGGTTGTTGAGTAATAAATATGATTTGACCAGTTTTATCAGTATCTGGATAGTCAGGGAGCAATCAACATTTACAAGGAGATATTCCCTTTCGTCATGTGAAAGTGACCAACTATTCCATCAGAATATTCAGTAGACACTCTCCATAATTCAGCTATTAAAGCAATTACCCAGAATAACAAGACATCATAGTCAGCTGGCCAGAATTATAACCTCAGGTTAATAACAACAATAACAACAATAACCAAACAATATTTAATACTATCATGACTTGGCTGACTAAAATAGCTTGTCCTCACAGCTATGTGCAGAATAACACACACTCCAATTAGTCTAACCTTCCCAATTATAAATTAATGACAGCTCCCTTAGCATGTAAAATGATTGTACCCAGGCACGCCAGAATAATACATAAGCAGCTAACTTCGTTAGACATGGGAACGTACTTAAAACAGGCCAAGCGAGGACAGGGCAGTTCCATCAGCAGACAGCAATGAACACAATTATGTTCCGAATTATCTACCAGATAAAGATCTATTTAAAGCCCGGCTATGTCCATTATGTGTGGTCAGAATGTGTAGCGAGAATCATAGAAACCATAACATCAACAAAGGAAACAAGATAGTGTTGTTTTCTAATGATTTAAAATGCAAACTATGACATCATTGACAAAACATATATTAATTTATCATAAATCATGTAAGAGGTTTTCTCATTTATATTATGTACATTTTATAAATATCTTTGATATACAGACTAGACTGCATATAATAAAATATAGTCAGATTAGAGTGTATATAAATACAGAATAAAACATGTTGGAATGTCAACATAACATGTTGGAATGTCAACTATGGGCGTATATGTACAAAAAGTATATTTGCATATACTGTACAACATTTTGGGTACACTGCTGATGTCTGAAAACATCTTGGTTTCCGATTAACTATTAAAAAATGCTATTTATGTTTTGGCAGGTTACCCATCACATATTTTCTGTTTATGCCTGAGTAGAAAATGAGGAAGCTCTCACATGTGAAACTAGGTCATAGGAGCAGGTACTTCACATAATTTGCGTTAACATCAAACCACATACATCATCAACTGATCTCTCTCGTAATTATGTCTTGACAACTTCATCCATGCCGACAATGTCTTAGTTCCCGGTCTTTGAGGTGAACAGAAAATCCATAATGACAATTAGCATCAAGGTATGCGTTCCTTGTACAAGGACACAGCCAGGACACATAGGGGAAAATTGAAATGTGGGTGGGGTGTGTGAATCTGAGCTACAGAAGACTAGTATGCGGCTCACTCGCAGGCCAGGCCTTGGAGTGTAGAGCCTACATTTCTATTTCTTTTAACATATTTTCTAATAAATAAACATCATTCATTTGGCCTTTTTCATCACTACTTGTGTTGTTGCTTGCATAAATAACACAACCACCCACCACTCCATTCCCGTATTATTTACAATCTCTTGCGGCTGACAAAGTGTGCAAAAATGATACTGAAAACTACATAACTGTCAGATACATCAACGCAGCACAAAGACTACTGTACACAGAAGAATAACTAACATAATTCCAGTCATTGCGTGGAGAGCAGTGGTGACGTTGTAGAATGTCGGACTGTCAATCAAGGGGACGGTGGTGCAATCCCACCTACTGCCGTTTTGAAACTTAGGCAATTTCGTTCACCCAACATTTGCCTGTGTCTTTCGGAAGAGACACTATAGGGCACAGAGCACTGTTGATTTTCCCATTGGCGGCCATGTTAACGTTTTGTCAGATTATAAGGAAACTGGACCTGAGAAAAAATTTAAATTTTAACACAATCACTGCAGTCATGTCACTGATATGCTGATCACATTTCGTCAAAAAAGCATATCTCAGGCTCTCTTAAAATGCATGCATGTGTTCTGACCCTCAATATTGACCAAACTGAGCACGCTTTTCTGCATTCGCAGGGTCATGTAAGAAAAAATGGCTAAAAATCACTACGCCAACTACACTCTGCCTAACATGCGTCATTGCACTGCAGATATATCATAGCACTTAACCTACTGGTATGCCTGTCCTACGGTACTCATTTCACATTAATTTATTTTTTCAAAATCTCAAATGACACAATTATTAAGGTACTACATTCGTATGGGTTAGACCAGGAAGTCTAACTGTGCTCTGACCCCTATAAAGCCAGTGGTCCCTTCTATCTCGTGTTTATGCCAGGGAAATAAAAGATCCCACACAGGGGGGTAAATGTGTAACCTATAGTGGACTCACAAATTCTCGTTGGACTTTAAACGCCCTGCAAAGGGCCCTGTCCAGTATCTGAGAGAAAGAAAGAGAATGCTGCCGTGCCTGTGTCGGATATTTCTGAATGTTTTTCCTGTCTCTTCCTCTCTCAGCCGTTCTGTCAACATCTTTGTCAGGGTGGCACTACGCTCTTTGTCACTGACACACTGTCACAGCACTGCCATTTACGTGTATTCAGTGCAGTGCTACTCAAGTTCCCTGTATACATTTCTGGCTTGCATTCTCATTACACACAATCCATCTACGCCTGCCACATCTCAATTTCCCACATTTTTTCCCCGTCTTCCATTTTCCACCCGTGACTCCCCACTCTCAGTCATCGATCTTTGTGAGCTTGTCACGTTTTTCAAAGTTTAATATTCGTGGATTGTAAATATAATCTAGAAGTATTCAACTGGGATGCGGACATGGTCGATAATGTCTTCAGAGAGCATTGTTTACAGTTATTTACTGGTTCCTTCCAGCTAAGTAGAAACTAATCATGTCTTTCTGTTAAAGACATAATTAATTTTCCTACTGCCGTTTCCTATTAATTAATAAAAAAAATAACTTAAATCCATACAACTTTTGTTAACCAAGCACACACACAGTGTCACACACAGTGTCACACACAGTGTCACACACAGTGTCACACACAGTGTCACACACAGTGTCACACACACGCACACACACACGCACACACGCACGCACACACACACACACACAGTGTTACACACACATACAGTGTCACACATGCACGCATGCACGCACGCACGCACGCACGCACGCACGCACGCACGCACGCACGCACACACACACAGATGGTAAAATTACAACTGAATTGATTCATTACGTACACTGGAAATGGAAAGTTAATCCTCAGGGGGAGACGTGCTAACAGATCTACCCTGGGGACTCTTATCAACAAGCTATTTCCATTAGCTGATGTGCTCAGTAATAATTTATGTGACAAACCAGCTCAGATTCTTCTTTCAGGCCAATTAGCTGGCCACTTACTACAGCATGAATGTGTTAGTTGCACTTAATTAAACAGCCCTAATGGACCAGCGCAACTTGTGCTGTACACTATAGACTTCTTTTACACGTCTCTACATCAAAGCAACAGGGTATATCCACTGATTATAGATTTCTGAAATATATTGCTTAGCTACGAGTAAGCAGATTAACAAACCAAGAACTTTTAGCAATGAAAATCACATAACAGAATATGCTTAAACGGACAGAAGATCTGATTTTACACTTGTTGATACTGTACATGAACGGAACGCTAGCCATCAGTGATCCATATTTTGAAGCATATCCAGATTCCAGGCTATAAGTAGAACTGGCATCGCATGGAACCATTCACCATGTCACATGACATAAGTCATGTGATACATCTGTAATGTAAGTCTGCAGAAATAGGCCATGAGATGTGGCTGAAATATACTGCACACAAAAACATGTCTCTTCAGATGTAATAGAATGGTGTTTGACAGTACAATAACAATACCTGGAGACTCAGACTGATGTGAGAGGAGACCAAATATTATTGTTTTATTGAATGTTTATGTCGACGAACACTGATAAAAATTTAATATTGTCTTCAAACTTAAATGCAGCAAAGCCTGCGTCATTGAACGGCATATGTAGAATTTTAGCAAGTACCGGTACTTGCTCTCACCGAGTATTAACGTGCATATGTCCCAGTTTTTGAAGAAAAAAAACAATCAGATAATACCAGTTCATCATAGACCATTTATGTTAAATATTAGGAAGTGCCACATCAGTTGGTCTGCATTAATATACACGAAGTAATGACATGCAAATTTGTATGTGGTCTGTCTTTGAAATGGACTTTATTTCCTATTAAACTCAAACCATCGAAGTTACATGTTACTTTAAATAACGTTCGTCATGCATCTTCGAAAAATTAAATCTCCCGCCCGGTCAGTGTAGTGATTTGAAATATATCTCCACTGGAATTGGTTAAAAAAATCCCAAACTCAGAGGAATTCCCTTTCCCCGAGTACAGTACACTGTACTGCACTATGCTGCATAAAAGGATTCCGCTTGCTATAAACTGTTGTAATTTTATTTACCTTTCTAATTTTGAACACGCACAACTGATTTGATGATGATATAAATAAGAACAAATTTACACTGAATAGATATGAGCTAGTCAAGCCAAATGCAACATGGATCTAATTGTGGTCAATGGTATCCGAGTTTGAAAAATTATTCAAAATATACCATGGCACCATGCTCATCAAATCATGGCCACATATCTGCTAAATGGTATGTTCTTATCTTTAGGCAACGATTCTTCAAGGTTTTCATTCCTCTTTCAAGTACATGAAGATTTAATGGATTAAAATATGCTGAAAATAATAATCACATAAATAAACCAATTTACTGTAGTGTCACTTACACATCGGAATAAATGGCTGCAATAACTCACGTACTAGAACAAAATAAGTGAGTTTTAAGTATTTTCTTAAAATGTTGTTGCTGGCCTAATGAATTTTGGCACGACATTCCACAATCAAAGAAAATCACAAATAAGACATTTGCAACATTCTGGATTAAGAATAATTTTATAATCTCCAATAATACTCTTCCCTAGTGTAGCACGCAAATATCTTACGACAGTGTCAGTTTCTTTTGGAACATCAATCCACTGCGAGAACATTTCTCTCGATCATTGAAATTGCAATAAGTGTACAGTAGCTCCATCTACTGGGTTGCACAGTAGTACTACCAGGTATGCATGTATCAACCAGCACATGTTGCAGTGGCTGTCTTGTTTAAATGTTGTACCGCTTGAGTACCCCATAGTATTACCTCTAGAATGTAACTAGTCACATCACTATGGAACTCTTGTGAACACTTCAAATATGCCTTTGCAATTACAAGCGTAATTATTCATCAACATATCGTCCCAGACACATGACCACGTAGGGGAGGTTTCATTACTTCACAATGTCCTCAGAAATGTACAAAGTTTTGCATCGGTTCCAACTACCAACCGCAATGAACTTCACTTAGATTTTAAGCAATTCAAAATGGCTTCGAAAAACACTTCATGCTGCTTCGCTCCGATATCCACAATTTAATGCCACTGTGCAAGTGTCCATTAATAGCAGCCCCACTCAATAGGTGCCACCACTGTAGTGATGTACTTCTACTACAACATTGTGACAACACGATCACCACGTAATAATTCTACCTCCATTTTCAGTGACTGTGATCTTGTGCGACCACCCCCTAAGGGCGGTGCGCACCAACACAGGTTTGGTGCGCACTGCCTACTCACCACTGATAACTGGATGCTGTTCATTGCCTCACCCAGGCTCTCTCGACGACACTGCTATACTGCAAACAACGGCGATCGCCAACGTCCATTGCTGAAACAAGTAATGAAAGCCACCTGCTTTAACGCACACGAGTAATATGGAGTGATGTGGACAAAGTTCAGTGCACTGGCGGTGGGCCAATAGAATATTTATGCTTCCTGTTTCAGTGACACTGAACTAGAACATGCATGACACACAGACACAGTTGAGTGGGCACTGTCACGGCATGTCAACTCTTGCCAGGTGCAATGCACGGTGACAGAAATGGGAAACACTCCCCATCCCACCTACTAAAGTTAATAGGTAGATAATCTCTAGACTTTATTCTAAATTAGTAATTGCTCATTTAATGACACCAATCAATATCTGGTTTGCATTTCTTCATTATAAAATAATATATCTAGATAGGTTTTCTATTCATTAATAAATTATGACCGTTTGAAAATTTCAAGTCAAAATCAAAGATTACTGGCATCAATCAAATGCTCACCATCAACAAACATTAATTAATAATTACTGCTTGGTACTGTGGTAACATACACTATTACTGAACTAGTATGTGTATGTACTAATAGCTTACCCACTAAGAATATTCAAAATAAAGCCGTGGAACAAATAACGGCACTGGCATGACACGTTCTGTAGAGCCAATTATGATGTAGCCGAAGCTTGATGATCTCTCCACATAGAAATTAACAATTAAACCGGAGAAAGTGGTTGATAAATGAACACTCTTTCCTTGTGACGGGTCTGCCAATACTGCTTTGATCGAGCCCACTTGTTGGAGTGCATTAATTAAAACTGCACGCATGCTCCACATACGTAGCTGCTTCCGAATGCAAGCGCTATAGCTAAATCCATCATCAATTACCACCACAGCAGGTAGTAGCTATGCCGGTAGCAGCTGAATAACACATGCACAGTATTGTCAACAGACGAACAAATGACAATTCCGCTGCCACAGCAACTTAATAACGTGATGGATTGTGCCAATTCAGCTGCTACAAACTAGCATTTATTGCTAGTTTCGTACTAAATGAGTCTGTGGCAGTATAGACTGTGTCATCATTGTTGTCAACATTTTTACTGGAATTGTAATGGCATGTCGTTTGATGCAATCCAAGTCATTCCGTGGATGATGGAACTGGTCTATATTGTCGTCCATTTTTTCTTTCACTGTCAGTCTATCGTAGCTTTGAACTGACATTTATAAATATTATGATTATACAACGTATCATGCTTTTTGGTATTGTTTTATGTTGTAAAAATAAACACAATTAGAATTGTTTCTAATGGTTAAAATGACATTACTCTTCCTCTGCCTCACTGAATGTTCTATAAACAGGGTAGTCCATTTTACTGGATCCTGAGATTCTTATAATATCAAAAGTTCATTGCTTACCAGTAAATTAGTTCATTATTCTCATAATTAATGACTCTCAGGTCGAATAACGATATGAAATGTATTTTTTTAGGTAACAAATAATGAATAATGTGTGATGAAATGTTAACACGATCATGATAACAAAACGACATCATTCTTGTGAAAACATTTTGGTTACTTTCCTATGCTTTGGTCACCTGTATTAATTTCTTCTTGACTCATTAGCTTCCACAGTTTATGTTTTTTTAATATTTTACCTTGGATAGCAGTAACTTATTAAAACTTACTTTTGTGCATGTTGATTTTTTACACAAATTTGTTATGATATGATAAAATTAATATTACTGTACGTAGCTGGAATATGTACTGGCTTGATTCAATGAATGTGACAGACAATAAACGCAGACAGTTATACTTGAAATTCTGTACTTAAATCCATATATTGTTTGTGTTCATTGGTATAACCTGGTTATATCAGCACCGCACCTTTGCACCACTTACACACCAGGGGGCGCTACTGAATACATCAGACTTCAGCAGTACCCCTGGCAGATCACCTTGCTAATCTTAAATAATACTGCTTGATGGCACGTTCTGGTCATCTTCAAGGTGGTCCACATGCTGCTGGCATTACATGTATAGTGCATTATATTAACAGCTTTTTGGAAGTAGATATACCAGTTATTTAAATACCATTAACTACTGCCCAGCAGGCCATGAATGTTTGGCTTTTCTCATAATCTCACTGTTTGTACTAGTTAGTGATTATGGCCCATGATGAACCCGGTAGAATGACGTTGGTCAACCAAGTTGTAACTGTATAAATGGTACCCACATCAGTCCTTTTTATTTTATTGTGTTCAGCACCAATCAACGGCTAGGGGATTGTTTCCGAATTTTTTTTATTGTTGACTGGTTTACATAGATTAACATTATAATCATATTTTATTAGTAGGCAGATATTTATTAAATAATGGTAACTTCATGTTTTTAAATTATCTATCTAAATGTTATGATTTGTTGTATGTTGAAACATGCATGTATGTTTTTAGGGTTGATCCAAATAAATTATTCATCATGTCTTAATCCGTAAACTGTTTGACATAGGACTATGGATAATAATTTGTTTACATGACCCATAGATAATTGACATTGGCTGGTACCAGTTGGGATGATGATATTTCAAAACCAACTTGTTCAACAATTTGGTTGCACAGCATAACAAAATTATATACATATGTGGTAAGAATTTTAAGTTGCAATATTATGACTGTATTGTATACTTGGTTGTTTTGTCTCTTTCAACTGGAAGCCAGAGCCCTCAATCTCTTCCTGAACATGCTCAATATTTAATACTGCTGTCACTATCTTCTGGGAGCATGAACGCTCAAATTATGAAATTGAGAAAAAGGTTATGTTTCAAACAAACATAATAAACCAATTTACTGAATTAATGTGAAGAGAACATGTTTTTGTATATCCCAATTTCTTAAGACTTTTTAAAGGCCATGTTTATATTGAGCAAGTGGTAGGTATGGTGACCAGGAAGTTCAGTTTACTAACTAAACTTCCTGTTAGTGTTATATAATTATCGGTTTTCTTTAGACTTTACACAAAACTCAATTACAATAAAAAGCCAACGGCAACGCCAGTCTACGATGTTTCATGATGTGAGTTGACAACCAAAAGTCAATACAAAATAGGCATGCCCGGATTTGGTATACATTTACGTTACCAGACGCAGAATATATATCATTTCATACATGCCAAGTCGAGATCGCATACACGCAGGAGTTTCGAGTTGAGGCCAAGCGTGCCAGTGCCTGAGGCTGAGCGAGTGTCACTCCCCGTCAGGCTGAGGCAAGACAAATTACAAGTCAGTCACTGTCACTGTCAGAACGCAACTAACGATTGACGCATTTCGCATCGAAGACAGTTGGCGTTGATTTATCCAGCAACATATATATTGCACGACTACTGCAACGTCATCTAGCTTACCTTTATCTCGGGATCAGAACCATTATGCTGAGATGATACCTATTTTTGAACAGCAACTACGCACACCTTCAGGTACCCTAATATCGCCAAGTTGTTTACGTAGTGTGCTGCAAAAGAGTAACCTGGAATTGGCAACCGGTAGCAATCTTTTGACAATACATTAGTAGCCAAAACGTGTCTATATAATGCTGGTGACGCCACTAATCGTGCGTCATATTTTTTGCAGTTTTAATAAATATCTATATAGTGTATCCATAGTATATCCACATTCTAAATTGTAATACATAAGTTTTGTTTGTGAAGTACTTATTATAATATACACTAGTCAGATCTTGTAAGTCACTAGTCAAATGTTGTAAGACATCTGACTACCCTATCCTGTTTGCACTGTGTGAGACTCTACAACCAAAGCATGTCACGAGAATCATGGCAATATCACATAAAATAGGATGAGAGCACTAGATGATTATATTTAAATGACACTATTTTTTAACTGGCACAAGTTGTGGGGTGGTGAGTATACAGCTCAGGCAAGCTTATTTAAATTCCTTAGAATGAGAACACATACACATAGGTTGATGGTGAGTAAGCAGCTATTTTAGGATACTTTGATGTTGTAGATAGTTCTTATATTAATCGTGTTTCTATCTTGTGTATGAAAATACACTGTAGTTGGATTACTAAAACATTTTGAATAAATTTGCATTGTAATTAGGTAACACATAAAATAAAATGATTGTACCATGGGTAGTTATCCTACAACCATCCAGGCATCATGAACACACAAATTATGAAAATGAGAAAAGTATAATATTTTAAACAAACATGATTAAACAAATCTGCTGAATCAAAGTGAAGGGATTATATTTTATAATTGTATGTAATGTAGATTTGCAGATTAATAAATTAATAAGTCAAAACAATAACAGCTTTTATAACACACAAGTTTATATTTGATTTTGAAGTTGACTGTCACCACCTTTGCACTTGCAGATACTGATCACAATTTAAATTTTGTTGTCACCTCCACAGCACAATGTTGCCATAAAATCAGGAATACTCAGGGAATTGACAGCAATCTGTAGGGGCCTAAGCATTCCAATAAAGATCTACATGAACTAACATTTTGTAATACATTTAATGATACAGACATGGGTAAAAACAAATGATATTCTCCAACATTAAAAGCTACATCAAATGTGTCATATTTGATCAGTCTGTCTTATACATTTTATAAACTGGCACTGACAACATTACATTATTGTTGATGAATATATTACTTATACAAATAACATGAATGCATTGTAAGCATCAGTACATATCAGTTGTGATGTTTGACTACAACAATCTACATCAGTTTAAAAATAAAAAACATGACAACACTAGTTGGCACATGTTTCCTCAACTGATAAAAGGAGACTGACATGCCACCTAGTGAGTATTCTTGTCATCAGTCAAACACACAGCTATGTTTAGAAGCTCTGTGAGCTGATGATTTATCTGTAGACAGTTAACATGTAACTCAGCATAATATACATTGCAGTATAACATTGTAATCATAAAATAATATTGCTCACCGTATGCTGCAAATTATATTGTAAATACAATTATAATTCTTTAAATCTCACACAGTCTAGAATACATTTTCTGAATTGCAGTGAAAACTATTAATTTCTGACATATAAACAACACACAGGCCTCACTGCCATGGCTGAATATCAATTATTCTAAAATGTCTGTTGCTTTTGTAATTACTTGCATTTCTGGGAATGCCATACAAACATTAATATATATTACTAGATGTGTTTGCTTAATACGATAACACAATCTCAGTCATTATGTACATCAACAATTCTGCTAGTTACAATTAAAAACAAACAATATACTTTAGTAGCGAAATGTGTTTGAATAATACATTGTCATTTGGGCACACCAGTTTGGTCAACGTTCTAATTAATTATGAAAATGACAGGTATACAGTGGGCACTACTATAACAGGTACCAGAAATGACAGGTGCACCACAGGCTTTACTATAAATGATAGGTATGCTATGGTCACTAACTTACCAGGTACACCCTAGACATTACCACAAATGACCGACACCACCACAAATGGCATATGATTCATGGGCACCACCACAAATGACGACCCAAGGTATTGTCACATGACAATTACATGTTTTATGTAGTTAAAAAATTAGTAGATAACATACCTCTGCATTTTAGTAATAGCTAAACTGAACATAACTCTTCCCTGATTCTTCTGTATTAAAACTGCGTGACATATTTAGACTGTATAAGGAATTGTTCAGACAACAGATATACTGGCATGTTGCACAAAGTTCAGCATTAACATGTACCTTTAACTACTACTTACTATCAATCAAGATATATGTGCACTTAATGTTTGTGCCTGAAAATATATACAAATATATATAAAGGTAAAAAGAAGCGTGCAATGTTGTTGTTTTATTTATATTACTATTCTGAGGTCTGGCTGTCAATTCTTCTGTACCCAATGAGTTCTCAGTCCCAGTATGATACAAACACTTCAGCAATCCAAGTCAGGTGTGAAGTCATTCATGAAATGCAACATACTGTCCGTGGTATTGTCCACAACTTGGCATTCTGTAAGTTAATACTGTACACAGAGAGGGAAACCATCTGCTCTGTCCGTGTAGTTCCACCACTCGTTACCAGACGCCGCACTTGTGATGCGGGTTCATTCGGGAACCCAGTGGGCAGTTATATGCCTTCGAGAAGTTTGGTGAGTTAGACAATGGGCCAAGGACTCTGTAAGAATTAAACGACCTTCATTTCAATTTTGCTTTCTGTTTGAACTTTTGGCGATGTTAGTGATAGGTAGTGTGATTTTTTTAATAAAGAAACACAATAGAACAAGTTGTAAAAGAATATCATTGTGAATTTCTTACTAGATCTAGCTACCCTGTGGTAGTAGTAATTATTATTACATTGCCAACACTTTTTTTCATAATTTTTTATAATAATAAAATGTTGTGTTGGATTGATAGTTTTAATTCTTATACCAATTAATTGCTCAATGTATATCCATGGTTATACCTGATGGGTCCAGGACTATGAACCGATGTCCTCACTTTGTGTAATGCTTCCTCTCCTCGCATGATCCCACACCAGATCTGTAACACCACGATTGGGGATCATCTCAAAACATACGTAACATCATATTTAGGGATCATCTCAAAACATGTGAAATCACAATTAGAGGTCATCTCAAAATGTATGGCACATCATAGTTGAATGAAAGTTTATTTGAAAGTTTATTTAGTTATGGGGGTCTTCTCAAAATGTATGTACCTGGTAATATCCAAGTTAGGGATCATCTTGAAACTTCTTTAAGACCACTTTGTAGTATCTAAAAACTTCTGTAACATCACTTTCAGAGGACATCTCAAAACCCCATGTAACATCACTTTCAGAGGACATCTCAAAACCCCATGTAACATCACTTTCAGAGGACATCTCAAAACCCCATGTAACATCACTTTCAGGGAGCATCATGCAGGGTTATAACATCACTTCCA
Organism: Oasisia sp. SBJ-2009; assembly: GCA_964017155.1. Lineage (NCBI taxonomy): Eukaryota > Metazoa > Annelida > Polychaeta > Sabellida > Siboglinidae > Oasisia > Oasisia sp. SBJ-2009. The sequence continues at coordinate 24,488,585 of OZ024862.1, forward strand.
GGCCATAATCCAGGGGACATCTCAACATATAATTATGCAATACCCCAATTAGGGACTCTCTCAAGACATATGAAACATCACATTTAAGTGTCATTGCAATCATTGGTAACACCACTTGAAAAGACCATCTAAAAATATTTTAAATTATTTTAAAAGTGTAAAGTGACTTGAACAGAAAACTTGATTTTCCCTTTTTTAAACTGTCAGAATTTTATTTCTCTAAATTAACAGGAAAATAACATGCATTTAATATAATAATAACTTCACAACCTATTACATGTTTGATAGTAAGTAGACATGCAGAATTATTTAAAAAGTTATACCACACATTGTTTTGATTAATACATTTTGTTGATATTGGAGTAATTAGTTTACTGATTAATTAACAAAAACAAACTGACCTGCGCATAGTTAAGGAAGAAGAGCTGGTTGTGAGTGAGGTTCATCCCAGGAAGAGGAGGCTCTTCCCCATTTCGATCCACCCACTTTCGATAGGCCTGTGTAGGAAAAAATACAACTCCTAAGATAAGTCATGGGGTTTCCCCAAAACAACTGCAGAGTTAACAACAGTGACAGGCACTGTGAAATGGTCTCACCTATCAGCAACATTAACAACACCATCTGGAGAATTGCTCTCCATTAAATTCTATCAGGTAGGAGACCCCGTGGCCTTGGCACAGAAATTGGCTGATATGTGAAATTGTTGCAGGAGAAAAGAGCAACATACCCGGAATGATTCCTTTAGTCCTCCATTGTCAGCAATGTTTTCACCTTGAGTGTTCTTGCCATCAATCTAAAAGACAAAGTGCAACAAGGTATAATAACAATTACAAAATATACACCATTACAGACAGCAGAAACAGAGAGTCAAAAGAAAGACCAAAACAGAGAGGCAGAGAGACAGCAACACACACACAGACACAGACACACACACACACACACACACACACACACACACACACACACACACACACACACACACACACACACACACACACACAAACACACACACACACACACAAACACACACACACACACACACACACACAAACACACACACACACACACACACAGACACACACACACAAACACACACACACACACACACACACACACACACACACACACAAACACACACACACACACACACACACACAAACACACACACACACACACACACACACACACACAAACACACACACACACACACACACACACACACACACAAACACACACACACACACACACACACACACACACACACACACACACACACATATTTGTATAGCTTGGGAAGAAGAGAACCCAGTGAGGAATCAACTAAAGTGGGCCCAACATGTGGGAAATCTGGGAGGAGAACATCTTCAAGTTACTACGGAAACCCCCACCGTCAAGAAATAAACAGTTTAGTTAAAGTTACGTCATATCAGTTGGGAAAATGATAATAATAAAACAAATTGTAGAGGTACTTACCTGCAGTCCAAACGGCTCGAGCTTGTAGTTTGAATACTGGTCCACAATGCACTGGGCACGTTTCCTGAACGCCAGGATGGTGTTGTTGTTCCACCATTGACGGAGGTTTCCATTCTTGTCGTACTGACGTCCTGAATGGTAACACCAAAAAGGCTATTATCGAGAATGTGTCTGAATTAAGTAAAGACAATTTAGGTAATCAATTCTCAAGGATGGCATAGCTTCTCAAAAACTAATATATTATTTAAAGCATTCAGTTTGTTCCTATGTTTTTATTTATTATTTCATAAATATCACCATGTTCTTAATATTATAATAAATCCAGTGAAGGTGTAGTACTCACCAACCTATTATTTTGTTATGCTCACAAGTATGCTCCCAACTAGAAATTTTCCACTATAAAACATGTTCAAATGGTCAACAAAACAAAGCTTCAAAACAGCTTTTTTGCATGGCAATACTGCCAAGACTGGCAGAGTTAGCCACTGTCAATTGACAATTACACTCTTGTGTCTAATATTTCATGTCGTCATATACAGGTAAATACATCCAATGAAACAAATATGAGTAAATCATACCTTTATCATCAAATCCATGCGTAATCTCATGGCCTATCACAACTCCAATTCCTCCGTAGTTCAGTGATCTATGATGACAACGTATTCATTTATCCTCTCCAAAACATTAATTATATGTTAGAACATTTTTCTTTTAAATTAATTTTTCTATTTCACATTCCCTGATATTAAGGTGAAATGGTCTGTTTAAAAAGAAAAAAACAGTCCTCGTTTGAAAATGAGTACACCTGTAACCGTCATATTTTGGTAGCTATATACTTACCGTCATTCTTTAAGTTTAACAAATTACATGTTATTTAAAATTTGATGACCATTATCCAAGATTGTTTCCAGCTATTTAAAAAATATATTTGGATAAAAATTTACAAATTAATTCTTATTTCCTACTACACTGTATACAAAATATATTATTCATGGCTCCAAATTTAATTAATTCTTATTTCCTACTACACTGTAGTACTTGTAAAAACTGTTCACAATGATTTAATGTGAATGATGATGTATAATATTTTAGCTGAAAATTATGTATTTCCAATGAGAATTCACAATTAATGGACAAAGGCATGAACCTGTGATGTAAGACAAAGAACAAAAACATTATTTTTTAGTTCCATGCCATGTATAGCATATATTTAATGAGGTTTACAAAACATTTGTTTTGCTGCTGAATAAAATTCTGTTTTTTATATATGCACAAACCAATATTAAAAGACTGGTGTGACTGAAGCATGGAAGAAACATGTGAGAGACTTACTTTGGAAAATGGGCACTGTAAAACAGAGACTGAAGAATTCCGGCTGGGAAAACTGAAAATATGCAAAAACAGAATTACTAGTGATTATAAAGTTTCTATATTATATAACAATTAATACAACAAACATAAGTTGCACACATTTGCCCAGATATATAGCATCCAAATGTTAATTTAATGTTAATGTAACCTTAGTAGAAACGTTGGTTTTATAGTTTAATGCAAATGTTGGTTTAATGTTATTTTTTAATGTTAATCTAACATTTCAGTTTTAACCAAGCCAAAAATCAGGTATGTTAGGTATTTAGCCATATCCAAAATCAGATGGTTCAGACTAAATGCAAACATTATTGTAACATTTGCATGTTATCAGGGAATCAGATCTCACTGCTGGGCAACTCAATATAATACGTACAAAACACTGCAATTGTATACCCTAGGACAATATGTGAAATTATTTCTATAATAGTAAAGAATAAATCATGTAAATACAGTCATGTTACTGTTCATGTAACTTTGGTAGATGATTAATTGATGTTGCATAACAAGTGCTTATATTTATAAAATGCACAGTAAATAATTGTCCAATGATGGAATATTGAGTCGTAAAATAATTTTCTTTTACTTTTTTGTTGATAAAGTATTATATGTTATATTATAACTTAAGTTCAGCTAATGAAATAGCTAATATATGTGTACTAAGCAATTTAATTGTTGAAGTAGTATCCTTTAATTCCTACCTATGTCGTTCATGTTTGGGTTGTAGAACGCATTCACAACTGCGGGGTCCTGTTCCCATCTACAAAGACAAATATATTAACGATTAAACCTTTGAACATGAAGAAACTGTCCAAACTGGTGTGATATGTACATCTCCACAAAGGTGCCCTGGAGTTGGCTTACTCATATAACGGGGTAATGGCGGTCATTTATAAACCAGTCAATCAAAAAGTCAACATTAACAACTGACAAAACCAGGCAATTGTAAACAACCAGTGGCCCCACACGGTGGATTGTTTAGTACTACTGGCTTTATTGATTAGTTTGGACAGAAATCAATTCACGGTGCCTCATTAATATGATAATCACCTCTTTGACTGATTTAATTTAATTTAATTTAATTACACATATAAGTGTTTCACTTCATGTCTACTCCTTTTCAAAACATATTTCTTAATTGTATTTCATTCGTACCATGTTACTTATTATTTGTATTTGTATTGCTTGCTTTTTAATTGTGTGTGTTTTGAAATAAATTGAATTGAATTGAATTGAATTTGAGTACCAGGACAAAATCAGACACGAAAAAATCAATAACAACACGTGAGTTATTTGATATGTTGGCAGTGATACACCTGTATATAGAAAAATGGTAGAACATATTACATAAAGTGACCCTATCTAGAAAAATAGTATTATATATTGTGACCACCTTTTTATATAGAATTGCATTTATGTAAACATTAGTCATGAAATATTATTAATCCATTATTCAACATAATACTATCAACCGCAATTAATTGTCATTTATCACTAAGTAATGGCACTGTTATACTCATCGCTTTCTTACTTCTCTTTCTGCACTGGATGTCGAAGTTTGGCGAGATTCTTCAGCGAGTCGTGCATTTCCACTTTGAGAATGTTTTCAAAGTAGCTGTCCGCACTAAACTCCAACTACAGGAAACAGCAAATTATGGGAGTTGAGATTAATGTCTATGACTTAAAAATTTACAAAGTTGCTGCTTATGCAGCATAATGGTAGGTGCAATTAATTACACTGAAAGTTTTCACCTTGTTATATCGTTGTATAAAATAAAGTAAACATTTGAAAAAAGTTGACATAATTGAATTGTGAATGTACTGAAAATTAAATATTTATAAGGAATGAGTAATATAAATCCATTGTTGCATTTTCTTAATTATGCCAACAAATGATAGATTAGAGACTAGAAATCATGCACAGCTAGGAAGGAATCAAATGAAAATAGAAACAAATGGTGCCCCACTGAAAACACATCTACAGTGCAATGTCGCGTGTGGAAGATCACAGGACATTTGGTAGACAATATAAGGGACTGAGTATTAGAAGTGAATGTCAGTCTTAAAATTAAAACAATTGTAAAGTTACCCCGAAGTAGAGTTTGTCCAACTCAGCTTGATCCAGGATGAACTCTGGGTAGCCAATCCTTTCATTGATTGTGTTTGCCTAGGTAAGTGAAAGGATAGCACAACATTATATGACACTACAAGATATACAAATAGTCAACAATTAAGTAACAAACCAAATGAAAATATCATACATACGAATTAACATAAGTAATATTATGTTGCTTTTTGTGTTTGTTTGAATGAAACTTGATTTACCACCAATATTTAACAGAAATAAATGAACTGCAGTGAGAGTGAAACCTACTTTCTCCTTGGCCACGCCCTTTGTGGCATCGTCCATCCAGTCACTGTCCTCGAGGATCTCCGTGAAAGCTTCTCTGATGTTGTGGATCATCTCCAGAGCCTACACAAAGGTGTGACAACATTTCTTACAAATGTTCGCACGTTTCATTATTACCATTTTTGACATGATTTATAGGCCAACTTGACCTCTCTCTGTCCCTTCTGTCTCTCCAAGTTTATACTGAGCACACTGGTGTGCTGCTATAGCAGACTCTAGTGTATGTTTGGTTTGTCACTCCGTTTCGATCTTCTCATTTTCTCTGTGCTTCAATTCTTGCCTGAAAGTTATGTTGGCAAGGGTTTCATTATGTTTACGTCAAATGTGTCTAAAGTTTGTAATGAAATTCATATTTTTCTCCTTCATTCAATGTTGCCTTTTTTATTAAATGCCTTCATTTTGTATTGTTATATATTCAAAATGATGAAGGTATTTGCTGTACACAAAGCTGTTTTATGCACACACTAAATCTTTGAAACCCTGAACTCAGAGTTGTAATGAGAACAAAAGGCTGAATGCCCAAATATTACATAAGCAATGAACATTTGGGTTATCACAGCAGGGTTATCACAAGTCAATTGCTATGTAGCACAATAAGCTGCAGTTGCTGGTTAACTTACCATATGTTTGCTTTCTACGTCAAAGTTGTCACGCACAAACAGACGTCCAACGGCCATGCCCATTCTCTCGTTGACATACTCAACACATTTCTGCCATCGGACCTTCTCTCTTGACACACCCTGGTACAAAACAACACACTTGTGAACACATTAAACAAACCCACAGAAGTCGTTAAGAAAGAATCCTCCATAATTTATGAATCTGTCTTGTATTTTCCTGTTATTGACATCAATAAAAATATGAGGCATGCATGTATAGAATAAATAAAAAAAGTATTTATTTATTTGAATTGAATTTATTTAAAATTGCTTGTAGTCATTATTAAATATTTTGTGTTCGGACGGGCGGGCGGGCGGGCGGGCAGACGGGCGGGCGGGCGGGCGGGCGGACATGTAAAAAAAGCTGACTATCTCTCACCTGCAGTACTCTGCGGTACTCGTTGCGTTCCCTCTGGTACCTCTCTGTCATCTCAGGCACAAGTCCAAGCACGAGTCGCCAGAGAAGGTAGTTGGCTAGCACCCTGAGGACAACAACCATTTGGTGACACCAACACCACAACAACCATTTGGTGACAACAACACACACTGGCAGCACTAAGAGTCTATCTTAAATAATTATTAAAATAATCCGTTTGTCACATAGTTGCTCATACAACATTACTTCATTAAGAACTTTGTATTTTGCACAGAATCCTGTGCTAGTGTCATTACCTGTCTGTCTGTTTCCTCACAAGTTTGGCCATAGCCTTCAGGTATTTCATCCCAAATGACACGAGCAACTCAGTGCTGTTGACGGGAGTGCTCATGAAGGTGTTGAAGTACTGCAGCCAGTCTATCTGTGACACACAAGGGGGACACCATTGTATGTATGTACGTACATTCATACAGACTGTCAGTTGAAAACTGTGTTTATGAATAACATTGCAGCGCCCATGTTGACTTTTGCAAACTTTTATCACTATCAACAGTTCAACATATCATTAACAATGGCTAAATTTAATTTACCATTGTTGCATCAACTATCACAATGCATCAGTAGTTCACCGGAACAATGAACCCACGAGGGATCAAGAGGAATCGAAAGTGTTTATTGACCCTTATAATATGTGACGCACGCCATAACTAGGCTTTTGTCGGCAAGTTGACCATTCCATTTTATTATTGATTCAATTAGAGGAGATGAAAAGCTTTAAAATGATACCAAGATGAATACTCTATATTGTGCTTGGGCGAAGATATTCCAATTTAAGTGCATCAGTTTGTGGAATATCACTTCCGAGAAAATGAGTTTTTAAAGTGATCAGTCGTAAAAAGTGATATTGTGGAACATTACCATAGCAACCACATCTTTATAATACTCTAATTGTGTCCTGAAAATTTGCATAGACCTAGAGATGGTATAAACTCATAATATGTGAAAGTATAAAAATCGACCATTTTGTCAGCGCAATATTTCACCGCTTGCACCGGGGGTTTGCGCTGGAGGCCAATGTAGTAGCGATCAGGCGGCCTAAAATGGCCTACCCCGATGTTGAAAACAATCATAAAAATAAAAGTTCTCGACGGATTTGATTCATTTTTATGTTATTTAGCAGCTAAAACATATGGCTACATTTGTCTCACAGGAAGTAGGAAATTTGTCCGTTCAGTAATTATTTGGGTGCAGGATAGTGCGCTAAATTAGCCTAAAAACGGCTTTGTTTTAGACTAATTAGCTGTGAAATTAATGAGGGGCTTGCATTAAAATGCTCATTATTACCCCTTTCAACACTATTTCATGGTATTTATTATGGAAATATTGAAAGATTGATGATTTTGCTGATTGATTCTGCCAAGAAGCCACTTTCGACATTTTACATTTTGAGGGTATCCTGACTAATTACACCCTGGCGCCGATCGAGGATCTGCGACAAGCGCCTGGTTTTGGCGTGCCGTGTCACATATACATAATACAATATTTAACAACTTATCTACAGCACAAATTATGAAATAATACTGTATTAGTGCCGCAGAAAACTAAGGACAAAGAAGACATGAGGAGCCTATACCTCTGGCACCCGCTCCTGTAGTTGTCCCACGGACATCTTCGCATACATCGCCCCAGTGTCATGTCTCTCAGCCTGTGGAGTCGTCACCTCAACAAAGACATCACTTCATAGAAATCAGCTAAGAAGTACTCGTTTGTTTTGTTTTTGTTTAGCTGAAAATGGGTAGTTTAATAGTAAATATTTAAGATACTCTTGTTTCTGTCTCTTTCTGTCCATCTGCTGTCATTTATTCTCACCCCTGTATTTGTTCTCATTCCTCTCTCAGCCCTACTTTACCACCTCCAGCCCCCTCCAATCCTTCCAAATACCCTTCCCTCCTCCTCTCTGTCTCTTCCTTCTTCCTCTCTCTCTCTCTCACTTTATTTTTCTCATTTTCTCTCTTCTATCTCCTCTCCCTCTCTCCCCATCTCACTATCAAAAGGACACTTGTCAAACATAACTTAACACTAACATTAAATCATATTACCAAGTTTGATTAATACAAAGCCCAGATGCCTAATGCCAGAATGCATATTTAATATATATCACACAATTTAACATTGTTGGACAAACAAACATACATGATTCTCCTTGACTGGTAAGTATTGTGGCACGAGCCATACATACCATGATATGTCCCTATTTACTATTACAACTGACAGATGACTTTCAAGATTGAAAATAAATGTTAACGTAAATGCCTGAATACCTTTGCAAGTTCAACTTCGAAGGCAAGCACTTGCGCCATCTCTTGGCGAGCGTAGGACTCGTTGGCACCGAGGAGTCGAGCAACATTTACCATGTAGGTGAGGTAAGCGTCTTTGTATGTTCTCTCCTTCTCTTTAAGGTAATACTCACGACTTGGCATCCCCAGGCTAGGCTGATCCAACTACGGGAAAACAGGAGGGAACGTCTCAGAAGCACTGCAGTAGAATAGGGGCAATATCAAATATTTATATTTACGTTATGCCAGTTACATTTTATTTATAATTATATTGCATGCCATGAAAACAATATGGAATATATAGTTTGAAAGGTGCGAATTTCATAGAAAGTAGTTTAAATAAATTATATGTTTTGGTTTATTTACAATTTGCTAGTACTTAGGGAATTGTGTTTACCCCCGGTAGTTTGCATTGTTTGCTTTATTTTTATTATTGTTTATATTCATATTATTATTCACATATAAAGTTGTTCATAAATAAAATGTTCATATACAGGGTACATAAAATGTATCAATTTTCAAACATATAAGGCAAACAACAAGATTACAGGTACATACATACATGCTGGCAGCTTCACCTAGCTACAGAGGTGGACACATTATGTGCCCATGAAATGGTTTTTATTAGTTTTGCTCATAGACTAAGGAATCATCTAACATTAATCCATTTGCTCATTTGACGCAAACCAAATGTGTAAATAATTATATTTTAGAACAGTTTATAATTACTGACAGTAGACAAGTTTTAATTTTGAGTAACATATAATTAAAAATCTTAAATAAATAGTTTTGGGTTTGTGATTATATTCATTTGTTAAGTATATATTTTTAAAGTTGTGTAATTTTCAACAAACATTTGCGAAAATATACATCCTGGAATACATGCCCTTGTTGATGTTATGAAATGGTATGATTAAACTAAAGAAAAACAGATGCGAGACCACTGCTAATTACAAATCACACTTAGTGACAAATAAATTGACTCTATGTGTAAAGATGTGGACTGTGTTATCACGAAGCCAGAAGACAGAGCTGCTTAGCAAAAGTTAATACAATTAAACCACGTCATAGGCACAACTAACATTAATCTAAAAACATTTATCACAATAAACATGCCATTTGTACATGAAATAACAGGCTTGTAATGAACAGAATCTCATAAACCACGTCAATTGGCAAAGAATCCAACTAAACATGATGCATATTAGTTAGTTAATAACAAATTCTTCTTGGCAATAACATTTTAGACCAGAAATCATGTTAGTTGTGTTAGTATATAAAAAGCATAGGTACACATATGTAAGATAGCTACCAGTGTTAAATTGTTAATATAAATCCAACAATGGCATACAATGTTAGTTGCCTAATGGTAAACCATGCATGTTTTTGAGGCACTGGTTGCTAGGGTAACACAGGTGAAGTGTGTGCAGAACAGTCAGTGCAGCTTAGTGTAGAAGTCAGCAGGTGGAGCCATTGCATACCATCTCCTTTATCTGACATCACTGGTCAGTAGATGGCGCCACAGTGAACCTATCATGTCACAGATGTGATAGATGCCACAACTACATCACTATCACATTTGCGACAAATGTCACAACTGTATTTTATTACTGAATGCGGTGTCACTTTTACTGTGAATGTTGAGTAGTATGTGGTGCCACTATGTCTCATCATAGGATCTCAAGTACTTAAGTAATTACAAGTAGGCTGACATCAAGACAGTCATAGAAATCCTGGCATATATCATGTAACAACACCATCTATCATGTCATGTGATATCACCTGACATGTCCTGTGCATTGATCTATATGTTTGCAGTGCACTATTTAGAGCTGGGCCCTGTGGTGCAATACAGGGCCTCACAATGCAATATGGGGCCTCGTGATGCATTGTTGAGAAAAGGAGGCCTACCTATATATACTAGTTTGGTGATAAAGAGTGACCAATCGCACAATCTGTAGATGCAGTATTGAAGCGGGACAACACCATTCATTACAACGTCATTTTACATCAGCGTGGTGCAAATGCGGTGCAATGGAAGGAATATAAACCGACGTGACATTGCCGCAAGACGACAATGTCATATAGGACGTCATTTTCACGATGTCATAGGACACCATTCACATGTGCAACAGGTTGCAAAAGTTCAATCATGATTGCATGACAAGACATGTCGCCATGCCACGCACCATGATTGACACCATGCCATGCACTGTACCATGCCCCGTGCCATCTACCTGGAGTATGTTACTGTTGGAGTCTTTGTCATCTGCCGACACCCAGGTGTCTATTATGAGGGGTGCGTTGTACACACGTCTCAACGTTCCCAACACAGTCTCCAACCTCCACCCGGAGTTTTGCCACTGATTTCCCACGACCACTGGCCAGCCTCCGAATTTACGCAGCACCGCGTTAATCGGCACATCTCCAGTTTCCTCTATTCTGCCTGAAAGTTGCGAGTTTTTTGACATGAACCATATTTATATGTTCTTATTATTGCTAATTATTTCCCACTGTGGGATTGTCACTGGTGATAGCTCAACTTTCTTTGCATAACGAATTCTGTTTTACGTAATGAGTGGTCGTTAATGTACATTTTAGACAGTACCACCAGAAAGTCAATTACTTTTCAATATTCCACAAGTTAAAGAAAATTAACATCACAATTAATTTTGAGGACAGTTGTTATTTGTATATTGGGATTTTTATGTTTATCCTGACAAATGGGGGATTTTTAAATGTTCTGGAATAACAATTACAGAGGCAAATTAAGTACGTTCTGTTCATGAACACTGAACGAATCATATGTCAGCATTACGTACTGCTCTCAGATGTTGAAATTAATTTTGTTTTGACATATGACATGTTGTGTATACAAAATATCCTACTTATCTAAGTTCGTCAGCATTTGCCACAAGATATATTATTATATATTTATTTCAGAATATAACAATTAAAAGTAAACAGAATATATGTTCAAATAATGAAAATAAATAACAGTGACAGACATGACGTTTTACAACAACGCTCCTGCAAAAGAAACAACAGATTAATAAAGCCAAACACCACTACATGTACCACCAAGTAGCACCAACCAATTGCAAGGTCTGTCTAGAGAAGAAACCTCACAAATTGACATCATTTAAAATCACAGTCTTAAGACATTTACTACTTCACAATGCTAGGTGAATATGCAGTCATCAGTTTAGGATGCCCAAAATACTACCTAAATACTCATTCCCTCTGTAATTCAATTTTTCTGCCATTTCATTTCGAGTGATTTAGTAAAAAGTAGAACCTTTTTGGTAGTGAATATGACATATGCTGGTTTGTTCGTACAAATGTGTTAATTAATTCTAATGAAATCACCAAGAACCATTATTTATGGTTCACCAAGACTCCAACATATATATACATATACCCCGGTATATAGCGTCATCTTAATAAAGTTTTGTTTCGAAAAAACCGCGACCAAACGTCTGACATCATTGTCACTGTTATTTTGATTTAATTTAAAAGGAACTTAATTAAAAAAAAATTAAATTATGTTTTTATCCCTAAAATGCATCATAATTCAATATAAAATGGTAGTTTTAGAAATGTCATAAAATACTGTAGAAATGTAAGAATGAGTCAAAGTGTACAATTCAACTTGTGAGGTTTCTTGTTGTGAAAATTATAACCGACTGCCACCAGAATGAAGAATAAACGGAGACCATCACGGGAGTAAATGGAGACTGTCACAAGACTAAAGACAGACCACCACGAGACTAAGAAGAGACCGTCATGAGACCTGACACAGCCCGCCACCGCCACACGGCAGTTACCTGCATGATGTGGACTGATGAGTTTTTGTCATCAGTCGCTACCATCATTCGCACGAGCACAGGGGCATTGTACCTGCCCCTCAGCTGACCCAGGGCCACCTCCAGGGTCCAGTTCGACTGGTCCCACTGACTGGACACTACCGGCCAGCCGCCCAGCCCCCTGAGCACAGCCTTGAGGGGAAGGTCCCCCACTCGCTCCACCTGGCCTGGAACCCAACGTCCACCGTTAACCCTCTCCACCACATGACAGGCTAATTAACCCTTTCCCTCACATGATACGTTAATTTAGTTATTAATTTAACTTTAATTCCACTTGCCAACATTAACCCTTTCCTCCCCGAATGATACTAACATTTGCCAACATTATCCCTACATGGCATGGTAACCCTATCTTCACAATTAACAGTGTGGTATTAACCCCTTTTCAACTATTAACCCTTTTCCTGCATGATGCATCTATCATTTCTCCAACACTATCCCTGTCCCTTATGGGATGTTAACCATGTCTCCACAATTGATCATACGGCTGTATCCCTACATTAACCCCCTTTCCCAACACTAACCCTCTCCCTGCTAACACATACCATTAACCCTACCCCACCTGAAATCTTAACCTTGTCTCTACTGTTTGCCACATACAACAGTAACATTTTTCTCACCACTTCCCTGTAGAATTTATGTCGTTCTAATCTAAACAGCTCATTTAATGAATTGTAGAGGAAAGGTCTAACTATGGACACCTCATCAATTTTGTATTTGCATACCGACACACATTTTGAAGAACCAGTACACAATTCTCACCCCAACAGACACTATATAACAAAAATATCAATTAATCTTTTTCAATTACAAACAATACTGTAACATTTAATTAACAAGGTGCTACATAAATGATAAGAAATGCTACGTACTTGTATTGACACATGAGGTATATAATATTTTAGCTTTAACTGTTGCGTTTGTGTCGTAATCACTCACTGGCTCCTCGAGAAGTCCTGAAAGAGTAAAGCGCAGACTTAAATACCATGAGACACACATTTAACTTCCATGTTATGCTCCCAGGTATCAACTCATTATTCTTACCCAAATTTGCCATTTCGAAAAACACACAAACAGGCATATGATCATGCATGTCATTATTAATTCATATGCACTGTGTATACACAGAGTACATATAAAATCTGCCAGGTTATTTATATTATAATAGTAATAATGAAGATGCCAAAAAAAAATTCCACACATAAATTGTATAATCAAAGATACTGCCACGTATTGTGTTGTTCATTATTTATGAACTACAGTGTTGCCACCTTCCTGTTGGGAAAATAGCTTTTACAGATATTTCCTAACACAACTTGGCAACTCTGTACAACATGTCTACAAAGCATGATCTATGTTTTCCTGATAGTTGAGACAACCTAACATTATTTTGGTATAAGATCTTTCGGTTTATTTATTCAAATTGCTACTTACTTTGCACACAAATTAAAACAACTTAGACACACCACAAAACATACTTACTTTTTAGTTTCACCTGTAGTTCGTCGTGTAATTTTTCAAACGTGTTATAACTTGATTTGTCCTCGGGTATGATGTGTTTTTTATTCCACGACCCGCAGGCATACTGAAAAAAGTCGTGGCATGGGTCGGCCTTGTGGTCGATCGAATCTAACAACTGGGCCGCTGTAGGAACAGATATGACACAGCATTACTTATACTTTTCAACAAAGGCAACTACAAAGAACAGAATTACAGCAATGTTGGTCTACATGCTTAATGCGCTATATACATTTGGATTGTAAACCTGTTCAAAGGCATAACAACAAAATAAAACAAAGTTAATGTAAAGGAAGCTGTCATATAAAAGGTACTAACATATGTAAATAAGTAAAATCAATAATTTATATAAACAACTAAAATAAATATATAACTTTATAAACATATAAACATATACATGTTGTAAATAGCTTAAATACAAAAACAAATTAAAAGTAAATAAACATATATATGTTGAAAATAGCTTACATATAAAACAAATTTAAAAGTAAATAAGCAAAATGTTCTAGCTAACACGTCACTTTGGTGGAATAAATACACAAATATTACATACAACATTCTGAAAAATGTGACTTTGTTATCAAATCACATTTGCTTAGCATAGAACTATTTGTTTGGCAGTAGTCAATGAAACATCAAGGTCATACTTCATACTCTATTGCATAAACTACACACTGATCACTAAAATTGCAAAATATGTCCTTGGCGAATATGTACCACTGTAATTAATCTGGTGTATGGGCATGATAACATTATAAAAACAACAAAAACGCTACATAGTAATGTGAAAGAAACACATGAATAAATCTGACTTTAAATGATGATATAAACAATTAAGGTAGTCAATAATTCAAAACAAAACAATATTTCACTACGTGAAATACTAAAGACTGACACCACCCACATAGGGGAAACAGTAATAACAAAACACAGCATGTATTTGCTAACACAATACAAATTCCACTAAATCACATCGGTTATTATTTATTAAGCTCAATAAAAAACATCACATTTCCATTTGGACCTATGTGAGCTTTCATGTTGTTTTCGTCTTGAGCAACCAACAAGTTTTGCACATTTCCCTGGTAGAGCTATTGAATTTCTAGTCCATTATATGAACACATGCACTTCTATTTCATAGAGTGATTCTGTGATGTTAACATGTGGCCAGCTCACAACAAGACCAAATTTAACACATTCAACAAGATTGTCATGCAGGGAATACATCCCAGATGGCAAGTATCAACGAAGCCTTTGACTTGTACATCTTCCTCTGAGATATATGGATTTAATCCTGCAGGGACTGGGGGTTGTTAGGTGGTTTCTGTCCCCACATTTATTTTGCTTAGATAGCTAGTTGCTTAGATAATTTCTCGTGCAATCCCCATTGACAAACATGACATCTATATGCTTTTTTAGGGGATTTGCTTTATTTATCTAGGCCAACGGCAATGCTCATAGTCTTGTATACTATATGTCTTCTCTTTAGTTGTGTAATTAAAGGGCATTGCCATTTTTCACCCACATTTGTTTCTTGCTATCTCTCGCTCCATAAACCGAGCAAAGCACAGCAGGCTCCCGTTACCTTTAGTTAGTACAGCACCGGTGAGAGGAGCAAAATTATCAGTTGTGGTTTCAAACATATCTCCATTGCGAGCACTTACACAATCAGCAGATAATTTGCTCAGTAATATTTTTATTTTCATACAATATTTTTATTTTCATTTTCATACTGGTGTTCCAGCTAGTAAAACCTGGTGATTGTGTGGCAAATTTACCTTTCAAAGCCAAATGGAAACATGGAAACAAGGAGGAAGAACAATATAAGAGCTATAACAATATAAGAGATATAATCTCACCTATGTATAAGGGAACCAGTAGAGGTAAACCTCGTCTATTCACAAGGGACCATAAAAGATAGACCTCACCTATGTACAAGGGACCATTTGAGCTACTTCTCACATATGTACAAGGAAACCAGTAACCTAACCCCTGTACAAGGGAACCAGGAGGAAGAACAGTACAGGAGCTAGACCTCACCCCTGTACAAAGGAACCAGGAGGAAGAACAGTACATGAGCTAGACCTCACCCCTGTACAAGGGAACCAGGAGGAAGAACAGTACAGGAGCTAGACGTCAGCCCTGTACAAGGGAACCAGGAGGAAGAACAGTACAGGAGCTAGACCTCACCCCTGTACAAGGGAACCAGGAGGAAGAACAGTACAGGAACTAAACATCACCCCTGTACAAAGGAACCAGGAGGAAGAACAGTACAGGAACTAGACGTCACCCCTGTACAAGGGAACCAGGAGGAAGAACAGTGCAGGAGCTAGACGTCACCCCTGTACAAGGGAACCAGGAGGAAGAACAGTACAGGAGCTAGACCTCACCCCTGTACAAAGGAACCAGGAGGAAGAACAGTACATGAGCTAGACCTCACCCCTGTACAAGGGAACCAGGAGGAAGAACAGTACAGGAGCTAGACATCAGCCCTGTACAAGGGAACCAGGAGGAAGAACAGTACAGGAGCTAGACCTCACCCCTGTACAAGGGAACCAGGAGGAAGAACAGTATAGGAACTAAACATCACCCCTGTACAAAGGAACCAGGAGGAAGAACAGTACAGGAACTAGACGTCACCCCTGTACAAGGGAACCAGGAGGAAGAACAGTACAGGAGCTAGACCTCACCCCTGTACAAGGGAACCAGGAGGAAGAACAGTATAGGAACTAAACATCACCCCTGTACAAAGGAACCAGGAGGAAGAACAGTACAGGAACTAGACGTCACCCCTGTACAAGGGAACCAGGAGGAAGAACAGTACAGGAGCTAGACCTCACCCCTGTACAAGGAACCAGGAGGAAGAACAGTACAGGAGCTAGACCTCAACCCTGTACAAGGAACCAGGAGGAAGAACAGTACAGGAGCTAGACCTCACCCCTGTACAAAGGAACCAGGAGGAAGAACAGTACAGGAGCTAGACCTCACCCCTGTACAAGGGAACCAGGAGGAAGAACAGTATAGGAACTAAACATCACCCCTGCACAAAGGAACCAGGAGGAAGAACAGTACAGGAACTAGACGTCACCCCTGTACAAGGGAACCAGGAGGAAGAACAGTGCAGGAGCTAGACGTCACCCCTGTACAAGGGAACCAGGAGGAAGAACAGTGCAGGAGCTAGACGTCACCCCTGTACAAAGGAACCAGGAGGAAGAACAGTACAGGAGCTAGACCTCACCCCTGTACAAAGGAACCAGGAGGAAGAACAGTACAGGAGCTAGACCTCACCCCTGTACAAGGGAACAAGGAGGAAGAACTGTACAGGAGCTAGACCTCACCCCTGTACAAGGGAACAAGGAGGAAGAACTGTACAGGAGCTAGACCTCACCCCTGTACAAGGGAACAAGGAGGAAGAACAGTACTGGAGCTAGACCTCACCCCTGTACAAGGGAACAAGGAGGAATAACAGAACAGGAGCTAGACCTCACCCCTGTACAAGGGAACAAGGAGGAAGAACAGTACAGGAGCTAGACCTCACCCCTGTACAAGGGAACCAGGAGGAAAAACAGTACAGGAGCTAGACGTCACCCCTGTACAAAGGAACCAGGAGGAAGAACAGTACAGGAGCTAGACCTCACCCCTGTACAAGGGAACCAGGAGGAAGAACAGTACAGGAACTAAACATCACCCCTGTACAAAGGAACCAGGAGGAAGAACAGCACAGGAACTAGACGTCACCCCTGTACAAGGGAACCAGGAGGAAGAACAGTGCAGGAGCTAGACGTCACCCCTGTACAAGGGAACCAGGAGGAAGAACAGTACAGGAGCTAGACCTCACCCCTGTACAAGGAACCAGGAGGAAGAACAGTACAGGAGCTAGACCTCACCCCTGTACAAGGAACCAGGAGGAAGAACAGTACAGGAGCTAGACCTCACCCCTGTACAAAGGAACCAGGAGGAAGAACAGTACAGGAGCTAGACCTCACCCCTGTACAAAGGAACCAGGAGGAAGAACAGTACAGGAGCTAGACCTCACCCCTGTACAAGGGAACCAGGAGGAAGAACAGTACAGGAGCTAGACCTCACCCCTGTACAAGGGAACAAGGAGGAAGAACTGTACAGGAGCTAGACCTCACCCCTGTACAAGGGAACAAGGAGGAAGAACTGTACAGGAGCTAGACCTCACCCCTGTACAAGGGAACAAGGAGGAAGAACAGTACTGGAGCTAGACCTCACCCCTGTACAAGGGAACAAGGAGGAATAACAGAACAGGAGCTAGACCTCACCCCTGAACAAGGGAACCAGGAGGAAGAACAGTACAGGAGCTAGACCTCACCCCTGTACAAGGGAACAAGGAGGAAGAACTGTACAGGAGCTAGACCTCACCTCTGTACAAGGGAACAAGGAGGAAGAACTGTACACGAGCTAGACCTCACCCCTGTACAAGGGAACAAGGAGGAAGAACAGAACAGGAGCTAGACCTCACCCCTGTACAAGGGAACCAGGAGGAAGAACAGTACAGGAGCTAGACCTCACCCCTGTACAAGGGAACCAGGAGGAAGAACAGTACAGGAGCTAGACCTCACCCCTGTACAACGGAACCAGGAGGAAGAACAGTACAGGAGCTAGACCTCACCCCTGTACAAGGGAACAAGGAGGAAGAACAGTACAGGAGCTAGACCTCACCCCTGTACAAGGGAACCAGGAGGAAGAACAGTACAGGAGCTAGACCTCACCCCTGTACAAGGGAACCAGGAGGAAGAACAGTACAGGAGCTAGACCTCATCCCTGTACAATGGAACCAGGAGGAAGAACAGTACAGGAGCTAGACCTCACCCCTGTACAAGGGAACCAGGAGGAAGAACAGTACAGGAGCCAGACTTCACCCCTGTACAATGGAACAAGGAGGAAGAACAGTACAGGAGCTAGACCTCACCCCTGTACAAGGGAACCAGGAGGAAGAACAGTACAGGAGCTAGACCTCACCCCTGTACAAGGGAACCAGGAGGAAGAACAGTACATGACCTAAACCTCACCCCTGTACAAGGGAACCAGGAGGAAGAACAGTACATGACCTAAACCTCACCCCTGTACAAGGGAACCAGGAGGAAGAACAGTACATGACCTAAGCCTCATCCCTGTACAAGTCAACCAGGAGGAAGAACAGTACAGGAGCTAGACCTCACCCCTGTACAAGGGAACCAGGAGGAAGAACAGTACAGGAGCTAGACCTCACCCCTGTACAAGGGAACCAGGAGGAAGAACAGTACAGGAGCTAGACCTCATCCCTGTACAAAGGAACCAGGAGGAAGAACAGTACAGGAGCTAGACCTCACCCCTGTACAAGGAACCAGGAGGAAGAACAGTACAGGAGCTAGACCTCACCCCTGTACAAGGGAACAAGGAGGAAGAACTGTACAGGAGCTAGACCTCACCCCTGTACAAGGGAACAAGGAGGAAGAACTGTACAGGAGCTAGACCTCACCCCTGTACAAGGGAACAAGGAGGAAGAACAGTACTGGAGCTAGACCTCACCCCTGTACAAGGGAACAAGGAGGAATAACAGAACAGGAGCTAGACCTCACCCCTGTACAAGGGAACAAGGAGGAAGAACAGTACAGGAGCTAGACCTCACCCCTGTACAAGGGAACCAGGAGGAAAAACAGTACAGGAGCTAGACGTCACCCCTGTACAAAGGAACCAGGAGGAAGAACAGTACAGGAGCTAGACCTCACCCCTGTACAAGGGAACCAGGAGGAAGAACAGTACAGGAACTAAACATCACCCCTGTACAAAGGAACCAGGAGGAAGAACAGTACAGGAACTAGACGTCACCCCTGTACAAGGGAACCAGGAGGAAGAACAGTGCAGGAGCTAGACGTCACCCCTGTACAAGGGAACCAGGAGGAAGAACAGTACAGGAGCTAGACCTCACCCCTGTACAAGGAACCAGGAGGAAGAACAGTACAGGAGCTAGACCTCACCCCTGTACAAGGAACCAGGAGGAAGAACAGTACAGGAGCTAGACCTCACCCCTGTACAAAGGAACCAGGAGGAAGAACAGTACAGGAGCTAGACCTCACCCCTGTACAAAGGAACCAGGAGGAAGAACAGTACAGGAGCTAGACCTCACCCCTGTACAAGGGAACCAGGAGGAAGAACAGTACAGGAGCTAGACCTCACCCCTGTACAAGGGAACAAGGAGGAAGAACTGTACAGGAGCTAGACCTCACCCCTGTACAAGGGAACAAGGAGGAAGAACTGTACAGGAGCTAGACCTCACCCCTGTACAAGGGAACAAGGAGGAAGAACAGTACTGGAGCTAGACCTCACCCCTGTACAAGGGAACAAGGAGGAATAACAGAACAGGAGCTAGACCTCACCCCTGAACAAGGGAACCAGGAGGAAGAACAGTACAGGAGCTAGACCTCACCCCTGTACAAGGGAACAAGGAGGAAGAACTGTACAGGAGCTAGACCTCACCTCTGTACAAGGGAACAAGGAGGAAGAACTGTACACGAGCTAGACCTCACCCCTGTACAAGGGAACAAGGAGGAAGAACAGAACAGGAGCTAGACCTCACCCCTGTACAAGGGAACCAGGAGGAAGAACAGTACAGGAGCTAGACCTCACCCCTGTACAAGGGAACCAGGAGGAAGAACAGTACAGGAGCTAGACCTCACCCCTGTACAACGGAACCAGGAGGAAGAACAGTACAGGAGCTAGACCTCACCCCTGTACAAGGGAACAAGGAGGAAGAACAGTACAGGAGCTAGACCTCACCCCTGTACAAGGGAACCAGGAGGAAGAACAGTACAGGAGCTAGACCTCACCCCTGTACAAGGGAACCAGGAGGAAGAACAGTACAGGAGCTAGACCTCATCCCTGTACAATGGAACCAGGAGGAAGAACAGTACAGGAGCTAGACCTCACCCCTGTACAAGGGAACCAGGAGGAAGAACAGTACAGGAGCCAGACTTCACCCCTGTACAATGGAACAAGGAGGAAGAACAGTACAGGAGCTAGACCTCACCCCTGTACAAGGGAACCAGGAGGAAGAACAGTACAGGAGCTAGACCTCACCCCTGTACAAGGGAACCAGGAGGAAGAACAGTACATGACCTAAACCTCACCCCTGTACAAGGGAACCAGGAGGAAGAACAGTACATGACCTAAACCTCATCCCTGTACAAGGGAACCAGGAGGAAGAACAGTACATGACCTAAGCCTCATCCCTGTACAAGTCAACCAGGAGGAAGAACAGTACAGGAGCTAGACCTCACCCCTGTACAAGGGAACCAGGAGGAAGAACAGTACAGGAGCTAGACCTCACCCCTGTACAAGGGAACCAGGAGGAAGAACAGTACAGGAGCTAGACCTCATCCCTGTACAAAGGAACCAGGAGGAAGAACAGTACAGGAGCTAGACCTCACCCCTGTACAAGGAACCAGGAGGAAGAACAGTACAGGAGCTAGACCTCATCCCTGTACAAAGGAACCAGGAGTAAGAACAGTACAGGAGCCAGACCTCACCCCTGTACAAAGGAACCAGGAGGAAGAACAGTACAGGAGCCAGACCTCACCCCTGTACAAAGGAACCAGGAGGAAGAACAGTACAGGAGCTAGACCTCACCCCTGTACAAGGGAACCAGGAGGAAGAACAGTACAGGAGCTAGACCTCACCCCTGTACAAGGGAACCAGGAGGAAGAACAGTACAGGAGCCAGACCTCACCCCTGTACAAAGGAACCAGGAGGAAGAACAGTACAGGAGCCAGACCTCATCCCTGTACAAGGGAACCAGGAGGAAGAACAGTACAGGAGCTAGACTTCACCCCTGTACAAGGGAACCAGGAGGAAGAACAGTACAGGAGCTAGACCTCATCCCTGTACAAAGGAACCAGGAGGAAGAACAGTACAGGAGCCAGACCTCACCCCTGTACAAAGGAACCAGGAGGAAGAACAGTACAGGAGCCAGACCTCACCCCTGTACAAAGGAACCAGGAGGAAGAACAGTACAGGAGCTATACTTCATCCCTGTACAAAGGAACCAGGAGGAAGAACAGTACAGGAACCAGACCTCACCCCTGTACAAGGGAACCAGGAGGAAGAACAGTACAGGAGCTAGACCTCACCCCTGTACAAGGGACCCAGGAGGAAGAACAGTACAGGAGCTAGACCTCACCCCTGTACAAAGGAACCAGAAGGAAGAACAGTACAGGAGCTAGACCTCACCCCTGTACAAAGGAACCAGGAGGAAGAACAGTACAGGAGCTATACCTCACCCCTGTACAAGGGAACTAGGAGGAAGAACAGTACAGGAGCCAGACCTCACCCCTGTACAAGGGAACCAGGAGGAAGAACAACATTTGTTGCCACTGAAGCTGCTAATAATGCAATGTGAAAACACTAACAGTCACGGAAGGGTGGCATTTACTGCAGCTTGAGTGAGATTGAGTGGCCTCTACTTGATCAGTGCACTTGATTAGCTACACATGAAAAGTGACTATGTGTGGCAGCTCAATAAAATGCAGCTTTTTCATGGAAATATTGACACAATGACAAGGAGCACGGAAGCATTGCGTGAAAGAGTTACGCCTGTCACGGACTAAGCCAACAGCATCTCTGTATTACATTACATGACATTGTCCCAGCCGTAATTACTAATGTATGGTGTTTCCTCTGTAGGTCTGTCTTACAGTTGGGGCCTGGATCAAACATGTCACGAAACAGTGCCCTTCAGGTTATTTATTTGAGAAATAACTTCAAAGGGATACATAGCAAATAACTGTGCAATTATGCAAGTTAAACAGGTTTTAAAATTGCTACATCAGACAATTTTATGGTTTAGGTCTAAATTGACAAGTTTTTCAAATTATTTGTTAACAGTGATGACAAAATAATAGTTAGTATTATTTCCTATAT
>OZ024862.1:24516512-24681512 GCA_964017155.1 Oasisia sp. SBJ-2009
GAGGTCGGTGAGAGGAGGGAGAGAGGAGGGAGAGAGGAGGGAGAGAGGAGGGAGAGAGGTGGGAGAGAGGTGGGAGAGAGGAGGGAGAGAGGAGGGAGAGAGGAGGGAGAGAGGTGGGAGAGAGGAGGGAGAGAGGAGGAAGAGAGGAGGGAGAGAGGTGGGAGAGAGGTGAGAGAGAGGAGGGAGAGAGGTGGGAGAGAGGAGGGAGAGAGGTGAGAGAGAGGAGGGAGAGAGGTGGGAGAGAGGAGGGAGAGAGGAGGGAGAGAGGAGGGAGAGAGGTGGGAGAGAGGTGGGAGGGAGGAGGGAGAGAGGAGGGAGAGAGGTGGGAGAGAGGTGGGAGAGAGGAGGGAGAGATGAGGGAGAGAGGTGGGAGAGAGGTGGGAGAGAGGTGGGAGAGAGGTGGGAGAGAGGAGGGAGAGATGAGGGAGAGAGGTGGGAGAGAGGTGGGAGAGAGGAGGGAGAGAGGAGGGAGAGAGGTGGGAGAGAGGAGGGAGAGATGAGGGAGAGAGGTGGGAGAGAGGTGGGAGAGAGGTGGGAGAGAGGTGGGAGAGAGGTGGGAGAGAGGTGGGAGAGAGGTGGGAGAGAGGAGGGAGAGATGAGGGAGAGAGGTGGGAGAGAGGTGGGAGAGAGGTGGGAGAGAGGTGGGAGAGAGGAGGGAGAGAGGAGGAAGAGAGGAGGGAGAGAGGTGGGAGAGAGGTGGGAGGGAGGAGGGAGAGAGGAGGGAGAGAGGTGGGAGAGAGGTGGGAGAGAGGAGGGAGAGAAGTGGGAGAGAGCAGGGAGAGAGGTGGGAGAGAGGAGGGAGAGAGGAGGGAGAGAGGTGGGAGAGAGGTGGGAGAGAGGAGGGAGAGAGGTGGGAGAGAGGTGGGAGAGAGGAGGGAGAGAGGAGGGAGAGAGGTGGGAGAGAGGTCGGTGAGAGGAGGGAGAGAGGTGGGAGAGAGGGGGGAGAGAGGAGGGAGAGTGGAGGGAGAGAGGAGGGAGAGAGGTGGGAGAGAGGAGGGAGAGAGGAGGAAGAGAGGAGGGAGAGAGGTGGGAGAGAGGTGGGAGGGAGGAGGGAGAGAGGAGGGAGAGAGGTGGGAGAGAGGTGGGAGAGAGGAGGGAGAGATGAGGGAGAGAGGTGGGAGAGAGGTGGGAGAGAGGTGGGAGAGAGGTGGGAGAGAGGAGGGATAGATGAGGGAGAGAGGTGGGAGAGAGGTGGGAGAGAGGAGGGAGAGATGAGGGAGAGAGGTGGGAGAGAGGTGGGAGAGAGGTGGGAGAGAGGTGGGAGAGAGGAGGGAGAGATGAGGGAGAGAGGTGGGAGAGAGGAGGGAGAGATGAGGGAGAGAGGTGGGAGAGAGGTGGGAGAGAGGTGGGAGAGAGGTGGGAGAGAGGTGGGAGAGAGGAGGGAGAGGGGGCAGGAACAGGGCAGGGGCATGGGTGGGAGAGGGAGGGAGAACGGGAGGGAGAGGGAGCGGGGCAGGGGTAGGAGGGGGAGGAGAGGGAGAAGATGGAGAAGGGGAGAAGGGTAGAAGGGGAGAAGGGGAGAGGGAGTGGGATAGGGAGAGGTAGGAGGAGAGGGGAGGAGAGGGGGAGAGGAGAGGGAGGGAGGAGAGGGGGAGAGAGGGGTGTAGAGTGAGAAAGGGGGATAGTGAGGAAGGGAGAGGGGGTGAAAGGGAGAGAGAGAGAAGTAGAGAGATGGAGAGTGAGAGAAGGAGGGAGGAAGAAATGGAGAGGGAGGCAGAGATAGGTTTGTATATGTTCAACCTAACAACAAACGTAGTGGCATTATCGATGCTGCCTATCTTGTGCTATTACATACACCAAAGATATGCATAAGTAATTACCTGGGTACCACTCGACTCCAGGTTCTTCATAATCATTATCTCAGATGACTCACTCTTACACAATACGACTAGTGAATCAGTCTCCCTGAGCATGCAGGCATACTGAACCTGCCACCACAACAAAAGCAGGCTAATAGCTTTCACAGACAGCCTGAGAGTCTCAGGTAGCTCTTGGTTCCAGGTCAACTTAATCCTGCTCAAGAAGTCAATGCATGGTCAACTGTTAGGCACATCACAGGAACCCTGGCAGTGACAAGCATGACAGGGCACATCACAGGAGGAAGTGCAGAAAGGGCAGAGAAAGGGGAAGAATGGATGTGGACCAAGTCTCCTCCTTGTCATGTAAGACTCGGTGTAGTTGTTGGGACAAAAGGACATTCAGGTATATTATTAGACAGGACTAGGAAAGTCGGATGTCCAGACTGTCTGATAACAAACAGTCTTCTGGACATTTCGATGTTTCACAAACTAGATAAGTGGTCTTACCACTAAGAGGACATCTAAATGGATAGTCAACTTAGACACAGCTGCATGTATACTGAATATAATGTATTGAATTGCCCATAATTAATGGAGACTAGGGGAAGCAATGTTATCGAAGGTAACTAGAAATACATTTACAGTGTTAGATCAATTTAAAATATAGCTCAATTCTGCCATCATTTAAAAACATACTTTTAATGTAACCCTGCCTATGCACCGTAGATCCTTGGCACATCAATCCATCTGTTGACAATAAATGTATTTATCAACTACCAGTGTGATCAACCCTTTTATCTTGATGTGCCTCTGAGCCTGGTTACCAGGGATAGAGGTGGTACAAAAGAAGTTTTCTTCTTCTTCTTATAGCAAAGGATGCTAAAATATTTGTCTCCACCAATTAACTTGATATGAGTAGGCTATTTAGTAATAATGACAATTTATACAGCAATTTATATAGCAATAATAAATCTATTTAATGATAATAAAGGATCACTGCAAGTGACGTGACGTGACGTGACGTGACGTGACGTGACGTGACGTGACGTGACGTGACGTGACGTGACGTGACGTGACGTGACGTGACGTGACGTGAGATGAAGCCCTAGATGTATACATCTCCTAGTGTCTTTGTGTCTCTGGTTATCCAGGTATTCTCTGTTCTCTCATCCAGGTGTTTAGTTAAAGTCCCCATTAATCTGTCCATTTACCAGGGTTTGCCACTGTCAGAATGCATCAGTCACTGGGTCCCTGTGTCTGGCTGTCCAGTTGTCCAGGTGTTGACATGTCCAGTTTTCCAGGTGTGAAATTATCCAGTTGTCCGTGTGACAAAGTGTCCGATTGTTTGGGTGTTGAAGTGTCCAATTGTTTTGGTGTTGAAGTGTCCAATTATTTTGGCATTGAAGTGTCCAATTGTTTTGGCGCTGAAGTGTCCCATTGTTTTGGTATTGAAGTGTCCAATTGTTTTGGCGTTGAAGTGTCCAAATAAGTGAATGAATGTTGAAGTTTCCAGTTGTTCAGTTTCTGAAGTATTCAGTTGTTCAACTGTTGAAGGGTCACTGTTTCATATTTTAAAATGACCTGTTGCTCAGATGCTGAAGCACCCAAAAATGTTTTGTCAAAAAATGATGTTGAAGCACCCAAGTTCTCAGGTTTGAATTGCCCAGTTGTTCAGTAGAACGCTTGACCAATTGGTCAACCATTATAGGATTCTGGTGCCTATGTATTCACGTGCCCAATGATTATCAAACCTTTCTAATTATTTATCTGAGTGTGCCTTTATCCAAACAAGTACATCAATCTTACACAATGGGAAAGAGGCTTGGGTCAACCTCCTTTCTACATTTGTTATTTATGACTCCTTGTCTTTGTCCTGCCCAGGGTTCCTGTGTTGAACCAAACAGCCTGTCCTTGACTTCTAGGGCTGGACCGAGCCCATTTAACACAACTAGAAGCTACCTGAGACACCCGGTGAAAGCTATTAGCCTTCCTTTGTCGTGATTGCCAGGTTCAATATGCCTGCATCGCGACAATGACTGCGATAATGCATCACCAGTGGCAGCAACAAGTTCTATCTGGAAAGTATCACTTAACCATCGCACACGAGAAAGCTGCACACACACGTTTAATCACTCGGACTTCACTAATGTCCAACTATACTTCCAGGCACTTCTAGTGGGCCCTGAGTGTACAGCCAGGCACGTTTTCATGGAACACTCATTAACTGTTCTTTAATATCAGATCCATCATGAAGTCCTGATGCTGTAAATCTGTACTGCCCTAGCGTGACATCAACAGGCACTGGGCCACCCAGGACTCTTGTCCAGGGATTAATTAGTCCTCTCTTAAGAGGCACTTGACAGCCATGCCAGATCAGATGGAGCCAGGAGTTGAAAAAGTATTGTTTGTACAAATATGGAATGAGGAATACCTGGAAAGGAACAATGAGATAAGGAGCAATTCAATGAGGATGAATCAATGAATCAGATGAGGAGTAATGAGATGAGGAGAAGTTATTTTAGGAGCAATTAAATGAGGAAAAATTACATGAGCAGCACCCAGGTTATGAGGAGCAATGAGCTAAGGAGCAAGTACATGATGTACAATTACTTGAGGAGCAACTAAATCAGGACAAATTATACGAAGAACAAAAGTACAGATGTAGATGAAAAACCATATGAGGGAAATGAGCCTAAGATCAATCACATGATGTGTTATGACACAAGGAGCAGTCACAATAGGAGCAATTCAAGGAGGAGTTGGATGACAATAGCATAACAATAACAAACAACAGAAAGACACAAAATAAATTTATCAAATGTGGTTGTTTTAAATGACCTCATGAGCGTCTATGAACAAGGTCTCGCAAACATGTTATGCTTCTTTGTTGTGTCTTTATGCACATGTTTTGTCCCACCTTCAACTGCTTCATTTATAGTGTAATTATCCCAAGATACACAGAAGAATGACCAAGGCCAATACACAGTACAAAACTATGACCAAAGTCAATACACAGAACAATTACCAAGGCCAATGATCAAGGCTAATACTCAGAACAAAGCCCAAGGCCAATAAACATCCTTTCATGTGAAGATCAAACAAAGTGGTGTTGCTGTCTTGATATGGTACAATGACCAATCAAGCTTGATCATTGATTGAACAATGGTTGGTTCATTGTTGGATGAAACAAAAAACAAAACAGAAAAATAATAATTTAAGCAATAAAAAGGTAGAGACAAAACAAAGAAGAAAGAGAGCATATAACAAGCCAGATGTATGAAAACAAAAAGAAGAGATTTTAGTTGTCCTTTTCAGGTATCATATCTGTCTTTTGTATGTTAGATTTTCTATTTTCTCTCAAACGTCATTTACGGGTAAACAAATCAAATGCTTCTAAATTGCTTTCCATGTAATTACATTTGAGACAAATATCTCACATTTCAAATGTATTCTATATACATGCTTCACCCAAGCTACCATGCTACATCTGGTCACAACTGGTAGTCTATATTTATATATGAAATTATATACACCAGGTACTTTACCAAATCCAATTTACACTTACAAACAATACAAAATTGCAGTTTAATGGTTTTATGATACAGAATCCTAGTCCAAAAGTAATCCACTCATAAATATTATTGCAGGAGTTTTGTTATTGCCAAGCATATATAATAAATTATCAGTTGATATCTCAATGTACATGAACATAGTCAGCATGTATGACGCCATAAAATACCATTTACGAGAGAAACAGTCAACATCTATGTCATTAAAACTGATATTTAAACATGATATTATTTGCCAACAGTTCGCTTAGGGTTAATGATCAAATCCACTAATTAGTCATGTAAACTATTGTAGATATAAGGAAAACTGCTTCTAATAATTAAACTGTATTTATTTCTACTGTTAGTTATGTGTAAATTAACATAGTTTGTCATGCTTGTCTATATTACATATTTGGGGTAAATCAGTATAATGATAGACAGCTATGGTTTAAAGGTCTCCGATTTATTTTCATTTCTAGTTTCATTCTTTCTTAATCTAACTATGTGCAGAAGAAATACACATTTCAGGTTATATAAAATATCACACTTACCTTTATATGTTTCATTTGTATCTAGATACACAAACAACAACTAATAAGAAACTAATTAACAAGTTAATTGAATGATTGGTGGCTAATTGCAGTGTTGATGCACTACCTGACAGATTCCTAAACAAACACAGACAGTGGAAGAGTTGTCCAATCACATTCCAGCAGAGGACCACTCAGAGAGTCAAGTGGACTTCATACATCAGATGAGGTCATTACTTGACATGATGATGACACAAATTGACACACAGATTATGTTGATGACACCCCAGGTGTAACCTAATGATGTGACACTAATTGACAATCAATGGGCCAACCACATGGTCCATCAAGGTGAACACCATGATGGGACCTGACAATCTGTCTAGCTCAGTGCCCAAAGCAACTTATGTGTAGCATAAGATGTCTCAGAAGAGAATCAAAACATGTCAGCCGCTTGTCTGATGGCCCAGGTGCCGAGAGAAATACAACAAATCAAATGTCCAGGTATACCGACTTGTCACTCCATCCAGCACCACAAAGTGCAGCCTGATTACAATCAACCGAACGAGTCTGTATTAAAAACATGTTGTCGTTTTGCAGAATTGTTTTGGCATTTAATCTAACTCTGAAATTGGCCTAGTTTTTTGTCGGGAGAAACACGTCACGTACATTTCAAGGGCTTCGCAGTAGTGAGCCCACTTGAATGGAAGCCTTAAAATGTACTCAATTGGAGGACACACCACTTGTGGAGTAAGTGCTTGGAGACTAGAGGCAAATTGCCCGGGTCTGAAGATAAACGTCTTGCATAAGTGGCCAACGTGCCCTGCGTGTGCCACAAGATGTCTACCCAAGATGTCTGCCGCAGTCATCCATGTGGCATTTGTCCCTTCCAGGGCTGTCTCCAGGTTACTCAAAGACAAAAGGTGCTTAAAACTGACAATGTTTTATTGGCGTCTACAAGAGCGTATTAATGAATGTTCAAAATGTACAGGGGATCTGTCGCAATGTCTAATTTGTCATTCTTATGTACAATAACATGAAATATGATTCTGTTATGGCTCCTTCGAGAGACAATCCTCATTATTCACTAAAGCTGAGCAAATTAATTAATTTAAACATTTTATAATATAATAGAATAATGTGAATGTGTATTGTTTTATTAGCCATATTTAAGACAACATACACACATGCATGTGTTTGTTTGTGCTAGCTTCCATACAAGTCACGTTTCTTTGTAATAACAAAATTATGACATGCTTGGCATATAATCACTGTCCTAACTGCAGTGCCTTACTTGCAGTGTGGCAACAGTTACGTTTATTGACTCAAAACTTCAGTTTCATGTTTGTTGACAAAGGAGTCAATGAGAAACTAGAAAACAGATTCTGAATGTGATCTTGACACAGATATATTAGCCTATGTAACAGATATGTCTGTTTGGCACTCGTCAGTTCATTAAATGGACTTACTGCACAAAGACAGAATCACCAAGTGCGTGTCTTTTCCAAGAAATCATTCCGAAGATCAATTTCGTTCACCATAAAACATAACAATAATACAATTGCAGCAAACGGAGATTCATTTTTCTCTGTTATATTAAACTGTGGTAAATTGGTTCCAGCGCGGTCAAGAGGGAAACAGATCTGGTTTTATTTGACAAACGATACAATGAAAATTAACAACACATACTGTAAAAATACATTCTTGTGGGCAGCTAAATTTAGCAGGCCTTACAACTGCAACTGAACACTGCTCCAATATTTGCCTTCATTAAAGCAGTTAATGTTGTACTGTCAACAAACAGCAGATTGCTGTTAAGTTTGTTTGATGAACAGTCTCTTTCTCTACCGCTAACCCTAATTGTAAACACCGGCCCCTCCCGGTGAATTGGAAATAGAGCTGAAAATGGGAGTTTAAGGAAAGAGATCCCATCTCAATGTGTCCATGACAATGAATAATACTGTCCATTCCAAAGAAACCCAGGTAGAATGAACAAAACTGCCAAAATTTCTACATTGCAGTCGGTATGGCAACTGGACCACTATCATTTTATAATTTTGCTTGGATTTTATAATCTTATTAATTATAAGCACCAATGGCCTATATGTCATCACTAGAAAGATTCACATGTACCTCTTGCATATGATGAAAGAGTGTAAGAAATGGACGATATTTTAAGAAGAAGGATCAGTCACTTCTTCAAAGGCGGGCTTACACCACAATTTTACAATAATTTCTTAGAACCTGGTTTACTTTCTTTGCAGCACATAAAAGGATGCATTTTAGCAAGTGTATCCTTTATGTGAAAGTGTTCTGCAAAAAATCAATGCCACATTTTTCTTCCCGCTGTATAAAAAACACCTGGATGCAATACTAATGCAGTGTGCTTATCATGCAGTAGCTACAGTTTGGAATTGTATGCCAGACTTCATGATATAAATATATTATATTGTTAACAAACATTTGCATAATATGCTACTGTTACCAATGTTTCAGTCCGTCTTCAGGCTCTGTTCAACGTACAGCCTGGGCTACAATGTGTCGTACTGCTACTTAGAGATTACTCTTAGGCAACGGCAGAGTAAATTAAGAGAGATTAACTTTGTATTGTTATAAGTAAATATAAATAAACACACTTATATAAAGTCTGATCGGTACAAACTTTATTTTACACTTCAAAATAAATGTAATAAACTAACAGCCAAAGAAAGCATAATAAAACTAAAGATACAAATCAGGCACCATGTTTCTCCCTTAAACTCTCCACCGGAAAGTGTGACATTAGTTTTGTTGTCTAATGCTCTCCTACCAATGTTGAACACCCCAAACATACAAAATAAACCCATTTCAATTTAAATTCTTTGAATTTATGGAAAGCAAATTGTTGTGCTTCTTCCTACATACCTGCATAAAATTGGTAATACATTTTGCCTGACGTTTTTATCTCTTTGGTATGTCACCTAGCGTGGTTAACCATAGGAAGTACGTTACGTCAAGATTTATATGATCCCACACACATTCAAAGGTTGCAACACTCTCAATCCCACTACACCGCGATTATTGCGTCTTTACTATCGTGCCATTAGTATGGTACCAAAAAAAACATGAAAATAAAACCACTGAGAATAATTTTGTGATGGAAGTATTGAAGTGTCCCTCACGAGTCCCATAAAAATTGCCCACCACAGTGCTTTATTGCTTGTCTCCAGCTTACTGCATTCTTTATGCAGTCCTCCCTCGCCTGACATCCTGTTTTTCTGCAATTTTGACATTTTCCCACCTGTGTTCTCAGTCCACATCCAATCTTACCAAGCGGCCTGTCCATAATTTCCTGCCTACATCATCCAGGGTTGGTATAAAGTTTGCACGAAATTATGCAGTTCAATTGAACAACACAGACGTTGTTAGATGCAGGTGCATATGGGTAATAGCCGCATGGTAAACAAGGGGGTGTAAAACTACAAACTAAAAAACATTTATGTAAGACATTACAACATTACACATGATTGGATGTTAACAGGAACACAAGGGAAGATGCTTAGTTTAGTTTTCCAGTTTCCCACATCATAAATGCATCGTAAATGTACACCACGGGATATATGACACTGTAAGACTACAATAAACACAATTATAAGTTACTCAGTTGCATATACCATTATGTTATTTACCTACCAAACTACTAACAACCTCACATACAGGAAAGTGTTCAATATTTAAACACAATGCCACTTTACTAATATATAATCATGCAAAGTAGTTTTTATGTATTTATTAATTTAAATAATTATACCAATTAACCATGATATTGATCTCACTTCCCCATGGTTTTTAACTACCTCCATCAAATTACCTTTCCTGAAAATTAACGTGTAGAGCAAACAGTATATAGACTTGATTTCCAAAATACCGGTCATTACTAAGGGCATTTCCAAATTCCACATATGATAGTATTGCTTGTGTTTACAATTTACAACACAGTTTACTATTTGATTATTTTGTATACATTTCATGGCTGTAACATTCACATTTCAAACAGACTTTTGGGCTTATCAATGAAACACCATTTTACACCACCAAATGTATTTGTTTTAGAATTAAGAGCATTATTTAAAAAAAATGACAAACAGCTTATCAGTTTAACATCTGCTGCGACTCTCAACCAACTTTCCCATTCCTCAAAAAAAATTGGCAAAAGACCTATCATTAACAAGATGATTTCTAAATGACAGTTTTATGAGAGCTGAGAGATTGTGAATAATGTTTAGGTGTGCTTAGGAAGAACATGGTGGCTGTATGTTAGGGGGTAACTGAGAGGACATTCAGCGGGTCCCTCTCACATCTCTCTCTACCTGGTCTACAGTCTACATACAACCCCATAAATCTTCAAAACTGCCTGCAAATGTAAATCGGCCCTTTCTTCGGACACACAGATGGAGCCGAGGTTTCTAATGAGACTGCAATACAGCCATCATTCAACTCTGTTTACCATTTTAATCGCTTGTTTACAATTTGTAGTTTCATAAACGTGGCAACAGCCCTCCCGCAGCTTGTGAGATGCACAGAAATGGGGCACTTGAAAACTGACCAGCTGTGAGATGGCTTAATTAGTGATGGTCATCATTCAAATGACCACCCCTCTGGGAAACAGCAATAAATCTGCTGACTACTTAGCTGGAACGAACTGGACATGAAGATCATAGGGGCAGTTAGCTGGTTGAGTCTCTTTATAATTAGGACTGTAAGGTCATTAAATGTATACACAACTACTTACACAGGACATATAATTGTTGTACACATTGCTAAAGGGTCTGCTAATGTATCTGCATCATAAAGATGACCAGAGGAAACACATGTGGCTGATCAGCACTGACATGTGGTAAACTAAACAGTAGGAAGACTTATTTAAGATATATATATATATATATATATATATATGTATATGTATATATTGGATTGTTTATATACAACATAACTTGTATATTTTATACACACTTATTATGACCAAAAAATGAGTACTATGAAGACTAATAAATTAAACTTTAAATATATAGTTATGATACCTGTTCCGATAGATACAATTCTTAAAAACACCTGTGCATTAGAATAAATATGCCTAATTAATAAAGCCAAAACAGGCTTAAAATTAGAAAGTTACACATGTAAAAAAATGACTCCTCGCAAAATTAGGACTAAGTACAGTTGATTCATTGAAGTCCCAGATGAATGGGTAACTTTCATATAAAACAAGAACTTAAGACTGATTGCTTTCAATGTAGATATTTATCTGGTTTCAATGGCATGTTTTAAAACTTCAAAAACAGACACATTTATCTTCTTACCTGGCTGATTTTCCAAGTGGAAATCATCCGAAAATTCCCCTCTCACCACATGAATCTTCACACCTCTGGTAGGCGTGTAACAGATTCTCTAGTTTATCACGCTCGAGTTACATTACAAACCTCTCGGCTCCTTGTCACCCTCCCTGGCACAAAGAATGAATCTAAATGGGATTTGTCATGTGCAATTTGAGCAGTTTTTCACCCGAGCACGTCTGCGAGTGTTGATTAGGTTACAGTGGACCCAAGTTGGTTGTCGTGGCAACACAAATGGAGACCTCAATCTTGCTTGGAAATGATATCTACACAGGCTTGTGCTGTCAGATTTTGACACTGTCTTCAGCCTTGAACATCTGGGAAATGGATCAGTCTTGAAAAAGTGTCATGTAATCATCTTGTCACTTGTCAACCGCAGATGTATGACTAGTCATAAAGTTTTACTTGAACCCACAATGTAGTGCACATATGGCAGGTGGTGAGAGAAGACAGTGAGTGGGTGGGTGGGTGGGTGGGTGGATAATTTACTGGGTATGTCAGTGAATGAGTAAATGAGTGAGTTTGTGCGTGTGTATGTTTGTGTGTGTGTTTGTGCGTGCATGTGTGCATGTGTGCACGTGTGCATGTTTGGGTGTGTGCATTTTTGTGGTTGTTGTTGTTGTTGTTTTGTGTGTGTGTGTGTGCGTGCATTCGTGCGTGCGTGCGAGCGTGCGTGCGTGCGTGCATGTGTGTATGTGTGTGTGTGTATACGTGTGTGACTGTGTGTGTGTGCGTATGTGTATGCGTGTGCACGTGCACGCGCATGCGTGCATGTGTGCGTGTGTGTGTGCATGTGCATGTATGTGTTGAAGGAATGAAGGACAAATAATGGGTAATGGAAGGGTAGAAGTGGGGGTAATGGAAGGGTAGAAGTGGGGGTAATGGAAGGGTAGAAGTGGGGGTAATGGAAGGGTAGAAGTGGGGGTAATGGAAGGGTAGAAGTGGGGGTAATGGAAGGGTAGAAGTGGGGGTAATGGAAGGGTAGAAGTGGGGGTAATGGAAGGGTAGAAGTGGGGGTAATGGAAGGGTAGAAGTGGGGGTAAGGTGGGAGAAAGGAAGAGAATGTGGTAGAAGGAATGACACAGGGGGAAGTGAGAGAGGAAGGAAGAGAGGGAGGAAGGTAGGGAGGATGAAAGGAATGAGTGACTGAGGAAGGCCAGAAGGATGAGTGAATGATATTTAGAGGGAGTGAGGGGTGGATGAAGTGAGGAGGGAGAGGGAGGGATATACTTAGGGAGGGATAGTGGGAGGGAGAGGGATGGTGACGGCAACAGAGGGAGGATAAAGAGAGGGACAGAGGGAGGATAAAGAGAGGGACAGAGGGAGGGAAGGAAGGAGTGATGGTTTGGCTGAGGGAAGGATAGAAAGACAGTGATGGATGGAAGAATGGATGGAAGGAGAGAAGATAGGAAGACTAAAAACAACAGTCTTCAGATGGTGGTCATATCATATTACATTTCTTCTCAGAGAATGAAAATCCACAGAGCTGTCATGACAACCAAGATATCTGTATACATTGTGTGAACAAAACGTGCCCCAGAATGAGATGAGATGAGATGAGAGACGTCAGGTAAGTCTTCATGCAGGAGCCAGCAGCGAGTGTAGACACCACACCATATTTCAGTTGCTTAGATCAGAGTGTTTGATAGGATATAAAAATAGATGCTATTTGACATGAAGCTGATGGAGACCACTTTGTTGTGGCAGTCGACAGCATCCACACAGACACATGAAGAACATGTATTTGACGTCAGACATGTAGTAATGATTGTATCAATGATATATCTTTCAAGAACCAGGAGGACTCATCTCCGTTTATGTTGTTACTAAACCTGCTATGAACTAAAAATGCCTGTAAAAGTATTAAACCATTCATCATTGTCTAATGGGTTTTCATGATATTAAAAAAGAAGATAAATTGGCTTTAACGGCTTCAAAATAATGGCTGCAATCTGAAAATTATGCCTGCAGAATGTTCAAACTGTAGCCAAAATATTCACTTTGTAAACAATCACATTTACTGAGCAGCCAACTTTCCTACCTGCTGGACATGAAGTTGTTTAGAGTATAGTGGCTGCAACAACTTTCCTCCTAATAATTACCTCCTTGGCACAAGAGACTGACATCACTTGAAGTTATAGAAACTTGGCAACTCATTTCCACCACCATCACTAATGAACCTCCTGTCAACTAATAATAAATAAACTGTATTTAACGTGGGGAATATTGGAGGAAATTTAGCAGATGCAAGAAGTTTCTACCTTACCTTGTCGACAAACCACCCTCCAGCTCCGACACCTGCCTGTAATGACTTGTACGGCAATTACCCGTGGACCAAGTCTCACATTCCCCATGTTTAAAACAGTGTGAAACCTGCCACCACAACTTAGCGTGAACTCCTTTGAGGGGACGCGGAGCGAAACACGAACAACAGAAAGAACATAGCAGGAGTGATCCGCATTCGGGAAGGCTCGCTTAGCGTGCATAATGAATTAAGACTAATGAAATAAACCCGCAGGTATCGCTTGGGTGCAATGTCAGGGCAGGGCGAGGTGAACACGTTTCCTTTTCTTCCCACAACAAAAACAATGAATGGGTAAAATGATTAAATGTATAACAACTGTATCAATCTAAGTGCGTTTTTGTGTCAGAGTCATACTTGATCAGTAGATATCACACAGCTATCTCATGACTCTATATCCAGTTTAAACACCATATATCACATTACTCTACATCGAATTTATACACCATATATCACTTCACTCTAAACCCGTTTTGCATACCATAAATCACATGACTCTACATCCAATTTACACACTATGTGTAAAGTGGATATAGAGTCATGTGCTATGTGGTGCATCATATGTCACCACATATCACATGACTCTACTTTACACATCCACTCCACTTTACACACAATTTATCACATAACTCTACATCTACTTTGCAAACCATATGATTTTGTATAATGAATAGTATCCTTATGAGCTAGTTATGTTTAGAATAGTGGATAGTGTAGTGATTACCACATCTGCCTGCCACGCCGGCGGCATGGGTTCGATCCCCGGTACCGGCAGTTGTGATATAAAAACCTGGCTCTCAACATTGGGGACTGTGTATCCCTCGTGAATCGGAGAATCATGTTAATGTCGGTCCCGTCTCAATTTGGGACGTAAAAGAACCACTGAGGGTGACAAGCACCCTGGCAGTGACCACCCCAAGATTGGGCTGTTTGGAGTAAATAACCTGAAACCTGAGATACCCTATGGCACATGACACTATGACATTATGCCCACTGTACACGTCACAGCATGTATCTCATGACCAAATGCCCATACATACGACATCTATTATAATAACCTTCTCATGACCTCAACTCAAGACAAAAAACTACAACCGAATAACATTTTTAATGTATAATAAATTTATCGACTTCCGTGTGAATCATATCTATGGACATTCTACCCTTCAGTTTCACATGATATGTCACTCAAATAACTATTATGTGCATAAGCATGGTACTGTATTACAAATCCATGACACAACAAAATCCAAACTTTGCATTTTAAATATCCACCCCATAAAAAACTTTTAAATAATGTAACAATTAATCAAACTGACCTCACATTTTTTATTTAGTTTAACCTTATATGGGTTTTGAATATTGTGTTCCACATCCTTATAGAACAAAGTATTTCATCGGCAGGTAGAACTTTATAATGTTTCATGATGCTATAAGACAAAGTGTCTTGTTGGGTTTTAACTGATTCATATCCTTGTAAAATATATTAATTATGTCACAGACTAGGTTTAAAAAAACTACACATATAGCTAGCTACAAGCAGAACTTGTTAAAACCGGTCAGGCACTTGGTCCATTGGCAAGGTAAATTGGCCACAGATAAACACACTGTGTTACCATCGCATTGACTGTAACACATTACATCAATCAGTACGGAAAGATCAATATTTGGAGGAGCTGAGAGAAAAACCAAGGTCAATGAGCTGTCATTTGTAGCGGTAGGTCACGACACTTAAGAGTTTGGTTCAGAGAAGAAACACTTAAGATCCTATCTCTACCCCACATAATGGTTTCACTGTTGTGTGATAAATTGGCCAATTGAGACTGAAGCTATTAAATACGGATCAAGTTGAGAAACTCAAAAACATGACTAGCCACAAACCTCCTGACTTGTGTGGAGGTAGTGTCTGCTGTGTACTCATGGGGTTCACAAGAGACTGGTGCCAAAGCACCTGCAATAACCTCCTCCGTAGACACCCTGGTGCTGACGACTCATGACACCTGACAGCTAAGCTACCCTGCCCCCTGACATTTGTGTTAGCCTGCCCCCTGATATAAATATTATATGCTACATGCTGCATGACTTGTATCGTAGCATGTCTCCTGATAGCTACGATACCATGCCACCTGACATCTAAGACACGTTGTTCACGACATCCAAGAAACCCTCTCACCTGACATCCAAGAAACCCTCTCACCTGACATCCAAAGAACCCTTTCATCTAACATCCAAGAAACCCTCTCACCTGACATCCAAAAAAAAAACTCTCACCTGACATCCAAAAACCCCTCTCATCTGACATCCAAGAAACCCTCTCATCTGACATCCAAGAAACCATCTCATCTGACATCCAAGAAACCCTCTCATCTGACATCCAAGAAACCCTCTCATCTGACATCCAAGAAATCCTTTCACCTTGCACCAAAGAAACCCTTAGACCCACCTGACACCCAAGAAACCCTTAGACCCACCTGACATCCAAGAAACCCTTAGACCCACCTGACATCCAAGAAACCCTTAGACCCACCTGACATCCAAGAAACCCTTAGACCCACCTGACATCCAAGAAACCCTTAGACCCACCTGACACCCAAGAAACCCTTAGACCCACCTTACATCCAAGAAACCCTTAGACCCACCTGACATCCAAGAAACCCTTAGACCCACCTTACATCCAAGAAACCCTTAGACCCACCTGACATCCAAGAAACCCTTAGACCCACCTGACATCCAAGAAACCCTTAGACCCACCTGACACCCAAGAAACCCTTAGACCCACCTGACATCCAAGAAACCTTTAGACCCACCTGACATCCAAGAAACCCTTAGACCCACCTTACATCCAAGAAACCCTTAGACCCACCTGACATCCAAGAAACCCTTAGACCTACCTGACATCCAAGAAACCGTCTCATCTGACACCTAAGACACCAGCAGGTACACCAAGATGTAATAAGTAACTAAATTCACCATGACTTCAATAAAACTGAAACATACACACACATAACTCGTCCATAACAACACGACTACTGCCACACGTTGAGCTTGTTTACTTACCCGATAATCCTCCCAAGTAAATATCACCAGACCAAAACAACAATCGCTACGGCATCGGGGAACGACATCAGATCAACCGCTTGTGCCCGACCGACACCTGTGATTCCATGCTCGAGGCAATTAATTAATCTTTCATCTCGCCAGCAAGACACATACCTGGATGCAGCCTTCTCAGTACCGGGCAACCTCACAACCATGTGCTGGTCCAACGACAGCGTGTTACGCCTGTCCTGAAGTGTCCTTTGCGATTATCTCAGATCTGTCGAGGAAGTTACCGGTGTCAGTACACGCACGTGCGTGTGCGGTTAATCAACGTTCGTTCAGTCGGTTGATTCAGTTCGATCGACACAACACAACACGCTGCACAGCCCGATGTGAACGCAGCACGGTGATTCAAAAGATGCTGATGGTCGGATCGGTGAATGGACGCATCACTGTCAATCACACGCCGTCGTCAGCACCTCCACAACCAGCCTTGTCAGCGCACGCTCTCGCACAAAAACCGCTTCCCCTTTCTCTTTAATTCAATCGGTGCTGCACAACAGCGTAATGTGGCTGGGTGGCCAAGCACAGCAAACTTTATTGTTCGATCGTCGTCGCCCAACGCCGCACCACAGTGTCGAGAGCAAATCAGGCGTCGCAAATTGTCCCTCATCAGCAGTCGGCCGGGCTGAACATGAAAAATGCAAGTCTTATTGAGGTAATGAGTGCCAGGAGGGATCTGTCTTCTAGTTGCCAAACACCCAGAGGGAACGGAGCCAATTATAAATGTATAAACTGGAAAATTATATGTTTGGTGGTGTGATATGTTTTAGAAATGTCTACTTCAATTGCTATGTCATATAAACATACAGTTAGCCGTGCATGTATGTGTATGCATGAGCGTGTGCTTGTGCATGCGTTAAGGCATGTATATGTGTGAAATGGCATATCCGGATATCAGACATGGAGAGACAAGTTTAGTGACTAATTAGTTTTCCATACTAAAATGTAGGCGGTTAGATAGGCATTTAGGTAGGTATAATTTTATAAACAGCTGCCAAAATATAGCATGGCACAATTAGTGGTTCACCCGTATGTGTGTTTGCATATGTTTGTGTGTGTGTGCATGCATGCGTGCGTGCATGCATGCATGCGTGCGTGCATGTGTGTGTTACCATGTGTATGAGTGTCTGTTACGTGTGCAGATATGTGTATATGTATGTACATGCATATATATACAACATACATTATGTAAACAGTTTACCTTCACACACATACACCAGCTGCCTGCTTGGCCCAGTCTGTGTTTACATACATTCCAACCAGCACTCTGTGCCCAATTATTACTCAAGGAGACCCTCTTGAGAGAGAGCCACCCCCTACCGCTTCCTCGTTACAATCGCTAGCATTTGATTAATTAAATACATGCACCCAACCATGAAACCCCAACAGGTGCCAATTAATTAGGCCCGCTACACTTATGATACCCAACCAGCCTGCCAACAGATTGCGGCCTTCCCTTTCATATATCTGCCACCAATATGTTCAGTGAATGGTCAAACACCTCGGTAGCACACTTCTCTTGGCTTCTGTCAGTGGTTACATGTTTACAATACTACGGTCTTACTGTCGCCAGCTTACTGTCGCCAGCTTTAGGCTGCCTCAAGTGTCCCCATAGTGACAGGTTGCTTGTGAATGGCACTCCACTCCAGTGCTGTCTATAACCTCTGGCTGATGCAGTGTGTATGCTGTGCTGTTTGTTCATGTTAGGCAGGTTGTGTATGTATGTGTGTAATAAACTGTGTATGTATGTGTGTGTACCTGTGTTTGTGTGTGTGACTGTGTGTGTGAATGTGAGACTGTGTGTGTGTGTGAGTGTGTGTGACTGTGTGTGTGTATGTGTGACTGTGTGTGTGTGTGTGAGTGTGTGTATGTGTGTATGTGTGTGAGTGTGTGAGTCTGTATGTGTGTGTGTGTGTGTGTGTTTGTGTGTGTGTTTGTGTGTGTGTGTGAGTGTGTGTGAGTGTGTGTGTGTGTACGTGTGTGCGTGTGTGCACGTGTGTCTGCTCATATGGGATACGTTTTGTGTCTACTTTTTGTTCACATCAGGAAGGTTGTGTAGGTAAAACAAACTAGGTATGTTGCTTGTTCACATGACACAGGTTCTATTGTTTATGTGTATCAGACAGGTTGTATGTGCCTGTATTCATGAGACAGGTTCTGATGCAGTCTGTACTGTTTATTTGTGTCAGCCAGGTTCTCTGTGTATGTGTGTGCATGTTCACATAAGACAGGTTGTTTGTTTATATCAGGCAGATTCTATGTGTCTGTTGCATGTTCATATGAGAGAGGTTCTGCATGTGTTTACACTTTGTTCATATTAAGCAGGTCCTGTGTATGTCTGACTCTAGACGTTTGAGTCCTATATACATATTGTCATTCGTATTAGGCAGGTTCTGCATATTTACAGCTTTTTTCACATTTTGCTGGTTCTGGGTGCATGTATGCCATATGTGATGTGTTCAAATCAGAGAGGTCCTATGCATGCACACTGCTTGTTTGCACTGGAAATGATCTGAGTGTCTACAGCTTGCTATAACAGACAGGTTCTCTGTGTAAAATTGTCTAATGTCTAATACACATGTCTGTCCAGTCATATCAGGCAAGTTTGAGTACGGACACAGCCGTGGTGCTTTAGACCCTGACTTTACCAGGTCAACACCTCTGAGAATGCCTGGTTTTACGAGACAGGTTACCACAGCTTCTGTTGTTACGGTTGCTGTGCTATTAGCAGTCGTCCTGAACCTTCTGACTCTCCAGTTCATTGTTGCTATTCTAGTACAAAGCAATTGTGGTACACCGGGGCCTTGTGTGGTTAGATTATTACTCTCGGTTCAGGCAATCCCGGTCCAAATCCTCTTAATACCGTTTCAACACTAGGATACTCCATTACATGTCATTCCAGTTTGATCGGCTTTAAGTACGAGTCTTATATTTCTGTAGTAATAGGTCCATGGCTGAATATTACCCAGACATTGCTGTAGTGTTTGAAAGAACAGGTCTCTTTGTGGTAAAGTGCAAAATGCACCAAGCAAGATGTTAAATCAATCTAGATAAGCAGCTCAGTTGTGTGGCAGCCGTCAAGCATCTATACAAACCACTTTATGCACCATAAGCGTGTCAACTGAAGAAACCACAGAAAAAAACGGGGAAGATTAAAACCACATAAACCATGGTATGAATCACAGAGTTTGCACCTGAAATGTGTAAAATCGACATCCAGTGATTCAGCGTACGAGAATCAGTTCGGTGCAAATAAATAATGCATAAATTTGTCTGGTTTTCTCCAAGTTCACCGTGCTGTACAGCAGTGATTCACTGGCTTTACGAGTGCGATTATATAAGAAGTGACACGGTTGTGTACCTCCCCGAACCCTACTTGTGTGGCCAAGTCAGATAAATATTAAATGC
The DNA here is from genome assembly GCA_964017155.1 of Oasisia sp. SBJ-2009. Taxonomy (NCBI): domain Eukaryota; kingdom Metazoa; phylum Annelida; class Polychaeta; order Sabellida; family Siboglinidae; genus Oasisia; species Oasisia sp. SBJ-2009. The sequence goes on from OZ024862.1 coordinate 24,536,577, forward strand.
TATCCTTGCATCCCCCACGTGTGGAGATCTACACAGATGTGGCACGCCATTGCTACTGTCTGCACGAACGCACAAAATCAACACAGGTAATTCGTCACAATTTCACAACAATTAATGAACTGAGGGTGCCATAACAAAGGCTACGTGCATGTTAATCACAGACCTCATGTTTTAATATACTGCCTATATCAGTTTGTGTTTCATATGTCCACATTTTGCTATATCAATATTGTGCAAATAAAATTTACATCAAATTTTCAAATAGTATATAAAGCTGTGAGGGAGGCAGAAATGGCAAACAGCAAATCCCGAAATGGCTCCTTCAGTCTAAAGAGGTAATAAGGACAAGTTCTTATATTATGTAAGTGCAGTATACAGTCTTTACGAGAGACCTCACAGCATTTTACATATTCCTCTCTGGCTGACCAGTTCAACTGAATATTGTCTCAACTTCTCTGGGAAGGATTCAGCCATATTACAATTATTCTGCAAACACTATATTCATATACAAATATCCACCACTGTATATAGCCAAGTAGTCATTCATACAGATATGTGAACTGTAGCATGTAGAGCAAACAGACTTGCCCAAGTTTTGACATGACACACATACATAAAACCCAGGTTCCCTCGATTCCGAGTCCAAAGCTCTATAGCCATTGTCCCACTGCGGTCCTGATTCATGGGTACCCACAATCAAGTGGGCTGAAGTACAACTGATTTGACAACTTCCTATTCAAGCTATCACCACCTGTGGCTGAAATGGTGCTCCTGGGTAACATAACATTGACGATTACTCTAAAGCACTTTCTGTGTCAGTAAACCACACATAACAGTAACAGTTTGTAGATTGCAGTTTCACTAGCTTCTCCAGCTGGAGACCATTTCAGACCCAATTTTACTCCTCAGCAATGATGTTGTATCGTGAAAGCTGTCAACTCCACCAGACAGACACTTCCATTGTCGTGTAACAGAAATGGTTTAATCGGTGAAATAACAGCAGCTTTTATAACGGTGTAAAGTTACAACAGATTCTATTTAACGATGTACTTTTGTTAATAGCTCATTATCTTAGTGAATCAGTCCCCAGCAGCAGAAACTCACATTGTCTCTGTCCATCGAAAAGAAATAACAGCAATTGACAGTTACACTTTTATCATTTACAGCAAAAAGCTTGCACTGTTAACAGTCACAGTCAAATGCTCTTTTAAACATCTTAAAGTAGTTTAATTTCCCATGACCTTTGAGGGTAGTCAGTCACACTTAACATCCCTGTGGGTTTCCGGTAATGCAGTTGCTTCACCCAGCAGCCAAATAACAACGCACACATTTTACGCACGTTGCATGTTATTTGTGATACAACAGTGTGTACATGCACATTTAAATTGGCTCTACAGTATTATACAAATTGTACAATGATATACAAATACATACAGGCATGAGAGTAACTCCTTCATGACACCACATCATTAGAGGCATGTATTTTCTACAGAATGACTAAACAGGTTCTGAGTAAAACGACTTAATCTCATATTACATGAGTTGTTATGTACCAAGGTCATGTACTTCATTTCTTTCCCGTTACACAGAATACGGACACAACATTTTTGTCTGCTACCACACATAGGAAATACCCATTCATGACTCACAATGAATAAGGTTGTTTTTCTCTTCACTTCGGCAAAATGACCATTCCAGTGTTTACCATCAAATACAACAGCAACTAAACAAATCAAACTGACAGAACACAAGAATACATGTTAACTTGAATTCCAGTCAAACCAATTTCATGAAGATGACAAAATAGAAAAGAATGCAAAATAAATGTAATAAATTAATTCTATTATAGATTGACTAACTAAAATCAGTTTGAATTATGTTGCAATTTTACTTAAGAAAAGGTAAAATTACTTAGATTTTCATAGATGAAATTTAATTTTCTGCTCAGGCAGCTAAAACGGAAAATTGGATATGTAGATATTGTGAATACATGATACATATAAATTGGTTACAATCCTAAGTTTATGTTATTGTCAACTGCAATTTTGTACTACAATGGCGACATATCCAGCCATAAGTCAACAATCTAAAAACATCAGTAAGCTAGCATAATATTTCTGTATTTAATCACCACAATGTGAATGTAGTCTGTGACATCTGATGCAATGTTCATCATTTAAAATTAACGTACAGATACAAAATACCTAGCAAATAATTAAAAGAAATAAACCTCTTAACAAAAGTGTAACTAGAAAAACTATGGTAGAGCAATAGGAAATTGTCACATAAGTTATAATATAACACCAAGTTGGTAGGCTGGAATGATATAATTAATCCAAGGCATTCCCTGATAGTAAAAATGTTGTTGTTCGCAAATCTTTATACAAAATGTGACTTATGTTCTTCCATTGGATGGCAGAATTGTTTGTAGCGACATCAAGACTGGGTCATTAGACAAAGTCCACACAGACCTATGTGTAAGTTAGACATCCCAGGTAGGAGGTGCCACCTTAAACTAAGACAGATCCTGCACTTGATCCCAGATGGTGCTCCCATCTAGTGGTCAGTTGTGAACCATAACTGGCTGTGAATAAAACAGCTTTCTATTAAAGAAACATCACCATTTGTCTGATTGTTTTTATCATCTTACATTATAAAACTACAAAACATACATTGTGTTTTTCTGTTCATGAATATCTATGTTTTCCAGCACTGCAGGCGGGTGGGGCAGCTCAGTGAGTCATCCGAGTACAAATCAGTAAAATTATATCTCCACATTGTAGGCATAACAGCATGTAATATCCAACTTCATCTTAATCTGTCTATAATCTGAAAATGAAAACATATTTTTTCGTGAATTGTTCAAGTAAAAATATATATTTTGACAAAACAGTTAGCTCTTAAAATCGTTACATTGCTCAATAAAGCTTTCAAGACTATCACGGCCTATGTATTCTAGTTGTTTCCAGCACTCCAGCCATTTACTAGTCTGTATATATTGTGATTACAATGTTATGATCTTATGACGTCTCAGTCTTTTTACAGAACATTTATATCAAAGCCAATTTTTCAATGTGGTGCGCACCAACTTGTCTTCATTAAAACTGTCCCATTGCTCAGCAGGTATCACAGCCTAGGAAGTTTGTTGTCCTCAATTGTTCTTTTACATCCCAAACTGAGAAGTACATTAACATGATTCTTTGATTCACGAGAGCTACACAGTTCCCAGTGTTGAGAGCCATGTTTTACACCAAATATAACATGGCTGCCATGTCCAGGTATTGCACCCGGGCCACCAACATTCCAGGAAGATACGCTAACCACTACACTATCCACTCTTCTCAACATAACAAGCCCATAAGGATACTTACTATTTATTAAACAGAATCCATGATTAAATTTATTTTCAATTTGAAAATCAATTACAGAGAACACTTTTCCATAACACACAACAAAAGTCTCCTGGTGGTGTGATCCGACCTTTGTAGTTTCAGTACACACGAGTGAAATAAATGTCAAACAGTAACATCACGTCTGTGAACTCTTAATAATGTTAGTGCTTCACGCCCCCGAGAGCTTCCTCAAGAAAGAATTAGGATTCTTTGAGAGGTAGGAGTACTCTACACAAATTTAATATTACAGAATCCAAAATAAACTTACATGCAAAAACGTTTTTGTTTACAAAAATAGAATGCGGACGGTAAATCTAGCTTATCATATTCATCAATGAAATCAGTTTGGAAATGTGAAAGAGTCATGAAAGAACATTGCAAAGTTGCAGCAGTGGACGGCGTGATCTCTGTTTATTGCTACACATAATAAACATGTTCAGTCTATCCATTGGAACACATTCACTGTATAAAACACATTTCAAACTAAAATCAATCAACAACAAATTTTGGGCATTGGCTCAAGGAACAGATGACATAAGTGATAACAGGTCAAGACAGACAGAGAAATGCAATGGTACACCTCCTGCAGCTAAGCCTCAGACAGACGCCAGAGCTAGAAAAACAAGACTCCCATTTTTTTTGGTTGAATACATGAGGATCGGTTTTGGCTAATCCTGCATAAATTCTGGCACGTTTCTATGTAAATAGACTGTAAAAAATATACTAAGAACATGAGATTCTCCTATTGTCGCATCACTTTTCACACTAACTTAAACTAATCTTGTCTGCTCGTTTTTTTATATATTGTTTTTTAAAGGGAAAATATCTGTCCCAAGTTGTTTTTTTACTTACTAATTAACATGATGCTCTTAAGACTATGTTGACTATAGCATTTTGAAGTTATACTGCACCCCCGCGTTATGTTTGGTAACTTTAACAAGCTTGTAACAATGTTTGCCATTTTAAGGTTTCCACTGTGAAACATGCTTCATTGGTAAACAGAACACCCTATTTCAAAACAAGTTTTATTGGCAAGTGGGCCAATTTTTTCAAACCCTTCATTTGAAGTTCAACGATGTCACATTTTCCCACATTCAACACAGCAGACTTCCAGTTACAAATGATTAATTGTGGGCAGAGGAACAGTCGCCTTCCCTTTAATACAACAACAAACATGCTGAATGCTGACGGTATACTGACTGTATGATTGTGTTTAAAAACTCAAAGCAAGGTTCCCAATTTCAATGTTTCATCCACAAACGTACATGTCAAATTAAATACAAAACATTCAAATGGTAAAGTCTAGCTATTGGAGAGGCAGGTGGCATCAACAGCACGTTGCTATAGTTACTCTCTGGTGTCACCCAGTTCCCATGGTCACAACAGAAGAAAACAGTAAGTAGGCCAAAGTACAACTGAGCCAGGGAAAATTTGCGTACATTTGTGTTGGCAATATACCCCAACTAAATACAATGATTCATGATAACACAACAGACATGAGATCCAAAAAAAATTGAATTCCAAAATGTATTAGTACTTGAAAGAAGCTTCCATCTAATGTCTCACGCTTGAATTAATCAGCTCCGATGGTGTTGAATTATGTCGTCATACACGTGAAACAGTTCAGCATCGTCGGTACTGATGATGTCAACGTAAGATCTTAAATGAAATTCTCAATCAGGTAAGATGCACTATGGGTATGAAAAAAATTAGTTTTTGAGCTAAAAACGAACCATCCTGAAGAATGTTCCATAATCTGATAATAACACAACAGACATGATCACATTACAACTATGGTAACATAGATCTAGACCGACATGGACACCTATGTGAGCCACAATGATTGTAGCTGGGAGATGCAATAGCAAAAATGAGTTGAATTCCTTCGACGTTACTCAAAGAGCTGCCTGCTACAACCATTTGATTGGCCAACCAATTCCAGTCACTTTCAGCTGCTTCTGCACGTTGCTAAGCATCTAAAAAAAGCGCCAACGGCAGCTGATTGGAAGTGAATTATGGTGACATTTTGGTAACAACATTTGCTGTTTGCAATAATGCAATAAGCTGAAAATAAACACACAAATTTGAGTACGTATGAAGGTCACATTTCGATCACAAAATGCCAATGCATAAATGCATAGAAATTTTAACAGCATGTACATGAGAAAATTTCACGACAATATTGAGACAAGAAACACATAAAAACAACAGCTTCAGTTGCTGTTGTTGCAATCACCTGGAGGTAGAGTCTGTGTGGATTACAAATTTACGGTTGGCTTATTACTACACTTTCAAAGATACAATTTAAATTGTAGAAATGTTACTGCTGATACACCATTCTGAAAAATTTGGATAATACAGTGATATAAGGAAAGATTGGCTGAATATAGAAAAGTGCGACGCCTCTAGCTTGGTGTAAAATAAGAAATGTAATAGAGTGGAACCGTGGAACATTTCTTTGGCAACCGTCCCATCTGCATAGGCAAAGTGGACCAGTGGCCTTCTAAACCAGGTTAAAATATACGTGGCAGGCAGCATAAATAAAATTACATTTGTATGGGGTGAAAGTATCAATATTTATTCTTTTTACAGCCGATGAACAATTTACTATCAAGTTTAACACTATAATCTGTAGTTTTCATCATGAAAGTGTTCATGTTTGGGACTGAATGCTACACGACTCGACATACACATATATCTAGATGAGGTGGCAATCTCTAAACGAATATTTTTGTATGAGAATTCAGTCACCTTGCAACAATCTGGCTTTTACCAAATGCATCGAGATCATTGTAAAACTGAAATGTTGTCCTTCAAAATATCTTCAAACTGCCAAATGTACTTTTTATGGTCTGAATCGCAACCCATCATATGATGAGAATTAGGGGTACTCCGATTTGGTGGAAACCTGGGTGTAGTTAGTGTACATGATGTGTGAAACAAACCTCCAATTTTCTTCCTTTGGCCGTTATTATGGTAATCACAGTATTGTACATTACAATGATTTATGAAATGCTGGCTGATTTAGGTAGCCATTTGACACATGTAAATTACTGTTAACCGATCTGGGATATGGACGGGCATTGCTCCTTGGTTTTATACTGACTTCTATAATAGCAACTATTATTTGTTTGTTAAACAGAACTTCTTACTAATAAATTATTAATCAGGCTGGTTTGATCAATCAGAGAGAACATATATCAGAACTACAGTGTAAATTCAAGCTTTTGTCTACAAGGATCTAACTCAATGTTCACTACAAACAATTCTTTTGTTGTAATTGATTACACGTGCAATTGTAATCATTAATAAAAATACTCAACTTATTATATTTATAGTGTAATGAAATGTAAATGGTCACATTATGGGTAGTAATGTGTAATGAAATACCACCTTGCCTTGTGGCTTTGCCAATAAATTACATTATGCAGCGCCTATGCCCAGCAATTTAATGAGGCATTAAACATTAAAACGACTTTGTACCGTCAATTACAAAACATGAAACAGGACATCGACTGATGGTTAAATAGCCTATAAAAAGTAGATATTGTGACTTATCTACATTGCAATGATATTAATTATTTACACATTAATGCTCTCTGCGGCTGTGACATAATATGTGCAAGCTATTCGACAGCCTAATAACACAGATGATAATAAATTATGTAACCTTCACCTTTAAGCTGCATAAACTAGAGTGGGAAGGATCCTTAGAATATCACTCGAGTGTCCTCGTTGCTCTTTGTCTGTTCCCTGTTACATATATGGAGATTCTCTTCAAATGGCTCTACCCAGCAAACAAGGAACCATTTCTGAACCAGTTGGCACATGTCATACTAGTTCATAATTGGTACCGCTCCAACAGTATGTGTTTTCTTGTGTATTCACGTGAATACACGTGTTCTGCCTTTTGTCACGAGTTTTGAACGAGTTTGACACGAATCATACTGGGTCAGAACTGGCACAGTTTCACTGGTACGTGTCATCACGCGAAAAACTCGTGATTTCACAGTAGTAAACACGTGTCGACACACCAAATGTGTTCACAGAATCCGGTGAATTCATGTACGGAAACATATGAATTGAGCCAGTTGAACTGGTGAATTCACTTATAAAACATGTGAAATCACGAGTCGTTGTTTGCTGGGTAAATTTGGCTATGTACAAACCCACACATCATCTGCCGTGTAAGCGATACTCGATGGGCAAGTAGGCGGTACATTGAAATACAAAACCATTTCGACATACTCAAATCAGCTTCTAAATTGGCACCATTCTAATGAATCCAACACTCTGCAGCCATTGTGGCTCATATCAATGAAAATGGATATGCAGCAAGGAGATTACATTTGAATCAGTTTCTTTTACACTTTTTGCAACAACTAAGTCTGAATTACCTCTACACCTCAGCCTTCTTAAAAAAATCCTCCAAAAGCAGGCTACAGCTGGCAGCTGAAATGCATAAGTCTATCAAACTGAACAGATGTAAAAAGAATGGTGTTTGTTTCAAAGATAAAATGGCTGATGAAATGTAATTTCTTGAATAAAAAACGACCGGCAATGATGTCCATATGTCACAAGCGAGTGGTAGTCGTGCTTTCGCTGCCTGTCAGCACCGTCGAATCGTTGGCATCCATGTTGTCCACTATAACATTGTCCGAGTCCAGTTGTTCCCATGTCTTTCCTCCTGTAAAATCTCCCTGTCCAACTTCGCTGCCGTCGCCCTCGACAATGGCCTCATTTTCATCGACTGCGGTGGGCGACACTACCGGCTGGCTCTCAAGATGCATCAACTTCGCGAAGCTCGATGTTGATTTGGACATTGGCCCCCACTCAGATGCGGAAATCAGGTCCTCTTCGATCGCCTCAAACCCAGACTTGCGTGCCTGCATTTTGCTTCCCAGAATGCTCTTGCAGCACTTCTGCAGCGAGGCGCTGTCAATCACGTTCTGGAAACAAAGCAAGCAACAGTAACATTTCTGAGGCAAATTACATTTTCCTTTACAATTATAAAAATACTGATTTATCTTTGAAAAATGCTTGTTATTGAACGGAATTTTTTTATTGAATGGAAAGAATTTCATACATAATTACATATACAGAAAACATTAAAACATAATTGTCTACATTTTGATTCATGGGTGTTAGCTATCTTGGATTCATCGGTGTGTGGCACATCAACTATCTACAATATCCATCTATATATGCAATTGACAACTCCACATAGCAAAACATATACTTTGACCATATTACACGAAACATAAAAGAACCTACCTCCAGAATAAGACAAATGAAGAAGTTGACTGCAGCGAAGCCGATTATCTGTCCTCGGAACAGCATGGACGGTGACAGCGACAACTGTAATAAGATAATAACAGATCGATGATAGAGGAAAAGCATAAACTGAAATATTTTTGCTTCCTTGTGCAAATTTACTGCCAATCAAACTAATCGTCAAATGAATTTCCTCCATGTACACAATCAAGTTATGTTTTGTGACATAAATGTAGCTAAACAATTAATTTGTTAAATGAGCCTCATCTAGTTTGCGCTCTGCTCAACACTCATTATAACTTATCAAGGGTTCTTTCATTTAGCCATTAATCCTATGCATATCGTTTCACAAAATGTCATATTCACTGTAAAGCATCAAAATGATTACATAAATAACACAATACAGATTGTTATTGTGTCTGGGACCTTCAGAGATATCCAAGCAAATATACACGACACTGAAATGTAAATACTTACCATGAGTAAGTTTGCAAGCCAAGGAAATGGATACACAGCAATATAAACAGACACCGCAGTGCAGATGACAAGATTGGCCAGGAATACATCTAAAACAACATCACCAGGCCAACATGTAAACAGCACATTTCTTTAAATTGTAAACAGCACATTTCTTTAAATTGTAAACAGCACATTTCTTTAAATTGTAAACAGCACATTTCTTTAAATTGTAAACAGCACATTTCTTTAAATTGTAAACAGCACATTTCTTTAAATTGTAAACAGCACATTTCTTTAAATTGTAAACAGCACATTTCTTTAAACTGTGATATTTCATCAGACTGTGAAGTGTTAACTTAAATATGCTATAACATCTTACGTCTTATCTCAAGCAAATGTCTTACCGACATGCTGACTTACAATGTGTGACATAGCACAATAAACAACAAAGAACGCATTCCAAGGATCACAACTATTTATGTTTCATCTGAAAGTCATTTCTGCTTACCAATTTTTTTATAAGTATCTCTCAACAAACGTATTTTCATTTTTTAAATAGCATCACGTTTTTAATCAGGGGCAAATGGTTTACAGATGTAAATGAACACAAATAGAAATAAGTGGGTGGGTAGTGCCATATGGAGGATACACTGTCAGACTGCCCCCCAAATATGCAGATCCTGCCTGGGTTCCGGCTCCTCTGCCAACAATTTGCCAACCTGTAGTTTGCCGTCTAGAATGTGAGAAAATGTTAACCTCACAGTTACTTCTGCTCGTCAGTAACTTCTGTTTTGAAATTGGGTGTTTTGTTTACCATTTGAATCTTTCAAATTGCAAACATTGTTCTTAGCTTAAGAGCTCAATATACATGTTGTAGTCGTATGAATGTAATATTAAATGAAACAAATAAAACTTAGGAGCTGACACCCTCAGTTTACTGCATGCGGAGAAGCAGAATGTCTACCCCTGTTATGGTGGAGCTAGGGCGGAATGTCTACCCCTGTTATGGTGGAGCTAGGGCGGAATGTCCTCATAATTATCTGAGCTGGCAATGAGAGGATTTTATTGAGAGCATGACAAGATTTTTAAAACATCGAACTGTTGAATTTTAAAAAACATATTTGAGTGGTCAATACGGTAGAATACATGTCCTTTATACAATGTAACTTGACCTTTCAGTAACAACCAAATAAAAACCTTGATTTTGTCTGTTTGCCTAATTGTGTCTGTTTGTGGGGAGCGGTGGTCGCGCGGTAATGTCAGTCGAGGGGACGGTGGTTCAATCCCACCTAACGCCACATCAAAACTTAAGCAATTTCGTTCACCCCACATTTGTCTGTGTCTTTTGGAAGAGACACTAAAAAAGCCGGTGGTCCCTTCTGTCTGGTGTCTATGCCAGGGGAAGTAAAAGATCCTACACAGGGGGTAAATGTGTAACCTGTAGTGGACTCACTAATTCTAGAGAAGAACTCCTGCGTTAGCCCAAGTTTGGGCTGTTTGGAGAAAAGTGCCTAAGAACCTAAGAACCTAATTGTAACACCCTTGATGTGTTTAGAAATGAAGAGGAACTATCTGGCGTGAGACTGTACTCACAGTTGGTGAAGATGGATCGGCGGAAGGGGGCGCCCTTCGAGAAGATGATGGAGAGAGTGATGTACTGGAAGGACGAGATGCAGAAGACGACGGTGACCTCGTGACACGTGTAGTTGTCATCGTCATTCGGCACAAATGGCAGGAACCTGTCACATATGGCACATGTGAGAATCCTAGATGACACTATTTCATATCTTCTTGGTGACAAGCTCACGTGGGACCTCATCACATGCAGTAGGTGACATAGTTTTACTTCATAGGTGACATTCTTATACGTCATATGTGATACTCTTATACCTCATTTGTGATATTCGTTTACTGTATGTGACATTTGCATAAATCACAGGTGACAGTCACAAGACACATTCTTACAAGTGACATAAATTGACACCCTATCAGTGACATTCTTATACCACCTAAGTGACACTCTTACATTTAATAGGTGACATTCTTACACTTCATAGGTGACACTTCTTATACTTCATCAGTGACATTCTTACACTTCACAGGTGACACTTCTTAAAGTCACACTGCACATGTGACAACACTAACTGTACTCTGTTCACATTTGTCACCCCAGTGTACGAGACCATCTCATATCACCAGCAACTCGTGTCGACATTCTTATAAATTAGGCTATGCAATATAAGACAGGGTCCGTACACATCTGGATGTTTGAAATTCAAGGCTATTCATGACTTTTCAAGGCTATTTGAAAAAGAAATTCAAGACTGTTTTAACAACATATGTACTTTTAAGCACAGTAAATTAAGTTAACATTAAAATTTTTACTTGACAAAGAAAACAATGGCGCCGACCACAATGAAATGTCAATTGCCACAATTAAATTCAAGACTATTCAAGACTACTTCGTGAAATTCAAGGATTTCAAGGCCTTGAATTTGGTTCAATCAAATCCAAGGCTTTTCAAGACTTTCAAGGCCCCGTATGGACCTGCTAAGATACTACTGGCGCCACCTACCAGGGTTGTGTGTGGACATACTGCCAGGTGAGGACCTGGACGACTCCCATGACCACCAGCTGCATGGCTAGGGAGATGAGAGGTCGCAGCGAGATCAAACTGACCGTGGGAACATTGGGCACGAGGTCAGGGTAGGCAGACGTGTAGCCGACTGGAAGAAAGGGTTAATAATAATAAATGTTTATTTCACACATATATATACATAACATACAATTAAAAAAATATGAAAAGTACAATACATAAATACAATCAAAGCAATGATGTGATCAATGTAAAAATATAAGTGTAAAGTTAAAAAATTATGAATAAATTTATTAAATAATTTGTAAAAATAAATATTAAAAATTTGATAAAAAAAATACAATACAAGTTAAGTTATCTCTTGGTGACAGTGCTAGGACACTTTATTTATGAGTGACCTCACATTTGGCAACACAGGTGGTCCCATATTTGGCAATTTCCAAAAACACAGGTGGTCTCAAATGTTGTAGTTTCCAAACACACAGGGGTTGTCTCATATTTGGCATTGTCTAAAACATAAAGGCAGTCCCTAATTTGGCAATGTTCAAAACCATAGGGATGGTCTCAAATTAGGCAAAGTCCAAAAAACATTATTTTATAATGGGTGCCACCTGCCACCATCAATACATAGTTTAAAAAAACTAATTTTTTTTAGTAATCTAGTACACCAATATGGTTGGTCAATAGAAAGACATGCTACTTAGTGATGAGACGGGGTTGGTCACTAAAAACAGGTGTTACTTACACGTTATACATAGGGTGGTCAGTAGAAAGAGGTCGATGTAGAGGAACGTGAAGTCTGTGAGATTGGCCCCAATCTGTGAGGAAGACATTCTGTCAGTGTCAGCTAACAGGTAACAAGCACTATGGCAAACTCAGAGCGGCATGCCAGAAAATTACACAAGAAAACAGCGATCAGTGACAGGCATTTGGTTTTTACAACTGTGTAAGTCATTAATCAAATATGGTGCATAGCTTTATGCAGAGACCATTCTGCCCGTCATTTGGATGGGTATAAACCGTTGTGGACGGGTAGAAATATGGGTGAACGGGTAAAAAAATGAAGGAGCAAAAAAGGTCTTCTATTGTCAGTTATGCCTTAGAAGAGAGTGTAAATGGTGGTCACGTCTTTGTAGTCCATTTCAGGTCATCAAACACATTTCAAAGTTTGTAAACTGGCTTAAAGGGATACTCCAGTCAGTGAGAGGTTCACAGTATTAACTTACATATGTATACTATATAGGTTGTGCCTAGTAACTGTGCACAAAGATCGTTAATAAACAATTAGTTATAGTTTAATGGTATCAATAACATGGTATCTTAGATTCAGGGCGCTGCCATCTTGAGACTTATGCGCCAGTGACGTAAGCCCAATCGTTTGCGTCACTGTTGCATTGTTGAAAAAGGCAAGGATTGGCGGAATCTTCGCTAATAATTGTGATTGTGACGTAAGCAATCCGCGACGTACTGGATACATCAAATACCATTGGACAGACGTAAGATCTTCGAACGTGCATGCGCCAGTGATGTAAGCGGTTTACGTCACTGGCGCATCAGTTTCAAGATGGCAGCGCCCTGAATCCAACATGGAGTGTTTCTGACACAATTATAATATAATTAATCGTTTATTAACGATCTTTGTGCACAATTACTATGCACAACCAATATATTATACAGATGTAAGTAAATCGTGTGAATCTCTCACTGATTGGAGTATCCCTTTAACAGTTAACATCCATGTGTTCACCAATAATGTGACTGGCAATAATTTGGTCCTACATTAAAGGGAATAATAACAAGGCATTATATCAATTTCTTTTGTTGCATATAGTTGAAGTATACTATTATATGTAACATTTGTGTGTGTTTAAAAAATACACAAAAATATATATATGTTTAATTAAAATGTTATATTAAACACGGCTAGCCCGCAAATCCCGCGGAATTTTCAGATTTAATAAGCTAAGCGTTTTACCAACTATGACGTCATCCCAGCATCCGTAAAAGCGCGGCACAAATATGCATATTTCAATAAGCCCACTGGCATTGCATAAAGTGTGGAATTTCTAATTCGTTCAAATGTTACGTATAATAGTATACTTCATGTACACTGTATATGCAACAAAAGAAATTTATATAATGCCTTCTTGTTATTCCCTTTAACTACAAAACTATTTTTGCCGCGCTTTTACGGATGCTGGGATGACGTCATAGTTGGTAAAACGCTTAGCTCATTAAATCTGAAAATTCCGCGGGATCTCCGGGCTAGCCGTGTTTAATATAACATTTTAAACATATAGATATTTTTATGTATTTTTTAAACATACTCAAATGTTACATATAATAGTATACTTCAAATATATGCAACAAAAGAAATTTATATAATGCCTTGTTGTTATTCCCTTTAAGCCCTGATATGGCGTAAATGAAGAGTTCATCGGGAAACTTTAATTATAGCATCACAAGAATTGGCATATAAACTAAATCTAAGCTGCCCTTATAAATAATAACACAAACACAGCAGTATATTATGAGTACCCTCGTGTACTCACCCAGTATAGGACACAGACGGAGATGAACTGAGTGATGCTGTAGCCTGCCATGTACTTGAAGATACCAAATGATGTCACAAGAGCTGCTCGACCCTCCCTACAAAACAAGACAGTTTACAAGTGTAGTGGCGGAAATATTTCATATCTAATTGCTATTTTAACATATCTTTCTTCTGAACTCAACAAGAAACCTGATAATGCATTGTATCACTGATAGTAACTAAAAGGAATGGAAAATTAAGTAAATCCGCTTATTAACCTTTTCATTACAGCCTTCACATGCCGTCGTGGTCACTGAATAATGTATAGCTGGTGACTAGACATAAAAATCGACTGCATCACTTCAATTCAAGATTTCGGCTGCAATAACACATTTTACCAATGGGAACATCATATATAAATTCAAAAAGTTTAATATTCAACAGGTAATCATAAACCTGACAAATACATCATTCACAATTAGCATAATGACCAAATATACTGCTGCTGTTAGTTGCAGGTTTACCACTGTGGGTAATGTTTACAAAGATTATTATCACCAGCATTATTTATTTATTATAATACAAGATACATCACTAATATTATAAAACAATCCGTCTAAGTCAGTTATTTATGACATAAGTAATGTCGTTCGCCATTACTACAATCAAAGATTTTTGCAGTCAGTTACGCACAAAATGCACAAATCTCAAAATCAATCCAACAATCCAGATTATCAACATATGATGATGATTGTTATGAAACAGGGGCACAGAGAATGTTCTCACCTGATGACAATGGGGACACAGAGAATGTTCTCACCTGATGACAATGGGGACACAGAGAATGTTCTCACCTGATGACAACAGGGACACAGACAATGTTCTCACCTGATGACAACAGGGACACAGACAATGTTCTCATCTGATGACAATGGGGACACAGACAATGTTCTCACCTGATGACAACAGGGACACAGACAATGTTCTCATCTGATGACAATGGGGACACAGACAATGTTCTCATCTGATGACAATGGGGACACTGACAATGTTCTCATCTGATGACAATGGGGACACAGACAATGTTCTCACCTGATGACAACGGGGACACAGACAATGTTCTCACCTGATGACAACAGGGACACAGACAATGTTCTCACCTGATGACAACAGGGACACAGACAATGTTCTCATCTGATGACAACAGGGACACAGACAATGTTCTCATCTGATGACAACGGGGACACAGACAATGTTCTCACCTGATGACAACAGGGACACAGACAATGTTCTCACCTGATGACAACAGGGACACAGACAATGTTCTCACCTGATGACAACAGGGACAAAGAAAATTTTCTTACCTGATGACAATGGGGACACAGACAATGTTCTCACCTGATGACAATGGGGACACAGACAATGTTCTTACCTGATGACAATGGGGACAAAGAGAATGTTCTCATGTGATGACAACAGGGACACTGACAATGTTCTCACCTGATGACAATGGGGACACAACTGATGTTCTGTTCCTTCGATGTGAAGGGGGAAGCGACTGAAGCCTCGGCCTCAGACAATGAGATTCCTGTGTGTGCAGTCTTCAGTGCGCCGCAGTCGTTAGCTCCGTCCCCACACATCCCAACATAGTACCTGCAACACAACGCCACAAACACATGACACTCTAAGGGCAGAACTCACCACCTCAACACATGCGAAACGATTTCCATAAATTTCCATGTATAAAATGTTTACATAAAAAAATCTCCAGTCCAGATGAGCTAGATATCTGTGGTATGTACCTTCTTAGCAAAGCATGGGACATGTTACTAGTCACATCACACAATATACTATGACCCTTTAGCATTGTACGTACATATGTCAAACAAGAGTTAAACAATCACTTTTCTTATCACAGAATAGTATTCCTGTCTGCTGACCATAAGTGTAGCCAGTCTAGATCATTATTAATGAGCTACAGTTTTTCTGGACCAGCCAGTTAGAAATGAAATCTAAATTAACCAGGTCATCTTTTTCTCTTTAATCTTGTGTACTGAAAACTGTCAACATCAAGATATGCCACTGCGACACTTCTGCCAGTGTGTCATGGAAATAGTCTCCTGTGTGAAACAGTGACAGATATTTGCATTTTGAAAAAGCTCCTGAAATTTTACAAAAAGAAGATTCTGTTTAAAGATATATATTTCTTTAAAGTTTATTACATTAGTGCCGTGCCAGTGAAACGGTTCCCTGCTGTCTTCACTTGCAATCGTCCCAAGGACGGGCATGTTTGTTTGTGTCAACAAGTTGTCTTACCCAATCTCCTGCATCAGTTCCACTAGTTGTTGTTTCTGGTCGGGTGACATGCGGGCAAAGACAGTGCCACGCACCACGAGCTGAAGCAGAACATATGTACAATGGCCGTCAGACACAGCAAGGGACAGCACATCGTAGCATTTCTGTGAATAATTTCATCAACATCTGGATGTAAGATTCACGCTTTACAAAATGTATGTGTACTGGAAATGTTTTGGTAAAGTGTATCTGTAATCAGTTTCTTGTGTGTGGCCTAAACAGGTAGGAATACTTTGTATTATTGAAATAATTTATTATTTTCTAAAAATACACTTAACTGCAGACAAATTGAAATGGTTTTCACCTTTCAAACTACCTGGTTCCCATATCGATAATACCTTTACTGTGTATTAGTCAATGTTGCGCCTGGCACCCCTGTGGTAACTTATTTTCACACAATACATGGCAACGACCATCGCACAACCAACATTTATCACAAACATAACTAGATACTTTAACAGTAATACATTTTGAACTGAATAACACAGCCTACATCAACGATGTTGTGGTTTTTTTTTTGCTGTCGATCATAAGGATTGTTAGTTTTACACTGACGCTAACATGAATCAACTCACTGCGACTATGTCCTCTGTCAGTGATCTGCAGTGAGCCGGACATTGGACACAACCTGGTAGTTATGGTAGTTTTAGGGTATTATGAGCCAAGCAGACAGTCAGAACAGCTAGGAGGCTTCACATGGTCAGCCATGACCGAAGGAGTCTACTACTACTATGAGAAAATCCACCAATCCCCACAATGTCGCACGCAACATTCTACCTGTAAGCAACGTTACATGTTTTACGGGCATACAAACTTTCAGGATCACTTATTAGCTGTTTGGGGTACATCACGCCAATAAGGAACTGTTTCATTGGTCCCAAACAGTCCCTAGGAGACTCACCTTGGGCAGGAGTTCAGGGAAGTGTTGTCGGATGAGATGCCAAGTGCGGCCAGTAAGAGCAAAGTGTAGACGCTCACTGTACTCAATGTCCACATTCACTGAGTTCTACACGAGACAAATTTGAACGTTCATCAGTGTCAGTAATACATGACTGTAGAGTGCCGTGGCACAGTGGGTACTCTCAATCTAGAGACGCCACGTTAAATTCCTGTGTTATCAGTCTATGTTGTTCTAGTTTATTCAACTGTATGAATAAATACCTGGATATAGATAAATATGTTTATCCCCTGCTGATGTTCAATGTGAATATAATACATACTGGCAGAACCCTGAGCTAATTTGCTACAGAACACACAAAGAGTAATTGTCTGCTGAAAAGTAATATTAAGGTAGGACACTGGTCGGGAAATGGATTTTGATGATATCTCAACAACCAGAGAAGCAATCTTTATAAAACTTTCAGGATGTGTTTCTGGTGGGAAAAGATGACCAATTGTATAATTTCATCTCATTTGCATAACCGTAACCATGGCAACCGGCTTTTCTGTGAAAATAGCTACACATGATTTTGCGGGAGGTCTTGCAGTAAAACTGTGCATATGTTTCTTTCTTTTTTGTCTGTTATGATCCACTGAAGTGTTGTAGAGTGCAATGATGCTGTTTTTGTTCAACTCCTTACAATATTTATTATAAAAAAGAAATTGCGAAGAATTTTTTCCGTTTTTCCAAATATTATAACAACTTCAGTCATCAATAATAATCTTTATATAAAAGCTATCATGTTTAAAAAGCATCATTGCACTCACTGTACCATAGGGAATACATGGTAAAAAAATCAGACTCCTAGGTTTGGTACTTTTTTCGGGAGACCTCCCGCAAAATAGCAATATTGTCTAAAAGTAAGTTTTGAGAAAACGGCAAAAAACCAAATGAACATCAAATATTTTTAATAACACCAGTGTAAAGTCAGCATTATGACTGTTTTTCATACCAGCAACATGTGGTAAATATATAATGAAAGTGTGTGAACCATATTCAGTATATATATATGGAAAAAATATATAGTTTACACAAGCGGCGGCGGTGAAGAAATTCATCACTGGCCAAGCGTACTCATACATTGTATATGTATTATGTAATGTTGTCTTTTATGAAATAAAATTTGATATATATTTATATTATATATATATATATGTATATATATATGTATATATATATATATATATATATACACACATATATGTATATATGTAGGACCTATATATATATATAATATATATACACATATTTATATCATATATAATATATATATATATACACACACACACAAACACATACATCTATTACTAAATAATTGGTCAATTTCATGCACACATATAATAAATGATAAGCATACGCTGCCACAATTAATGTTTAATTAATTATTTAATGTTAAATAAACTGTTTAAAAATTTAATTACCTAAAATACTTCTCATATTTGATAAGAACAAAATAATGCTAGAAAAGTAAATCCAACAACAGTACCACCTTTCGTTTTATATTAATTCCACATTGGGTTAATATGAATGAAACAAATTCAGTCAAATTATTTTCTGTAATAAATAAATAAATTAATGTAACTTCCGACTGATAGAGCGACAAACTTCGGCGACGCCAGTGCCAGCGCCGCTGTCGGTGAGAGTCCGGGTCGAAGGCGGCCGGCGGCCGTAGCCACGTAGCAAGGCCAGCCCGACGTCGCCGTCAGCATTTCTTTCCCCGTTCGCTGCCGCTTCCGCGGGTCCGTTGCGCGACTGAACAGCATCATGCATGCTGTTCATGCTACCTCCCGCGCATTCAGCTTATTTGCGTTTATTATATCGTTTCTTTCTTTCAAATTGGTAAACCGTACGGATCTTTCGTCGATCGGACGCCATGACACATACAGGTCATTCATCTTGAAGCCGCACCGTGATTGGCTGGCGTCGTTGCATAAGGTCAATTTTAATTAGCTACGTGGCCGCGATCACCATATATGGTTCGCGTGAGGTCGGGCTGCCAAGCAACCGGCTGAGACAGTTTGTGATTGGATAGTTTCACGGCACTTTCGACGCCGATAACTAATTTATGTACGGATGTCGTCGACTTTTGACTTCGGCAGCGTACGGAAGGGATCATTTCCAACAAGACGATACCAAACATGGCCGCGTTGCAAGGAGCAATGTTTACGTTTGAGCGCGCTGAAAGTTGGGCCGTTTCCGTCGATTTAAAAGTCCATCCGCCATAACGACGTTAGCAGCAAGTTGGGTAGCGACATATTTAATCGTTTTTTTGATACTTTTAGGACGAATTCAGTGAAATAAAGTTAGCAACACGTGTGGAATACATGGTTCGTTCTGAAAATCCACTTTATTAAAAATCAACCATTTTATCATTTCCCGGCAATTCCCGACCCGCGGCATACGTTAATGCAATATCGGTTATACATATATATATATATGTATATATGTATATATATATATATATGTATATATGTAAATATATATATATATATATATATATGTATATGTATATATGTATATATGTATATATGTATATATGTATATATGTATATATGTATATATATGTAAATATATATATATATATATAATATAGACACATAAATAAGCTCTGTATGCTTGGCATTCATTTTTGTTGGCTTAACAAATGCAATAGGTCACACGATGGATAAGCCAGTTGAAACAAAATGACGATGTAATTGCCCTTACAGTAACAAATAGTATTATTGTTGTTTCATACACAGTTGAAACAAATGTGAACGCTACCTCTGAGTCAGCATGAATTTCCTTCACTTGTCGCGTCATGTCTTCAGCGTATGTCCACTGGATGCAGGGCCGGCTGTCACCACCAGGGTGCAGCACGTGCACAGATATGACTGTGTCATTCTTCTTGATCATTTCGCATTCGCGCGCAATGCTCAGAGCAGTGAGAATGTTGTCGCCTGGTGACGGGCGTGACACGGTTTATGACAATGTCTTTGTGTGTGTGTGTGTGTGTGTGTGTGTGGTGTGTGCGTGTGCGTGCGTGCGTGCGTGCGTGCGTGTGTGCGTGTGTGTGTGTGTGGTGTATATCTATACATGCATAATACTGCAGAGGCATGCAATTATGAGCAAATATCTATTGATAAGCATACATATGAGTATTTGAGTACTTCTTTATAGTAGCACTAAATAAAAATGTCTACTTAACTGGTTTGTTTCCAACAATTTATGTGCAACAAAAGTTGACAGGATGGTTTCAATTTTGAGTCAGCTATCACAGAATGTGGCTGTGTGGTACATATATGTAGTCATACAAGGACAGTCGACTGAACTAAGTGGACCGGCAGTACATACTGACACCTTGGTCTCACACACCTGTGACCATGACGGGGCGGATGTTGGCACCTCGCAGCTGCTCAATCACTGGCCGAGTCTGGGGCTTCATCCGATTCTCCATGATGAGTAGACCCAGAAAGTCAAGGTCACACTCCACTGTCTCCCTGTCAACAGGAAGTATTCAACCACCTCCAGCAAACGGGTTCTTCTCAAAACATCTCCAATGGAGAGTTCACTAATTAACTTCCATAGTTGGGGCAGAATAGAAAGGGTGAGCCATTTTGAGATAGTATACCTTTTCCAGGATTATATGCATTCTGACTGACATGTTGTGATGACGTATGAACAGAGGACATATTTAAAAACTATAACAGTTATGGAATATATTCTAAAGTCTACAGTCAAATTATCCCTCCAAAACCTGAGCCATCTGATGTGACACCAGTACATGGCCAAGACTCATCTGATGGGTCGAAACATCGTACATTTCACAAATCATGCTCCAAAGTAAATGGATTTCTTATGAACAATTACAACTCTTACGTCAGCTATTTTGAGACTCAACACCCACTTTGATGAGTATGTGACAGAAACAGGTGCCATGTTGATTTAATCAACAAAATTGTTGTAGTTTTTAACTGTACGTGTGAACTTACCTCTGGGCGCGCTGCAGCTTCACGTAGCCAATCTTGCGCAGCTGTCTTGTTGCGAGGGCAATCACGCGGAACCCTTGCTGGGTGTAGTGGAGCAGTACGTCGTGGAAATCTGCCGGCACTAGCAACACAATAATGGCACATTCACTCATCATGTTGCTATTTTAATCTTCACACATCACATTGTCTGCTGTGTGTGGTGTCATATGAAGAATGGTGGTTTTCAGTCATTTTTAATGAGTAATTATATCACACAAATATCAATCACAGTATGTTTAGTTAAATGTTCCCTAGGTGGAGTAATTATATCCTTCGTGCAACTGACAATTGCTGTCATTGCTTTCTTGTTCTATGAGCGCGACATTCAGCTATTATCATTACTATATTAACGTCCATGTTTTGGGAGTGACTCCAACATACTTGTTTCGTGTCTACACAGAGAGCTGATCATTTCAGGGGATCCTTTGGCGTACAAGTCAAAATGACTGCTCCCCAGACTACGCACAATCACCGACATTCGCTGCAGCTTTGACGAGAACGGGAACTGTCGAACGATGCCAATCTCAAATGGGATACTCTGCAACAAACATGTTTACATTTGCTCATATTAATCATGGTAAGGCTTATTCTTGTTATCTTATCATGAATAATATTATAGCAATTTACTTTATTATATCATATTATTTATTATTAACCAATTTTTTGTTGAGCCCAAATTTGAGAAATCCAAAATGATCAGGTGTAACGTTTCATATTACTGGAAATAAGCTGAACAACTTGATGACATATCGCACCTCAATACTCTCAAACGACTCTGATGCCCTGACAACGTCTGGCTGCTTCGGTCGGACCACGGTCGGCACAAAGATGTCGTACTTGGTCGCGTCTTCTCCTGGCTCTTCAAGCTCCTAAACACACGTCAACAGTAGAATACTACAGAATATAAATTTGTTTTCTTTCTTACTAAGACCATCATGAGGGTCGGGTTAACTACACGTGTATCACTATGATAACACACACGGTGGCCCCAGGAGTTCACAAAGGCACAAACATTGTATTCGACAAACCAGGTCTATTGAGCATATCAGCCAAAAAGAGCCATCAAGGTTATGTACCAACAATATTGTATTTTTGGTAGATATGTATACATTCTTTCTAAGCCCAGTGTATTTTCTTCAAAAATTAAAAAAGCATTTACACACCCACCAATTAAGAAACAATAGATGACATGAGTCACAATGACATCATTTCTCAAAATGTCACCTTTTATTAAAATTTGCTTCAATTTAGCAATAAATAAATAAAATTAAAACAATAAATAAATAAAATTAAAACAATAAATAAAGAAACGAAAACAAATAACTACTAAAGTAATACCCACCTTGACAGGCAGCATTGTATAGTTCGCACTGTGTATCATGGGAAAGATTAATCATTACTGTAATCAACCTTTTATTTTAATGGAAATTTGATAAATGTCCAGTGGACTCCTGTTATGTCAGTTATCTTATGTCAGCTAAATCCAGAAGCTTTTTATTAATTTTTTTGTTCATTTGTTTCTTTTGTTCAAAATCCTCTGACTCACACACACTACTTGTAGACTGGTCAGATGGTGATTTCACTTGGTCAAGGTATGAAACTCCCGTAAGATTTACATAGATCAGGCAAGGACTGCTGTCTCACCCAGTTGGTTGTTTCGAACATCTTTAGATCGAGTGGGTCGCCTGCGAGAGCGTCCTCTATGATGGTCAAGGAGTGGCACGTTGCCATGCAGGCTACGACAGGCTGCCGACCCAGCTGCTGGACATCCTTGACCACCGGCTGGAAACTGTAACCATGGCAACCACAGGTGAGCTGACGCTGACCGTAACACAAATGTATGGTTAATATGAACTAATTTTAATGTAAGAGTTTAACACATCATCCTGTCATGCTATAACGCATGTGTTACTGTGTGCATGACTGCATCATGTAGATGTGTCTACCTCCATATCTCATAGTCATTCTCCATTCCCAATCTCCTCACAAAGCCCTTCCAATTCAGTCGGTAGTGCTCCTCTCTGCCTCTATCCACTCATCCGTACTGATTTTAATATATAATTATTACGTTTACTATATTATAAATTATAGCATTATTATGTTATAATTATATAATTAGAACACACTAAACAAAATGATGATAACTAACTATTAATTGTCATTATGATACAAACTATAACCCAAACCTTGCGCTGAGACTAGGAATGACACTGTGCATGTCCAGGCCGTCCTCAGTCAGTGTGCCGGTCTGCAAGAAAACAGAATCCAGTACTACCAACATGTAGGATAAAACAACAAGACGATTAAAGACAGCTAACTTTGTGAATACAAAAACATGTATATATTTCACTCAAATCAACTGCTTATAATCATTTGTTTTGATTAAAATAGTGTTGTTTTAATTAAATGCGTTATAAATCCCAAGGGGGGTCGC
The DNA here is from genome assembly GCA_964017155.1 of Oasisia sp. SBJ-2009. Lineage (NCBI taxonomy): Eukaryota > Metazoa > Annelida > Polychaeta > Sabellida > Siboglinidae > Oasisia > Oasisia sp. SBJ-2009. The sequence goes on from OZ024862.1 coordinate 24,560,567, forward strand.
ACAATATCACCAATGTATACTGTGTTTTTGCATTTAAATTTCTATATTTTGTTTACTAATACAGCAAGTTGTGTTTATTTGAAAGATTATTGATTTCTACACAAGATAATTCTAAATATATTTTATATATTCCGTAGATTGAAAACTCAACGTTATGGGCATCTGCCATTTTAGTTCTGAAAACTTACAAACAATGCCAGGGTTTCCATACCATTTAGGCATTAATTTTTAACTAACAAAATTGCTATCCAAGTATATTTCCATATGAACCCTGGCTAAATGGCTTTCGGAGAACTGCCCTTACCTTGTCGAAGCAGAAGACATTGATGGCGCCACACAAGTTGATGCTGTGTGGGCTGATACAGTAAACCAATTGACGCCGCAGTCGCTTCTGTGCAAACACTATCCCAGCAGTCATTGCAGCAGGAAGTGCTGGCGGCACAACGATTGTAACAAGATCTAGAGTGCGTATGATCACGTGTGACACACCATTGCCCCGGCGGATCTACGAAGAAGACATTTAGTGAAATAAAAACATTCACCCGAATTAGTTAGGTAGTTTAGGTAACATTAGTTATCATATCTTGCCAGTAACACTGCATCAATGGTATATGCAATTAATGATTTCATTGAGTATTATAAATGTGGTCATAACTACATAAACCTTTTTATTTGGTTTGCGTCTTTATTTATTTAACTAAAATCGGTTGTCAAAGTTTTAATGTGCAGATCAAAATAAAATGCCATCACACTGTCACTCTTTCTGAATATTACACACTTAATGTTGTTTAATATAAACACAGATCTGGAAGTGCACCAACGTAAAATATTAAACACTATGTCGATGTTGACACTGAAATTTTAAAATTGTTACATAAAAAATATGACAAACATTTGTCAAAATCAACACAATTCAAAAATGACTTTTTTTACAAACATTTCTCTTAAATACGACTGGCTATTTAACATTGGTCACCTCTGACCACACAGTGACCACTGACCATTAGGACAAGTGTGTAGATCATGCCTATGCATGCAATGACGGCCAGAGCTCCAATGAACTTGAACGCGTCTTGGCTAAACTTGAAGTCCACAGGCTTTGGGAACATTATGGAGCGGACAAGTTCACCCTTTGACGTCATGAACCCTGAAACAATCAACACAGGCTGGTGTCTGTGGCACTGGGCTTGTATTAGGGAAAACTTTACTGGATACTCCATACAGGTGAAAACTACAGCAGAAGCCCATGTTTCCATCATGTTCACCAGTTGCTGTCAAATCACTTGGTTTTAGTGATTACAAAACTGACTTGGTTTTAGTGAATAAAAATACTAACAATTACCCCAATGGCAGTTGCATTTTCCTCTGTTGTTCAATGATCATAACTTTTACTTACTATTTTTAGTTTTTGTATGTGATTTTTAAATGGTTGATCACCAGAAGTTCATTATTCATGCATGACCAGTTTTATAGATACTACATACCATGAACTTGAAACTGTACAATTTTTTCCTTATCTTTTAACATGAGCTAATACTAGTTATAATGGTGCTAACATGTTGATTTTGGTGTCAAGGCTAAACCAAGATATTACCTTGGCTATAATTATAAACCACACAGACGTTAAACAATATTTTATGCCACCACCATCACATGTATATGACAGTGTTAACATGACACAGAAACATTTGATACAACACTCACTCACTGATCAGTCAAAACATATTTTCAAATAAGCTGCAACAAGGAAGATGTACCTCAAACCCAGACTACAAACCTGTGCGGACAACGACTGCCTTGACCTTTTGGTTGCCATAGTAACGCGCCTGTATGACCTGGGTGCCACAGAAGAGAACATGGCGGGAATGGTCCTTCATGTCGAATGTCACCTCACCATTGGTCGACTGGCGAGGGTTTGGAATGGGTGTCTTGGTGACGGGAACACTCTCCCCTGGAACATAGTTTTGACAGTTATCTGGTGATATCGGTATATATACATACACAGAAAATTTGTGGGCTCTTGATAAGCTAAAGGTTTCGTTGTCTGCATGCTGTCTGAAGCTCATAGCTCTGTCGCTAAAATGTATAGGCAATGTCGTTAAAACTGTTTCATGCAACATCTGCGATGACTATCTGCACTTTCTGCAGACATTGGTTATGATAACTGTCTTTAAACATCTTTCTTCATCAATAATGGATCAAGCTTATCCAGTAGCAATAACAAATATCTCAACTTTACCTATACAAAAATAAGAAACAGGATGGACACTTTATACAAGAGACAATAATGTGACATATAAACTATCTATGTATTGTCAAAATGTGAAAGTGTTAAGAACCTATGACTTGTGTCATTATATTTTGGGCCATGCCTATAAGCAGTAAAATTTACTTATAAAATAAAAATATGCATTGTTTTCTAATCTGCTTGTTTCATAATGAAAATACAGTGATTGGTGCATGACATCTCTAGAGGAAGACACTGGGGTGAGTCGAGATTGGAGCAGGTGTTGTCTTAGTACCTGTGAGCATGCTCTCGTTGACAATGCAGTTGCCCGTGACGAGGACGGCGTCACACTGCATGATGCAGCCACTGCGAGGCACCTCCACCACGTCTCCCGGCACAAGCTGGTCCGACAAGATCTCCTCGTACTCTGAAACAATCACCATGGCAACCATTGTAATGACACAATGCACGGTCTTGTTTTTAAATAGCATGATTTTGTGTGTGGTGTGTGGTGTGTGTGTGTGTGTGTGTGTGTGTGTGTGTGTGTGTGTGTGTGTGTGTGTGTGTGTGTCTGTGTGTCTGTGTGTCTGTGTGTCTGTGTGTCTGTGCAAAACTGTGCATGCCTGTGCATGCATGCATGTGTGCGTCCATTACTAATTCTATTTTCTCAACAACAGGAATAGTTTATTATTTGTATCTGTCAAAATCCACAATCCTGACTGAGACCCCGACTAAAATAGTATTTCTTCTTCCAGTAAAGTCACTGTGGTAATGGTACAATAATCGCAATAATAAACTTCTATAGTGCTTCCATTACCCATCCTAATTCCTTGGCAGGAACCTGTGCTCAGTGATGCGGCATATGTCGTGCCGATACTTATGACACAAATTCCTACTGATTCTTTGGTATTTGAGCTATGAATCCAGGGTAATTTTTACATGGGTTTGCATTGAATTTTTTTTAGTTTTTTATGACTGAATTTCACCATATGTGGACCTTCAAAAATGGCGGTGCCTTGGACATCGTAGCTGTTTACTACAGATGAAGTTTGTGCTTATATATCGTTGGATTGGACACTTCTGAGATTGAACTAAAGGTAAGTTTACATTATGTTCGAAATGAGCAATAAAATAATAATAATCGTAGATTTTTTATGTTTTGTTGTCCAAGTCGGGTTTTCGGCACCGAAACTGTTGATTATGTGTTGCTACATGAAAATTAGGTCTTTTATAATAAAAATAATTAGGTAATACTGTTAATTATCCTAATGGTTCACATTTTGTTGTTTCAGATGTTACAATACCAGTTATCACAACATCAACATATGCATTGACATGACATAGAAGCCATGTGTAGGATGATGACAACCAAGATAGAAATCTTACAAAGCTGTGTTTTTTGTCTACATCCAGACAAAATGAACTGATTTACATAGTACCATGTCTAAGCAAGGCAGGGCATGTGTAAATGGAACAGCATAATGCATTTTATCTCAATAAAACATGATATTCTACTGTACAGTTGTCTAGAATAGTAATGTTGTCACCTACATATAACAACACATCTTTCACCAATAGGCACTAAAGTCACATCAATTTAAAGATATTAAATAATATTTTTTTGAAGATACAGCTTTAAATGTGCAAGCATCCAGAACTGGTGAAATCGTGGCTGCAGCTTGGGGACCAGGGGTACAAGTCAATTTAACTGGCTGGGATCTAATGGGTTCAATATCTCTGTGTGACATGTGTCCCCAACATTTTGTGTGTTTTTACCTCCAGTCTCGCGGCACACAGACACAATCTGATTGGATGTCACAGTTGCCTTCAGTGCTCGTTGCATCTAAAGTATCAAAACACACAAACATATATTACTTCTTTAAATATGCAAATTTTGAACTCAAGTAAGCCTTTTTGCACTTTCTGAATATTCTAGTTTTATGCTGTTTTTGTAGATAACAATTTCTTAGCAATTGCTGTTTAACAACAACATGATCAAAGACTGTTCTCAGTAATGCATAATTACAATATCAGCATGAATAGTTTGTAGGAGACTGAGAGCTGTATTAGCGAGTATATTTTTATGAATCTCATCATAAGTTATATTTTTGGGTATTTTAGAGTATATTTACAGTTTTGTCAGAAATATTTTAGCACCTAGATCATAAGACTAGTTATATTATGCAGTGCATAGTTACAACTCTCGAAGCTACCCAAGATTGCACTGTATAATATGACTGCATCATCATTTAAAACAAGTAAGTTTGATGAAGACTGCTGATAGCTACTGAAACATACCCAAAGGGAAAGTGTGTAAAACTGGAATAATTTTTATTTATTTCAAAACATTCCATTCTGATGATTGTCTTCTCATTTTATCTATTATAAATCTCAACTATTTTTGGATAGGTACTTTTGTTGAACACATTTCTTCTATCTGGATATTAGGAGTATCTACCACACAGACTCAGGGGGGCTTCATACACATTTATGACAGAACAACGCAACAACTCGTGTAATACATAATAGAATTTATTATGGCAAAAATGGGACAGTCCGGTCAGATCTCTTTGGGGCCAGCTGTGACAGCCTGAGAATGGGATGCGAGACTGGGATGTTTGACTGGTGGACTTGGTCCGGGCCAGCTAGTTCACCAATCATGTGACTGCGATCACATGACCAGAATCCCGGGTCTGCATCCCTCTGGGTGTCAAGCCATGCCAAAAAGAGGTGTTGACACAGAATATCCCAACCAAGTGTTAACACTGAATGCTTTCATTAACATATTTTTGTTTAACCCTGCAGGTGACCAAGAAAAATCCTCTGTGGCATACTGTTCCAATAAAAATCATAACTTCGCTAATACTGGTCATAAAAATATGAATGATGCATCATTTTAATGCTAAAAGGTTGCCCTATTATAATAAAATAGAACAAATGAAAATCATGCGGATATTTGTATTTGAAATTGAACTAACAAAAATAAAAAATAAACACCCATTTCATCCTGCTGCCAGAAAATTATCGTGTGGATGAATATACTTCACCATTTAGACAAATGTAGATTCATTTATTAGCTGCGAAATAAAACAAAAAAAAATGAAACAAATCCTTTGAGAACTATAATATTTATGAAATGAGGCGCTGCTAATTTGGTGAATTTTCACCCCAAAAACGCCTCCAAAGTCAATCTAACTACATGAACTAATATAATAACCTTGTTTATGAATACTGTCAAGCATTTTGTCAAAATATCAACGCAGAAACTTGAGATAATCCAAAGGAAAGTCGCAAAGCGGATAAACTGTTGTTTACCGGCCGCCATTTTGTCTTCAACTTTGGTTCCGTGGGGGTCAATGGCGCCACATTTGAAATCACGGTTCTGATTGGCTGAATGGACCGAACCCACGTGGTTTATTTTTGGCAGATTGGCCACTCACAGAGCTTTCTTTTGATACTGAATGTGTGGGGGTGTCGACTTTATGAATGGATGCGTAAATTCATTCATCAGGACATAGTAAAATCTCCCAAATATGGGCAGCAACTGTATCACGTGCTTTTTAAACTCGACTGCGAAAAATCTGTCACTGAATCTACGCAAGGAAAAATATACACGATCTAGAAAAATCTGTCAGCTATCCAATGATACCAAATTCTCGCGTGTCAGTTTAGTGGTATGGAAATGAAAATTGTTACAACAGAGGCAGGTGGATTTGGGCCGATTTTCGGCCCTGGTCACCTGCAGGGTTAAAAGTGATGCAAGTCCAAACAAAAGAACATTTTTATCTTTGGATTTGCGTGGATATGAAATGTATCCATTAAATTGTCAACATGTTTTCCGAGTACTTGCGTAACAGACATACCGTTCTGATCTCATGTATCTCAGTCGTGAGAGAGATGACTGAGATGAGTACGATGCAGCCAGAGTAGTAGTAGTACTCGTCAAAGCACCAGAGGATGACACTGAACACTTGGAAGACGTAGAATGGATTCAGCACCTGCAACAAGCACGTGTCATATAATAGGTGAGCACTGGACAGGCAGGGGGAGCCACTAGTGTGTGCCAGTCAAGCAGTTCTCGTCAGTGGCATTGTGCTGCTCGGGTCAGTGTGTCACTCAGGTTAGTGTGTCACTCGGGTCAGTGGTGACTCGGGTCAATGATCACTCAGGTCAGTGGTCACTCAGGTCAGTGGTGACTCGGGTCAGTGGTGACTCGGGTCAGTGGTGACTCGGGTCAGTGGTGACTCGGGTCAGTGGTGACTCAGGTCAGTGGTCACTCTGGTCAGTGTGTCACCTGGGTCAGTGTGTCAGCCATGTAGGATACACCAAACACTATTAATGACAAAGTGAATTATTATATGATCATATTGTATGCAGGCTCTTCCCCCGGGAGGCTCCCATCTCACTCCCAGTGAGAGCTCATGGAATACAGTGTGACAGTTCATGAAGATACAGTGTCCCATCCCATCACAAGATAGAGTTCGTTGGATACAGTGTTGCATCTCTTCCCCAGGGAGTTCATTGGATACAGTCTCCCGTCCTTCCCCCATGGAGAGTTCATTGGATACAGTCTCCCGTCCTTCCCCCATGGAGAGTTCATTGGATACAGTCTCCCGTCCTTCCCCCATGGAGAGTTCATTGGATACAGTCTCCCGTCCTTCCCCCATGGAGAGTTCATTGGATACAGTCTCCCGTCCTTCCCCCATGGAGAGTTCATTGGATACAGTCTCCCGTCCTTCCCCCATGGAGAGTTCATTGGATACAGTCTCCCGTCCTTCCCCCATGGAGAGTTCATTGGATACAGTCTCCCGTCCTTCCCCCATGGAGAGTTCATTGGATACAGTCTCCCGTCCTTCCCCCATGGAGAGTTCATTGGATACAGTCTCCCGTCCTTCCCCCATGGAGAGTTCATTGGATACAGTCTCCCGTCCTTCCCCCATGGAGAGTTCATTGGATACAGTCTCCCATCCTTCCCCCATGGAGAGTTCATTGGATACAGTCTCCCATCCTTCCCCCATGGAGAGTTCATTGGATACAGTCTCCCATCCTTCCCCCATGGAGAGTTCATTGGATACAGTCTCCCATCCTTCCCCCATGGAGAGTTCATTGGATACAGTCTCCCATCCTTCCCCCATGGAGAGTTCATTGGATACAGTCTCCCATCCTTCCCCCATGGAGAGTTCATTGGATACAGTCTCCCATCCTTCCCCCATGGAGAGTTCATTGGATACAGTGTCCCATCTATCCCCAGGGAGAGTTCATATGATACAATCTCTCAACTCTCCCCCAGGGAGAGTTCATTGGGTACAGTGCCCATCCCTTCCCCAGGGAGAGTTCACTGGATACAGTGCCCATCCCTTCCCCAGGGAGAGTTCATTGGATACAATCTCGGATCCCTTCCCCAGCCCAGGGAGAGTTCATTGGGTACAGTGCCCATCTTTTCCCCAGGGAGAGTTCATTGGGTACAGTGCCCATCCCTTCCCCAGGGAGAGTTCACTGGATACAGTGCCCATCCCTTCCCCAGGGAGAGTTCATTGGATATAGTCTCGGATCCCTTCCCCAGCCCAGGGAGAGTGTGTTGGATACAGTCTCCCATCCTTTACCTAAGAAGAGTTAATGGGATACAGTCTCCCATCCCTTCCCAAGGGAAGGTTGCACAGAAGGGGCTGGTGATGCCTGTGAATCACTCTGACACATTCCCATTAATAGATGTTTTCCACACATCAGACTTTAGTTACTCCCTATGCATACACACATTGTTTAAATATACACAGCACAATTTAATACGTGACGTAAATACCATTTGACCTGCAGTACTCCCTTACCATTGATCCCCTGCACATGAATAACAGCCCCACTTATGTGGCTTTTAAGCAAACATACCATGCAAGATAAGCCAACAACAAAGCCTGCCATACCTGTGTGAATAGGAGCTTGATTATAGGTGTCACGTGCACATCGATGTTGTTTCCTCCAAACACGGCGCGTCTGTGGACAAACAGAGGGGCCATTGTAGAGAGGGAAACTGATCGAGTTGCTTCTGACTCAGTAGCCCTTTCAAACCTAATGGGACATGCTGGGCAACAGACAGGGTGAACTCACAGCCCCAGATGAAGAAAACTGATATAATGTTAGTGTTCAAAGAAGGCAGTCACCACACACTGGTGTAAAGTTGTACAACTGTAAATAGCTTGGTATGCTTTTCATTTTTTAGTATAAAGCATGCCGGTGTCATATAGAATATGGAACCCATGGAAAATGGACCACGGGTCCATATTCCCTATAGAATATGGACCCGGGGATCCATATTTTATTATAAAATATGGAGCCCCCATAGAAAATGAACTCCTGGATCCGGAATCTATAGTGGTCCATTTTTTATGTCTCATAGAATATGACCCCCCCATAGAAAATGGACCCGGGGTCTGTTTTCAATGGGGGTCCATATTCTATCTGACACCAGATCTATATAACAGATGTTTACAAAACCAGACAATATTGCATTCAGTTGTAAGTGGAAGTCCTTATACAACACTGCATCCAGTCTTTGGTACTTGAAGTTATTACATACACTAGTTAAACCACCAGGAGGTTGGCCTACTCACTCAAACACCTTCTTAAGTTTTTCAGAAAGCATAGCATGTAAGCAAAGCATGTAACACTTCAAAGCCTGCGGTCGCTTGTAGTTGACAGCAATTCTATTATGCTCCTGCCACACGGTGTTGATGGCTATGTATAATTTTTATTCATTGGCGTTCTCTAGATTGGATTTTTTCCTTTAAGTATTTTGATTTGATGTCACTATGCTCTAGTTGTGACAAAGTCTATACAAGATAATGCCCCACAAAATTACGTAACACATTTACAACAATCTAGTATGTGTTCTCTATGTCAGTCCTCAATTACCTACCTGCCAGCTTGTTCTGTGACGGAGAGACCGTGAGCCCCATGAAAGAAGGAACAGGCCACCCCATCCTCCAACCCTCTACAAAGTACACACATTCCAAATGCCAGTCACACACAATCAACACCTCTTGTTTTGCTGTCTTTATAGCATTAACAATATCACATAATGAGAGCTCCCTGGAGCTTTATGACAGAAAAGCTATTTCAAACAAATATGTTTTGAGGTTTAGATGAAATGTGGCTATAGCATCAGAAGATTTAATTATAATGAGTTGATTCCACGTTGTTGGTGCTGCTACATAGCAAGCATGTTTCCCAATATTGAGCTTAGTTTAAGGAACAAAAAGTTGGTTAGAAATGGCTGATTTAAGGATCATAGAGTAGAGATATCAGAGAAATGTAGCAGATTAACTAAGTATGTTGGTTTTTAAGTAGAGAGAGTATGGTATGTAACAGAAGCCAATTTAAATTTAATTCTACATACAACTGGAAACCAATTCAACTGTTCAAATAGCAGTAGTGATGGAAAGTAGGGACAGGCAAAGAGAAGGGATGAATGTGCCTGCCCCGGTCACAAAACAGCATTTTGGGGACTCAAACCCGTGCCTCTAAACACACATACTTATGTTCTATAACCATACTTCCATGCCCGAAATTAACAACCATAACAGTTTCTATCGCTCTAACATTAATATTAAGAAGCATGATCTGATTTCCAAGATAAGGGAATTCATCTTCCTAATTTTCAAGACAAATCAGTCCGTATTCGTAGTGTAAGGCACAAAGAATCAATCAACATACTTGAGTTTTTCAAACTGGTCGTTCTCAGCTGCCCACACGTACTTAATCTTCTTGTTCACAAAGTACGGCAATCCCTCCGACTACAAACCATCACAACAAACACAATTTAGAAATAATGTGCTTTTGCGAAACATAATTTCAGCCCTTTGCTCTTCTCAGAGAGAAGATGGTACACAGGACAGCAATAAAACATTACAAATTTGCTCTTTCATATTTTAACAGTGCTAAATGTAATTGTTTTTCGTGTTTGCTGTGAACATTTGAAACCACCCCAAAGTCAATACAAGAAATTATCTACTGATTGTGTAAATGTTTGCTGTAATTCTAATAAAACCAAAAGTCACGAGTATTCTGAAAGACAGTTTACACATAGATAACAAATACTAGACTCTTGATAAGCCATATCCATGTATGCTTCCTGGTCGGTGTCTTTTTATGTTTATAACTATCTCTTGTGGTTTATTGTGTCTGATATTTTGTCAATAGACACGATTGTGACCAGTCACAATCATGTCTATATATTGTTTTATCTACCAGGTGGTGTTCTATGTTATCCATGTGGCGGTGCCACTGTATAATTGTGTCATGTAGCTGGTTTTGCAAAGTGAATTTTTTAAATCACGCAGTTACTTAGCGTCTTGTGTTTGCATAAACATCTGTGGTCATGTACGTATATCTAAACACATCGTTTATGTCAGTCATCTTATTAGCATTACGTGGTCTGGTGATGGCAGCAATTATCGTAATTAGTGTGAGCGATAAATCGCTCCCTAGATGGGTGATTTGCGTGAGCGATAGTGAGCAAGAGCGATCATTCCCCTTAAAAATAAGGCACTGACAAAGTCAATTTGAGATGCCATAAATTAAACAAATGTGGAGTTTCAGCACCATCACAATGGAAGGAAGCCATTACCTTGGCACTGCTGTGTGTGACGTTGTTCCCACTGTTCTCATTGGTCAGTCTGTTGCGACGTGTCAGCAGCAGGTCCGACTGGCGAAGGTCTCTCCTGGAAGAACAAAACAGACACACACTGAACATTTCCCCATCATCAGTGAATTTGGGAGACGACAGCCTCCATACCCAAGAAGATGAATTTCATGGCATATTTCTAACTGTTACATGTGAAGACTTAAACAACTTAGACATGACTACTTGTATATTGTAAATGTGCATATAATTGAATTATTATACACTGTATTCTGTATGGTTGTTTAAATAATAATATAATTTGATTGAGTTTATTCAGTAAATTATATATACACATAAACATATTAAGATGCAAAAGCAAATAAAACAAAATAATATATCCAATAATTAAAAAATTATAATAATATAGAAGACCATACATGAAAGCACACAGGTAGACTTATCTCCAATTTGGTCCTTTGTGTATTATAGGTATTTGTATGAAAACTGCATAATACTACTGGGTATTTCTTTACTACTATTATTATTACAAGCATTTATAAAGCGCCATATCTCCGGGACCAGCCCGTTCATAGGCGCGTACACACATTACAATAAAATGTACATAGAATCATACAAAAGATATCTAAAAATGTAAAGCATGGTATATATACATGTGCATAGCTAGGTATATGATATTGTTTCTAAGATTGCGTAAATATAAATTTTATAAATAAGATTAATTTTAATTAATTACTAACACTCACTTATCATATTTATAATGTATTAGTGTTATTTATTGTTATAATTACCTACTTACTTGTATTATTATTTTTTAAAGGGGGCAATTGCACTAACAATATTTTAAGTTCTTTATTATATAAAGTTATATTAATTATTTCAATTTGTAATTTTAAGGTTACAACAGTCTATCTTATCAGTCCAACTTCCTACCTGACATGGCCGAGAGTCTTGTTCTACTAATATTGTTCTATTTTGGTATGTGGCTAAACTCTGTCCTTAATATCGTGACTCGAGAAGCAAAGACTAAGTCAAGTACATCTTATATTCCATATTTAGAGTTCTGATATCTCGCAAGATAAAACTATTTATCATCTTACATAGCCAATTAAAGGATTACAAGTCCACACAATTTTAACCAATATAGAAGACCGATGTACTACGATATGGCAGGTAAACAAACCGTCTGTAAAAAGAAACAGCTGATGTCTATGAATTTCATTAAATTTGTAACTACTGTTACGTAACCAAGCTACTAACATTTCACGGTGGAGTTGTCTCATTTAACTTAGCTACAAGTATATAGGATATGTATACAAATTTAAAACTCCATTAACACCTCAATAATTTGTTATTACTGTCACCGATTTTGTATAGTTTATTTGTGTAAATATATAGCTGAATTCCATTTTGTTTTGTGTGAGTTGCCCATGCCACTGGCCACAGAGTGGTGATCAAATCTCTCAACCCAATCTTACAACTTACAAGATTTATAAAAATTAATAAATTTGACTGAATTACATTGTGCGTAACATGTGGTGTGTACGTGTCAAAGTTTACATTAACTTTATCATCCATTTCACCTACAGGGTACACCAACGTGGTGACATGTTATTAACTGATATTTCCAGGATTACGTTCACAAAGCTGTTCTCTTGATTATAAGTTGATAGGAAACTGCTTCACAGTTGCATTATGTCACTCTTTCATGTTTCACCCACTCGCAGTGGCTGTATTTTAGAAATAATAGGTACCTACACGTTATATAATATTCTACTCACAGATAAACAATGCAAATCTATGCAGATAAACAATATCTTACGGTACCAAACATACACCAGTCATTAGTACTTGTTATCAGAATAATCTACATTCATACCAGGTCAGATATAACTGTAGCTCAGTTGAGCTATTTATAAAATGATTATATATGTTCCGTTGGTGGATTGAGATAACAACTGGATGACTATTTAATACTTAAAGTTTGTAACTGAGAACTTGGTATATGATTTCAGCCATTTCACTCGTTATCACGAGCCATGGTCAGGGTTGTTTTAACTTGTTTACATAAATTTATGCAGAGACCTGTCCACCCGTCATTTGGACAAGTAAAAACCGTCGTGGACAGGTAGCAATATGGGTGGATGGGTAAAAAACTGAAGGGGCAAAAAAAGATGTTCCAAAACCATAGATTATGCCTTAGAAATGAGTGTAGGTGGTGTCACGTGTGTGTCTGTAGTCCATTTCAGGTCATCAGACACATTGTAAAGTTTGTCAACTAGCTTAATAGCTAATATCCATGTGTCTACCAAAACATGTGGACTGGCAATAATTTTATCCTGCATAAAGCCCTGGTTGTTTACCATGCAAACCACGCCCTCGCAAATCCCATATGTAAAGTGCTTGATTAGTGCTAATACCTTGCAATTCAAACATTGGGCGCGTAAACAATTCCAGTATAATGACTCACCCCCGCCCCCAATCGAATTAGCAGCGGAGTGGTTTAAACTATTCAAATATTTGTTTCTACATCCCAAACATTGCATGTAACAACAGCAGCATCACATGCTATCACATGACTGATGACCTGCCCCCTCCCCCCAATTGAATTAGCAGAGTAGTGGGTTTATGTATTCAAATATTTGTTTCTACATCACAAATATTGCATGTAACAGCAGCATCACATGCTATCACATGACTGAAGGCCAACCACTCCCTGTGAGTGATTTTGTTGTTTTTATTGGTTAATATAATATCATAAAAACTGCAAGAAATTACAGTTGTCCTTATGGAGAGTTTTATTACTCAGCAGTGGGAGTCTGTTAATCCTTGTGGACCATCCTTGCAAGCCAGGGTTGTTTCCCATGTGAAACCAGTCCCGGCTGATCCCTAAGTGGAATGTGGGGGTTAACCGAGTCAAACTGGCCATAAGAACAATGCAAATACCCGCTCCAAAATTTGACAACGGATAAACTATTTCTTGGAATTCCCATATAATGAATCATCCACACCACTGCACAAAAAGCGGAACGGTTTTATATATATACATGTATTTGCTTCTACATCCCAAACACTGCATGTAACACAAGCAGCGTGTGGCTAAAACAACACAAAATTGTCACATAACCGGAATCCAACCACACTCCTGGTGGGCGATTTCATTGGCTGAGCTTAAATTCAGAGTGCCAAGGGTACCGTACTGTTGCAGGTGCGTGAGGTTGTTATGGACAGGTGGCTGTTAAGACAGGTTTTACAGTTTTATCATTACAACTCACCCATCATCAAGCTGTGACAATACTCTCACTTTCTCCACATACAGCTGCTTGTACTGGTCCTGGCAACCAAACAGAGAACATTGTATGTAGGTCAGAGAAGCACAGAGGCGAGGGTGTAAGTACCCACTACCCAGGCACATTCACACAGTGCACACAGGTAGTTCACGCTTAACAATTTATGTACACCAAATTAAACTCACACAAAAAAGTAGAAATGGCACAGGAGTGACTGAACTTACATTGAATACATGGCCTTCTAGCACTCAGGTAATGACCTCCCTCATTGAACTGTTAACTTTACCTTATGTCCTCCCCAGTGCACAAAGGTCAACAATCACAAAGTGAGCATTGTGTGTGTGTGGGGGGGGGGGGGCGCATATGCGTGCGTGCATGCATGCACGTGTGCATGCATGTGTCTGCACATGTATTTGAGTCCTTGTATGTATGTGTTTCTGTGTACATGTGTGTGCTTGCATGCGTGCGTGCATAAGATTATCATAAATACCTTAGTTCATCTGAAAATTACAATACGTTTTTACATACAGCTGAAAAGCTAACACAAAAATTAACCACAACAACATGTGACCAACCTGCAACAAGACGAGAGTGGCCTCCGATAGATCACAGTGACATTTCGTCAGTTTCAACCACCACGCCGGCCGCCAGTAGAAGACGAGGCGCAGCACCCCTAGTGTGAGGAACACGAACACCCAACTGATGACTTCCTTCACCCGATCCGGCCGGTAGCCACGGATCTCCTGGGGACACAAACATGGAATGACTCAGTAAGGAATGTCAGTACATGTAGGCTTAAATATTAGTATTCATGGTACATATTTTATTATATCATAACCAGGCATGGAATCAATTATGTCCCAATCTAGACTGTTACTAGTATTTGGTTTCCTTCATGTTACTACTACTGTTACTATTGCCATTACTTGCTGAGTGGAACATATTAGTCTTACATTTAAAGCAATCACTATTACACTTCTTCAACATATCAGTAATTCAGTATTATTATTACTTCAACATAAGAAATTGTTGCTATTACTAATACATATTCATTACGACTACTATTATCCCAAGCCTGGTCATAATGTCTTTGTACACTATCACAGCACCAGAAATATAAATCAGATATACACCAAACAACTAAATGGATTATAATATAAGATTTCAGCAAATTTAAGCAATGAACCAATGTGATGTTGCAATGCTGGTTTTACTTGTGCTGACTTCACTATCAGTATCAGTATCAGAGCTGTTTTAGCTTCAGCAATTAGGGCCATTGTACATGTGCAGACATATTTACCAAGAAATTCTTTTTTGACTGGTAACAATTTTATTCTACATTTAGACCGGAATTAAAATTATTCAACCAATGGAAATACTGTACCATCTCGTCTTCGAGACCGACGTTCAGGCACGTCTTTGTGGGCTGCTGCTCCGGAGCCATCCTCTCTGTCTCGAGCAGCGCCCCCCACCCTGAAACACGACACAACACACATCACAAGTAGATCTCTCAGTTGCACTCTACCACCCTATAACTTGACACAACCTCTCATCACAAGGTGTGTCTTCAGTCAGACCCTGTCACCCTCATACATGACATAACCGTTGTCGTCATAAAATGTTTGCTCTTCAGTTAGACTAGACACATCACACCTGCTGCATTGGAGACAATGAATCTTTTGTAGTGTAACTATTTACTGCACGTCAATCGTCATACATCAGAACAGGTTCACCCACTACTACCACCACAGAAGTGTAATAACTTTTTGCTACTCAGGCACAGTGATCCAAATTTAAGGCTTGCCCGAATAGAAATCCCTGGAGATGTGTAATCTTTGGCTAACACTAATTCCCCAGGCGGGTATCCATCCATTTTCCACTTGTTTGATGAAACTAATTACATCATGTCATCATTTACGAATTTTTTATTTATCTGTTCACAGAATTTTCTGTTTAAAGTCTAGATAAATTTGTATAAAATTTCACAATTTGTCAATGTTAAGCACAAATGGCAGATTATTCATAGTTATTTTTAATGAAGATGTGTAACATATAAAGGCTACTAGGCCCCCAGGCCGATACTTAATAATTGGTTTAAATACTTTGGTGTCTACCACTGCTCAAGCTTACCTACACAAGACACACAAGTTCTGATTTCCAGTTGATTACAATACTGAATTAATGGTCTCAAGTACAGCAGTGGTGTAGTGGTTATGTTTAATAGTTATGTTCAATACTCAATGATTAAGTACAAACAAAATACTCGTGACTGTGTGTGTGTGGGCGTGTGGGTGCGTGCGTGCGTGTGTGCCTGTGTGTGTGTGTATGCATAAGAATATTTTATTTGTACCTTATCATTATACATTCATATTTATAAAGATCACCAAGTAACAAGTACTTTGTGAAAAATTGGTACCTGAGTCCCAACGAGTAACGAATACTATACTTTGGGCCCAACCCTGCCGCCATCACAAGACGTCACGTTAATCATTCTAACCCAATACCACTTCCTGACATGCCACAACCTCCACCATCACAAGACTGCACAGCTACAGAAACATTTCCATTTGGTTACAGAACTGAATCGATGGTTTAAACACTGACTTCTAAAGTACAATTTGCATACCAGTGCAATGGTGTGTACTGCTGTGTATTGGCGTAGTCGTTGAGCCAAAGGAACCATATGACTGGCCAGCTTGAACATCCATTTAAGCAGCAAGACAAAACAATACTTTAAAATGAGTAAAACTCATGTATATACGACAATCTTGTCCACACTGTTACCTGCTGTTATCCAGGCAGGTCAATGCCCATGTAAGCCTTTTATTAAAGGTATACCTCGGTGTGTTTGAAAGATCAAAGAGTACTAAAAAGTAGGCTAACAGCAGCCAGCGATGTGCAACCGATAATAAATCAAGGCATTATGGGTGTTTCTTTTTTACGATAGCGTCTGAGCCAATCCAGTTACATACAACAAATAAGTTTGCATGACGTCAAAGCAAATTTCTTTACTGCACTGGAAACACATATTTCATGTGCATGAATGCATTCTTTTTGAGTACACAGCGTCTTTTCTTACATGATGCTGAACACATATTTCAAGTAAGTTCACATAAACAAGACCATAGATATTGTAAGTTATGCCTCAAAAGTCAGTGTAAATGGTGTCACATGTGTGTTTGTAGTCCATTTTAGGTCCTCAGACACATTTAAAGTTTGTAAACTACCTTAACAGTTAACATCCATGTGTCCACCAAAACGTTTGACTGACAGTAATTTGGTTCTGCATAAAGCCATGCATTGAATACATGACCAGGTAATAGTAATAATCTCAATTCTATTCCTGCTATCATCAGTTCATCACATGATGCATCTTTCACTAAAATTTTACTGGAGATGGTAATAATAAGAAAGTACCTGGTAAAAAGCAAATTCTGATAAAAACGTTCTGCTAGGAAAACAATTAACATGACGAAAAGTCAGTGTTTGCTTAAAGAAAAAGGTACAGTTACAAGTAATATGTTTTGTTTATAGGAATCAATTGAAATTATATCTACATTTTGTTTTAACAGCATAAACTGTTTTATTTGTTTCTGAACAGTTTCATAATTGTCCTTAGGGTAAGTCATCTTTTCTCTGTTCTTTGACACTTTCTGGTTTTTATTACAGTTCATTAATCCAAATGTTTGTCATACAAATTTTGTTTTTATTCTAACCCTATCTTTATGTAATTAACTTACACTCTCAAAGAGTAAAACATGTGTGTTTTATAAACACCTGTCCAAGACACATTCTGCATCTCATACTCTGCTCCAATCTGCAGCTAACACTATCTGGCTAACACTCCCAACTAACACCTTTTGGTTAAAACTCACTGATTAATCGTTCCACCTAACAGTATGGCTAACATTCTCCACCTAACATTCTCCAGTTAAACTTTTCCAACTAACAATCTCTACTCAACACTCCAACTTTGACACCAGCTAACATTCTCCGGCAAACCCTCCAGCTAATAATATGCTCCGAGTGGGGTTATTTCTACTTTTTTTAAATAATAGTTTCCATCTAACACTAACAGCTAATGGTAACACTCACCAGGTATAAACTTCAACTCTCAATCTAACACTCTTCAAACTTGTCACAAAAGCAGTTCCCAGCACACTTCACAATATCTTGCCCTGGGTTGTGTGCACCCACTGGTTACTGAGGCAGTAATGACTCAGTTTATATAGTGACTGGTAGTAATCTCCCAGATTTCATATCGATTACACTGGCTATACATCACTGTTTACAACTATCAATATAGATGTTGACCAAGATTATATTGCCGATGCGGATCAGGGCTTTACGCAGGACCAAATTATTGCTAGTCACACATGTTTTGGTGGACACATGGATGTTAACTATTAAACCAGTTGACATACTTTGAAACGGGTCTGATGACATGAAATGGACTACAAACACACATGTGACACCATTTACACTCACTTCTGACAATAGCCATGGTTTTGGAAGATCTTTTTTGCTCCTTCATTTTTTTACACATCCACCCATACTTCTACCCATCAACAACAGTTTTTACCCATCCAAATGACGGGTGGACGGGTCTTTGCATAAACCTATGATGTGGATTTGATACATGACAGACTCGTACAGAGTCAGTGTCAAGTACATATATCATGTACAAGTACATTAGGTCAACTATAAGTATGTCACAGTTGTTAACTAAGTGTATCTTGAAATAAACTAATACAGTTAATTGTAGATCTATAATATAATCATGACAGGCATTCAATGTTGTATACCATACATAAAAAATTGAGACCTATTAGTTTACATTCAAAATAATCATGCCACTTACCAAAAAAAATACTTCAATATTTGACATGTAGTTTGTACAACTGATTACATAGTAATACATACAGACGTATACATGTTTGTCATTTGGTACAAGTCAAAATGATAGGTACCGGATGCCCGCTATTTGTTAATGTTATGCTCAACTTTTTCGCTCCAATGTGGCAATGTAACTAACCTGTAGACTGTGGTGCTTAGCAGCGAATGAATGCAAGATGGAGTCCTTCGTCAAATATATCAGGCAAACAGACGGTCACAACACTGTATTTAAATTAGCTTTACATATCAACCGCTGGAGCTGTGGCCCAGTGACCAGCATGCGCCTTGCACAGTGACAGAAACCACTTTTAACACATGGTCTGCATACAGGTTAACGGTCACACTTCATGGTGCTATGCATACACTGTCTCTGAAACCCAAGCCGACAGGCAACAGGTAAGCGCCAGCAACTGATGCAAATTTAATGTAGATTGACACACTAACACCCATGGATGGTGGGAATGAAAACGACTGTCATATTAATGGTCGCCGAAATAGTTGATGTTGGATGTCCAGCTACTAGTATAGTGGTATAAGGACATTACCCCCAGATGTTTTCTGGGGACATTTCCCCTCATTGAAATTAAAGGATGGACATTTCCTTTTTTAGGGTATATACAAAGGTTTGGTTAAAAACAACAGTCCACCAAACTGCGTTGTCCAAGGGCATAGCTTTATGCACAGACCTGTCCACCCATCATTTAGACAGGTAAAAACCATTGTGGATGGGTAGAAATATGGGTGGACGGGTGGTGGACAGGTATAAAAATGAAGGAGCAAAAAAGGTCTTCCAAAACCATAGATATTGTCAGTTATGCCTCAAAAGTGAGTGTAAATGGTGTCACATGTGTGTTTGTAGTCCATTTTAGGTCATCAGACATGTTTAAAGTTTGCAAACTGGCTTAACGTTAACATCAATGATGTGTCCACCAAAGCATGTGTGACTGAAAGAAGACAAAAAGCCCTGTCCAAAAGTGAGATTTGAATAAACTGTTTGTTCACCTATTTTTTTTTACCCAAGTTTCCTCCATAGAATTTTTTTGAATAATCCAATGTCTATCTCGTCTAAGGTTTTAAATACAGTGTATTTATGAGAAATGTTGGGCACCATCATGTGTCCATGAATGCATGAATAAAAAAGACAAAGCTATGTTGACATTCCCTTTGCATTAGGATACATAAAGGTTTGGCTAAACTAGTTAAACAACAGTCCACCAAACTAAGTCTTGATTTAGGCCTCCAACACTAAAATTTGACTAAACTGTCAGTTCAGCAAATTTGTTTAAAAAGTCAGTCAATGTCTCTCTCACCTAAGGTTTTACATATTGATGGGCATTATACATACATGATGATGGATTAAAAAAATGAAAGTATGTGATGAAATATGATAAATATATTGATGACAATTACATGATACATGACATAGGAGGAATTTCAAATGTTCCTATGGTCAAGATTTCGTACGGTGGACCTTTCGTACAATCTGATAAACCATCCTGTGGCCACCCGTGGGAGAGTCAACACTACTCTGTGTCCCAAGGATGACCGTCCACTGCGTCCAGTAATGCAGAACACAAATCAGCTCATGTTTCTCCATGTTTTGATCAACATCAAAGTGTTGATCAAAAACAACACTAATTTACTATGTAAATATCACAGGATGCAGATATTGAAATTTTGAAACTTAATAGGGCAAGGATCTATAATGAGTATACATGCGGCTAAATTAAATAACTAGGAACGACACCATGTGACCAGTGACCACCCATATGATTCCGATTGATTCGTCGTTCTGGCAGTACCATTACTAAAATGAATATAGCTTCCACCAACACCAAATGTTTTTGTTTGTCGATTCGCTCGACTTCTCAGGCCTGTCTTATATACATTCCATACATGAGCCTATTTTTTTCCCTTGAACATGGTCATCATTTGACTGCTTCAATTCAGTTCTGAGTTACAACCTATTACAAAACACATGTATATATGTAGTGTTATTATGCTTTAAGCCTTTAGTGGTATAATTATTATGGCTTATAACTAGTTAGAAGGGGTGGTCCCTTGGGGTTGGTCCCAGTGCTACAATTACTGACATGTGTATTACTGTTGCATGATTTGACATTAAAGGGAATAACATCTAATGCTGGAATCTGTATTATATATGCATCGTTTTATTTATTTCCATACCCACCAATAAAAAAAACATCAAAAATTTATTAGAAATTCCACACTTTATGCAATGCCAGTATCTAGACTTTTTGCGAATATGCATATTGCTTTCTGGATGCCCAGTTGCCGTTTTAGACAGGACACAATGACATACTGGCATCAGGAGCACTGTTTCTTTGCATTCAAAGCTTGTTTACAAGGATAACTTTTGGGTGGAAACGAACATCAAAATGAGTTCTTATGCAATATTCCGATGTACTACAAACACTGGTCATCATAGGGAACACACATTTATGCTAAGATTCCTTATGAATAAAATTATGTTGAAACTTAGATGTCATACGTTTCGCGGAAGCCTGTCTGAGCTTAGAGATCGCAACCGTCTTCGGACCATTTTCAAAGTTATTCTTTCGATTGCAGCCATCTTACTATGGTCAATATAAGGGCAAATACATTTCAAACAGATACTATGTATTTAACGTAAGAAATATATGTTGTGTAAACCATAAAATAACCACTAGTATGCCGATGTATGAAGGAAGAGTTGTATATTTCATATGTATAACTCTTTAAATCCGGGAGTAGAATCACAATTGTTACTATGGCTCAATTGGTAGACACGTTCGCTAGGTGTGTTCCTTTTACAATTAGAAAAAATACTGGTTCGAACAGCACATGAAATTTTTTTGTCACTGTCACTTTTTGTTTAAATTTTCACAAAATAATGCAGACCATTTTAAGTGTTATGTACATCAAAAGTTACAATGCCTCCTTCAATCATACATCGGCATACTACGTAGTGCTATTAATGTACAGTGTACCATATAAAATTTTTGTCTGAAGAAATTTTTTGGTAATGTATGCGTGGATTATCTTCTGTGGGCATCTATTGATACAATTACTCAGAAGTCAGAAAACAAACCGAAGACAACACAGAACCTGATGCTCAGTCAGGCCTCCAAGAAACCTCTGGCTTCAATTTTGTAAAAAAAAATAATATCGCACATTAATTTATTATGATGCTCATTTCAACCCAGAAACTATCCTTGTATTAAACATGCTTTGTATGTAGAAAGGGTCCGCCTGTCATCTTTGATGCCACAATACCACGTGATCGCTTTACTAATTAATTTTTAGTTTTCTACGTGAATTGCTATGCCGATGGGTTTAAAATCGAATTTATACTACAAATGTATTTTTATTTATTTTTTAATGTTGTAAAATGTTACATACATACTCTTTATGTATACATGGAAAACAAATGTTAGGTAATGCCTTGTTTCTATTCCCTTTAAACTGTTCTATCTAGATTTGAAAAGTTACTGACCCACCCAAAAAGTTACTGGCCCGAATATTGGAAAAAAAATAGGCAGTGGCTACGCGTACGTGAGCCGTAAGTTTAGTTTCTCTTTAATTTTTGGTTTACATGAGCTATATTTTTTAGCATTGTTTGTCTAAAGGTACGGCATTCGTTCGATAGGCGCATATGCATGATATGAGTCTTATCTTTAGTAGTGTCAGTTGCAAAAGTGTGAGTTTCCCCGCACATGCATGTTTATATACATAAGCTCTACTGCCATATCTTTAGAACTCAAGATTTAAAAGTATGCCGAAAACATCGCTCCCTCGTGTCATTCCGCCGTATCGATGCGACAAGATTCCCGCAACATGCGTGTGCAGAATTAAAAAACACATGTGCATCCTCACGTACGGTTAGGCCATGTGTCTAAAGTCATGATACGGCTCATGTACGCCTAGACACTTCGAACAAAATATCCTGCTACCGAGGTGCCCGTCACTTTAGAATACCAAGTTTTGACAGGAGTGACATCATGAAGACTTTCTGAAGCTCTTATGTTCTGTTTTATAATGTTAATTTTTCAGATTGCAGCAATAAAAGAGAGAACTCAACAATAAACGAAATGTTATACTTTTAGTTTTAAAGGGGCACTGTATGGGATTGAACCTTCCACTCGTAACGGCAAAATTTGGCCGACCCGCGAGAGGCAGCACCGTCAGTACCTAAAAATATCTTGTTAACGTTGACGATGTTGCGCAGCCGAGTGGTGGACAAAACTGCGACAACTGACAAGACAAGCGTGCCGCGTGATAACTGTTGTTGCTATTTTTAACTCATGGCTTTTAAAAATGATCCTGGACAGTGCAGTTGTGGAAACATCTGTAATAGATTGGAAAAGAGAGGCGCGTGTGTGTGTTTGATTCAAACGTCAAAAAGAAATGTTTAGGTACTGACGGTGCTGCCTCCTCGCGGGTCGGCCAAATTTTGCCGTTACGAGTGGAAGGTTCAATCCCATACACTTGATACAGTGCCCCTTTAATCGTGGTTTCAGTCTGCCAATATAAAATCTGAGGCGCTAATCGTCGTTTACCCATTCACACTATACAATTTTAGCACATTTATTTATAGACTATTACATGGATTACTACATATTACGAGAAAAATGTATTATGATCCGGTTACATAATTCGATTCCACGATTGCCCAACTGACACGCGGTGTCAGTTACTTATATTATCGCCCACCAAAAAACGGTACTATAACTGGAATACCGAGCTAAGTTCATTGTTTGTAAACCTGTAACTATAGCAAACCTGATTTCCTACCTCTGTTGCTATCCATTCTGCCAGAAACGCGGTGTATAATACACGGAATGTCGCTGCAGTTGCATTATGCACGGTAAATGGACATGCAAAGCATGCAACGTCATTTCCTGGCACGAAGTTCAGCGCCAATCAACGGTCAGCTTCAGGCAAAGGCATTTCTCGGAAGCGGGTTTTTTTGTATTTAATACTACGCGCAATGGCGATTAGCCATTAATCGCTTCTGATAGGATTTGGACTAGATAATAAGTTTATCGAGATTCAGACAATTGTGCATTTTCTTTTAAGAATGTTTTTTTTTACTATGTAGCGGGGAACGCCAATTCCAAGAAAATAGCCGAATATATTAGTCATACGCTAATATTTCATAGCCCAACAAGCCGTGAGGTGGCAGCACTTTTGAGCCCCTCATGTTCTCCAAACAGCCCAAACTTGGGCTAACGCAGGATTGTTAAACAGCCCAAACTTGGGCTAACGCAGGATTGTTTGTCTCTAGAATTAGTGAGTCCACATGTTATATTTTTACCCCCTGTGTGGGATCTTTTAGTTTTACTTCCCCTAGCATATAGACACCAGATAGAAGGGACCACGTGCACCGGCTTTTAGTGTCTCTCCCGAAAGACACAGGCAAAGTGAACGAAATTGCCGAAGTTTCGAAATGGCGGTAGGTGGTATTGAACCACCGATTGACATTCCGGCGCTCTACCACACTACGACCAGAGCTATCAGTTGTGGGAGCTGGGGCACTCCTAGACTAGGGCGACTAGAAATTAAGCCTAATAAGGAACGCCAATTCCAGGAAAATAGCCGAATATAATATTAGTCATACACTAATATTTCAGAACCCAACAAGCCATGAGGTGACAGCACTTTTGAGCCCTTGGCTACGACCAGAGCTATCAGGTGGGAGCTGCATGGGGCACTCCTAGACTAGGGTTAGCCTCGGTTACCCAGACTCCGTGAGGTGGCAGCACTTTTAAGCCCCCTCAACTCCGCCTGGGACAGTATATGGGCTTAAGTTTCTACATCCGGGCAGCCTAACCCCAGATTAGGGTAGAGACGCTGATTGGCTCTCAGGCCAACTATGAAATAAAAATTTAAATAACGATATAGTTTTACAAGATAATAATATCATATGAAAAGTATTCACCATTGAACTTATATTAACACAAAAGTAAGTAAAAATTCAAATTTACCGTTGTTTATAAATAAGAATTACGGCAGGATTAACCAGTATCCGTGAGGTGGCAGCATTGTCTAGCCCGACACGGATAGCATACAAATTAAATAAGGAAACCTTTTAATCAAATAATGCTGTATTATAAAAACTATTAAAAATTAAACTTATATTAACACAAAATAAATAGAAATACAAATTTGCAGTTGTTTATAAAATATATATTACGGCAGTGTCCGTGAGGTGGCAGCATTTTATAGATCACGGCTGCTACCCAAACAAAAGCCGTTAATGTAGCCAGACTGTCTTCTCGGCGTAGTTCCGCAGCCGACCGACAGTCGGTTAAGCGAGACTAGACTAGGGTCTGCGCACATATCTCACTCAATCTCGGACGTCTCGTTTAGTGCGGTGTGACGGTCTGGAACGTATATCTGGCCTACGATGTCGCTCCAGGTATGCGCATGCGTGCGCGACTGGCGTGGCGCCTCAGCTAGGTTGTCGGCCGATCAGCTTTCACCATGTCGAGACTGAGTTCATAACCCATGCAGTGGCGTAGCCAGAGGGGGCCATGCCCACCAATCCCTCAAAAAGTACGATGTTGGGGAATGAAAGACCAATAAATGACTGTCTGATTCATACCCAGATAGCATGCAAACGTTACATAAACGTTTGCATTTGGTTAGAACCGTTTTATTTTGGTTACGGTTAAATCTCTAACGTTCCCGAAACGTTATTTTTTTTTTTTTAGAAAGTAAATGTAGATCTACGTTAAATAAACGAGCAAAATAACGCCCAAAAAACGTTCGTACGTAAACGTTAAGCAAACGTTAATGCAAACGTTAAATTAATGCATGCTGTCTGGGTAGTACGCGTGGGTTTCAGGATCCCAGCGTAAGAATTTTTTCACAATCCTATCCTTTCGCAAACAAAATTTCATCAATCAAATAGGATTAAGAGCAATATCCAGACTTTCCCTTATTCCAACTTTTAGGTATAACTAGTTTCTTTTGCACGCATTACTGTTACATGCACAAATTACGGTTCTGACACATTGCAATGCACCCAAAACGAAAAAAAAATATATATATATTTCTGATTTTTCCTGTTCGCCCGCCTTTATCTTCAGCATGTACTTGTAATCAATGGTATACCATTGGCTCTTTTTTGTAAGGGTTCCAGACTGGTATATATACGCGCTAACCTTTGACATGCACGAATCATGCTCTGCAGTGTGCATAAAATAACGATAAACGGAAGTAGAACTACATTCTGGACCGGGTGACGTTCCAGACCGTCACATCGGCATTTGTTTTAAGTTTTTATTCCATCCGTTGACGTTGTGTGTCGAACATAAGAGCCCCATCTCGCATGAAACCGAGTCAAAGTTCGCCGCGCTTTTGTGGCAGCTGGTATCGCCACCTTACGGATGATTTGTAATTAAAGTCTGTTGTTTGGGTAACCGAGGCTAGAGTAATCATGGCGGCTCCTGGTAAAGTAAGGTCAGAAGATGAACTTGGCATGAAGTGGGACCGATGTTTGTCGGATACAGGCATCAAAATCGGTTAGCATCTTACATTAATCGTGTGCTAGCTTTGCAGACATCTTAAACTCCCATTGTGTTAAAGTCGCATAATAATGCCGACGTTTTGAGAAAACATGACGTCTGTATGCCCTCCCAAACTCCGTATTATCGCTACTCCCGGCATTGCCTTGTTCCTTGTTCTTCTGTTTGGTCGCTTCTGTTCGTGTTCTAACTTCTGATGTTGTTGAATAATTTGCCAAGTAACAATAAACGAAGAAAACTAAAAGCTCATTGACATGATTAGTGGCCCAGGGCTAGGGTATATAAATCGTTTACCAAACATTATTGGGGGCTAGTCGGGTCCGGCCTTACTTACCGCCACAAGAAAACTGTGGCCAAAACATATTGCATAAAAACTTGCTTGAAACGGTACCATGTGCATAAATCGTGAAAAACACTTGTCAAGTATCTGGGTCCACCTTAATTTTGTTGTTGTAAGGAGATATAGACGTCATGTCCCAAGTCACTTATGTCCCAAATATTGTGGACAATATGTCCCCAAAACAAGGTGCTATGTAACAGTTAAAATATGCAATGGGCTTGAAATATTCTCCAAAGAGTGCCAGCGTCAGTGTTAATATATCAACAAATTTATGTTAAGAGTCTTCTTCGCCTTTTCCCACTAGGTGGGGTCAGCGGCCCGAATTCTTGATTTCCAGAATGTTCTGTCCTGCGCATCGTCCGGGGTGATATGCAGTGTCTGCATATCCCTTCGGACGCCATCCATCCGTCTCCCCCTTGGCCTTTTTCCTGGCACTCTCATGTCACCAACTGCTCTCACTTCGTTTTCTTCCATTCTCTGCATGTGTCCATACCAGCGTAGTCTCATTTCTCTTACTTTCTCTTGTATGTTACTCACATTTAATTTATGTTAAGAGTAAAGTGCAGAAATAACATAAAAACTTAATAAATTTAGCACATATATGTGATTTGGGGCATAGCGTCCATATGTCATTATAAGTACCTGATATGTGCCATTCTGCATGTATGCAGTTGGTGATATTAGTGTGTGTGGTGTGTGTTGATGCAATCTGTGTCACTCTGGGCCTTAAAAGTATGACAGAATGATGCAAATTAACTAATGATAATGAAAAAATATGGGTGGGGTCAGGGCCAAGTTACCCTCAGTGCTAGACAAGTCAGTGTCATCGAATGTAGTGGCCAACATACGCTGGTCTTGAGGCAAAGTAAATGTATAGCCAATGCAATTTATTACTCATTAACAATAAATGAAAACATCAGAATTTATAAGATATTGGTTAGAACTTCACAAAAATGTAGTTTAAAAGGGGAAGAGTATATATCAGTGTTAACAGCATGTATTCCCCAAGTAACTGAGTTTGAAAATTCTGTAAAACTCCATTCTTTTGTTTATGATATACAAATGTGGGTGGACTTAGTGGCACGAGTTCGCAATCAACAAACTTCAGATTGGTACATATGCCGTACATTACTTGACAAGTGAATTAAATTATATACAAAGTTTCAAAACAATCAGACATTTGTGTTACTAATCATTTTCAGTAAGCCTTATATTGTGATTACTTATGTCTTCCTTTGGTTCATTATAAAATGAGCTTATGTTGCATGTTACAATAATAACTTCCTTTATGTTTGCAGCCAGTGGAATTGGCCTTGGCATTGTGTTTTCAGTCATTTTCTTCAGACGTAAGTAGCAGTTTTGTTATCCTTGATATATCTTTTGAAGTTGGTTATATCATTGCCTATGTTATGTCTATATGTCTTCTAATTCTAAACTGATGTCTCCTAATTCTAAACGTATCACTTTCCAATAATGTATACAGACATGTAGTGCTATGTTTATGTTGTGTAAAAAAAATGCTATAAATGTTTCACTGCGTGAATCTTTGGATTGTTGAGAAAAAGGTTTTCAGTACAGATATTTTAAGGAATTTTTTGCAGCTCAAGTTTGGTCGTAACAATATCAAATTGTATTTCCATTAAAATATACTGTGTAACATGACTTTTTAAAACACAGCAACATTCAAGTTTTATGGTAATAGTAATATTTATTTAGCAAGTCATATCCTAATTTCAGGAAGACCCTGGCCAGTTGCATTTGGTTCTGGAGTGGGCATTGGCATGGGTTATGCAAACTGCCAACATGACTTTGCTTCTCCACAGCTAATGTTTGGGCAGTTGAAAAAGGTAAGTCTAAATGAAAAATGTAAATAACCAAGTTGCATGTCCAGTCTTGGTTGGATTATTTGTTTTATCATTGCATATTTGGGCATAAGTAGTCAGAAAGTAGATCGTCTGATTTCATCTTACTGTATAATAGCTTTTTATATAAGATTACTGTCATAGCATGTTGTTTCTTGCACAGCTTCCATCCCATTGCAATTATAGACTAGATTTTGTGACAGATGGACTGTGGTGCTGCCACCTGCTGGACTGCAATAACATAATGCCCTGCGTATTGTGTTATCTGCTCGAAATGCAAAGGCAGAAACCATTTCGCCAAAGTCTGTAAAGGGGGTGGATTCAGGAAGAAAGTCTACCAGCTAGAGACAGATCACCCTGATGATAATGGCTATCTCTTTGTGGGTACAGTCAAAGAAAGCAAAGCCACAAAGACAGAAAAGAAATGGCAAGCAGTGATACGTGTGAATGGTCACAGAGTAAACTTCAAGCTAGACACTGGTAGTGAGGCAAATATGCTACCAGCCACAGTGTACAAGCAGATGAAGTTGGTCAAGCTGGAGAAAACTAAGACTTTGTTGTATGCGTTTGGCGAAAATCAAGTGGTCCCACTAGGAACAGTCAAGCTCGACTGCACCACTGAAAAGGGACACAAGGAAAATCTGTTGTTCTACGTGACAAGCAACACAGATGTGCCAATACTAGGCAGCAAAGCATGCAACGACATGAATCTGGTCAAGCGTGTGTACGCATGCCAGCCAAGGCAAAGCTCTTCTATGACAAAAGAAGAAATGAAGCAGAATTACAGAGATGTATTCACGGGTGTGGGGCAGTACGAGAAGCGATATCACATGCAACTAAACCCAGATGTGAAAGGAGTGATTCAGCCCCCACGGAAAATGTATGCCACACAACCGAAACTGAAGGTAGTGCTCGACAAGCTGAAAGATCAGAACATCATAGCCGATGTTGACAAGCCTACTGAATGGGTTAGCAACCTAGTCATAGTCGAAAAGAAATCAGGAGCTCTTAGACTATGTCTCGATTCTCGACCACTAAACGCAGCCATCAAGCGAGAGCGGCACGTCATACCAACCCCAGCTGACATGCAAGCCCAGCTCTCTGGCAAGAAAGTTTTCACGGTGGTCGACATGAAGGATGGCTACTGGCATGTCAAGCTAAGTGACGAGTCATCCTACTTCTGCACCTTCAACACACCATGGGGAAGGAAACGCTTTCTTAGAATGCCCTTTGGGATCTCATCAGCCAGTGAGATAATGCAGAAGAGAAACGAAGAGACATTTGGCGACATTCAAGGAGTTCACGTGATTGCCGATGACTTGATCATTGCAGCAACAGATGATCAGGAGCACGACATCATCATGGACAGAGTGCTACAGCGATACAGCGAGCACGTGACAAAGGAGTCAAGTTCAACAGTGACAAAATTCAATTCAAGATCAGTGAGGTCGAATACATGGGCAACCTTGTTTCATCTGAGGGCCTGAAGCCAGACCCCAAGAAGATAGAGGCAATTGTCAATGTGCCCAAGCCAACGGATGTCACCTCACTGCAGCGCCTGCTTGGTATGGTCAAATACCTGGCACAGTACATTCCCAATGAGTCAGCAATCACCCAACCACTGAGGGAACTGCTAAAGAAAGATGCAGAAGGGGCATGGCATCCAGCGCTTGACAATCTCAAAGCTGTGCTAACCAGCAAACCAGCACTTGCCTTCTATGTCAGACAGCCAGTCACAATTCAAGCTGACGCATCGCAATCAGGCTTAGGCGCATGTATACTGCAGAAAGGAAAACCCGTTGCGTATGCATCTCGTGCCATTACGCAAGCGGAGCAAACTATGCTCAGATTGAAAAGGAGATGTTGGCAATCTGCTTCGCCACATCAAAGTTCCATCAGTACGTGTATGGCAAGTCTGCGGTCAGTGTGCAAACTGATCATAAACCGCTCGAAAGTATCCTGAAGAAGCCAATATGCAAGGCACCACCAAGACTACAGAGACTGATGCTGCGGCTACAACCCTATGACCTAGACGTGCATTACGTGCCAGGGAAGTACATGTATCTTGCTGATACACTATCCCGTGCGTGTATTCCCGGTGAAGGCAACGCAGAGATGGAAGAGGAATTGAGCAGAGTAGTTCACAGCCTTGTGCTCAACATCCCGGTCAGTGCGAACAAACTGTCTGAGATACGTCAAGCAACTGAACAAGATCCAACGTTGACAAAAGTCAGGAATCTCATCATGACAGGATGGCCAAAATCCAGGAAAAGCGTTCCGCCTGAAGTGCAAAGCTTGTGGAACATCAGAGACGAACTCCACGTAGCAGAAGGCATCATATTCGTTGGTGAAAGGGTGTTGATCCCAGCTACACTTCATCAGCGTATGTTACGTCTCATCCATGAAAGTCACATGGGAGCGGAGAAATGCAAAGCACGTGCACGAACTCTCGTCGAACTGTCATGTATTGGCCTGGGATGTCTCCAAATGTTCAGTGTGCATAAAACATCAGAAAAACCTGCAACGAGAGCCTATGATACCGCATGACATTCCTGATGGAAGATGGCAGAAGCTAGCCATGGATATCATGACATACCATGGATGCGACTTTCTGGTAGTAGTCTACTACTACTCGAAATACCCAGAGCTGTCACAGCTACCGGACAAGACAGCCAGCACAATCATCACACACACGAAAAGCATTTGTGCCCGACATGGGATTCCAGAAGAAATCGTGAGTGATAACATGCCTTTCGGTAGTCGTGAGTTCAAGGACTTTGCCTATGAATGGGGTATAAAGACGACAACATCAAGCCCGACATATGCACAGGCCAACAGGCAAGCTGAGAGGTTTGTGCAAACTCTCAAGGGATTGTTAAAGAAAGCGGACGAGGAAGGTCGTGATCCCTACCTTGCACTACTCGAATACAGAAACACACCCATTTCTGGTCTCCAGTATACTCCGTCCCAAATGCTGATGAGCAGACTGCTTCGATCTAAGCTGCCAACGAAGCAGAGTTTGCTGCAACCAAAGGTGGTGCAAGCGCATGACGATCTCACACGTCGACAACAGCGACAGAAGCTGTACTACGGCAAACGAGCATCGCCTTTGCAGAAGCTTAGTCCTGGTGATGTTGTCCGCGTTCAGAGGGAGCCGTCAATGGTCAGAAGCGCTCACGTTAATCCTCGCTCGTATCTGGTCCAGAGTCAGCACGGACAACTTCGACGAAACAGAAGGCACCTCAGCAAAACAAACGAACTAGCGCCGTTATTCTTGACAGCAACAGAAACGGCCTCAGTGAATCAACCGGTCACTACACCCTGTGTCGATGCTCCACAACTAAGAGAAGTACCAGCAGCTCCACCAGAACCGGCTGAGACACAAGAGACGCTGGTGACACACGACCGTGTTACCAGGAGTGGTCGCTTTGTAAAGACTCCAGCGAGATATCGTTGAACAATGTTAAGTAACACTTCTGTACCCGTATAGTTAATTCTTGAAATACGGGGGATGTGACAGATGGACTGTGGTGCTGCCACCTGCTGGACTGCAATAACATTGAGTTGTTACTTTTGCCATTTTTGGAGTAATAAAACTACTTCCGTTCTGTTACACATTTGATCGACACGTGCTGTTATAAATCACACAACATTACAACATTTCATCAGGTAAAACATGTTTTTGATTAGGCTTAAGCTGTTTACAGAACAGCTCTGGAAATATGCAGAAATATCAACGTTAATTCCAGATAAGCTCTGGAAATACGCGCGGATGTTACCGTTATTTCCAGGCTGGATGTGGACATGACTGCATACCTCCTTAGTGATATTTTTAATGAAAATACATGGATAGACTAACGACTTCAAATAATATTTGTGTATGTTTAAAACATGTGCCTGTTTAATTGATTATGGAACGATCTACCACGCAATTTGAGTGGAGTACCGCAGGGATCAGTATTGGGACCTATTTTGTTCTTAATATATATCAATGATTTGGATGATGATATAACAAGCAAGGTGTTGAAGTTTGTGGATGTACAAAAGTGTTTAGAAAAATTGAAAGTGATGCAGATAGACAGCAATTACAAGATGATCTAAATAAGTTGAATGAATGGTCTGAGAAGTGGCAAATGCTGTTTAATTATTGGATGTGTAAGTGCCTCCACACAGGTCATGGAAATGAAGATGCACAATATACAATGGGTGATACTGTACTAAATACTACCGTAAAGGAAAAGGACTTAGGGTTAACTATTACCTAGGTAGTGCTGATATGAAGGTATCAGAACAGAGTGCAATTGCAGCAGCAAAGGGAAACCAAATTCTTGGATTAATTAGGCGAAATATAGTGTACAAGGAAAAAGAACTAATAATACCGCTGTACAAAACAATAGTTAGGCCTCATTTAGAATATTGCATACAGGCATGGAGGCCATATCGCAAGAAGGATATTGATATACTAGAAAGAGTACAAAGAAGAGCAACCAGAATGATACAAAAACTCAGGAATATTAGTTATGAAATGCGTCTAAAAGAATGTGGATTAACAACACTAGAAACCAGGAGAATGAGAGGAGATCAGATAGAAGTTTTTAAAATATTGAATGGGTATGAAAATATTGACAGAAATATATTTTTCTCTGTTAAGGAAGAGAGAAGGTCTAGAGGACATGGAATTACAATAGCAAAGAAGCAGTGTAGACTAGATATTAAAAAAAAATCATTTTCACAAAGAACAGTAAATGAATGGAACAGATTATCGGCTGATTGTATAGGTGCTAATAGTGTTAATATGTTTAAAAATATAATTGACATGTACCTAAAAAGGGCTGGGTACATTTAGATAGATAGGTTGGACTCTCGATAAGCAAAAGGGCTTCCTTGTCCACCTGCCATCTAGAGTTGATTCTCTAGGTGGCAATCTTGTTAAATCTTGACTCCTTAAAACCTTTTTATTCAAAAGAGCTTTTTACTCATGAACATTGACGGACGTTTGAAGATTTTAGGATTTACTTATTTATTATTCTGAGCTGCTTTTAGTATTTTTACATTCATAACATGCATTATTATAAGTATTTTTATTATTATAAGTATGTGTATTTTTATGATAATTTCTTTCGATATTTGATATGCTTCTTTCTAAGATTTGTTGTAACAGCGCCTTTGAACAAGGTAACTTGGATTTATGGCGCTATATAAATACTTTTATTATTATTATTTATTATAAGCTGATTAATGAACTTCTGGATTGCGTTGTGCAAAAATGTGTATTTCTGTTTCTTTAGATCGAGAAGAAAGCATCCCAGTGAAGCCTCTGCTATGAACGGACTGCATGAAATACAGTTCTATGGACAGCTTACCATTGTCTCAATATCCTAGATGGGCTAACAGTGGAAATGGCTCCTCGTATAGGAGCCCAGTCAGCAAGCTTGATATTTACACTAATGCAGATACAGTATATCACTAACAGAAATTAGGAAACACCCTCTCTTTACCTGTTTCTGAAAATATTGCTTGCACATTCTAATATTTATTTGCATTATTTGGTAAATTTATGTTGTGATGTTCCTGGTGAACTTTCGCCAGACCATTGGTGCAAATAGTTCCACTGAAGAATGGCGGGAAAATAATGTGCATTTTTGAAAATTATGTATGTTTGTGATTTGGAATTGTCAATGTAATAAATTGTTTGAATGTTTATGGTATTTATTACATCATTGTGGTTTATTGGAAGTATATACATAGTTGTTGTGCTCCTCTGGTTGACCCTGTTGTCAGGGGTGAGGTTGGCCGTGGTTGCTGTCATCTTTTCTATCAACAGTCTCCAACTCCTATCTTTTGCTGTTGTTCTCTATTCTCTGCCCACTCTTTCCAGATCTCTCTTAACACAGTCCTCTCATTTCATTCTCGGTCTTCCTCGCCTCCTTATTCCCTCCACCTTCTGGGCATCATCAGAACTGGTCAGCCAGGGTCAGAGCACAGATGAGCTACTTCCATATGAGTCGGGTGTTGGGAGGTTTGTCATTCATGCATATAAGTGATAGAAAAACACTAAATGTTTTAAGCACTCACAAAGACAAAATTCATGTGTAATTAGTTAGTACATGAATATGTGATTATTGTATGCTACAGACAGCATGGTTTCTTTTTACACATGCCTATCCTCATAAATACCCGTGCTGCATGTCAAAGGAATTTCACTGGAAATTGCAATGTGGTTGGGTCTCATCCATCATCTCTGGGAGACTATTCCATTCGTCAGTGCTTTGGCGTATATTTTTTATGTGTAATCGGCATCTTTCTTAAAATATTTTTAGGTTGTGCCCTCTTGTTTCGAATAATTTTCCCTCAATGTAAAAAATCTCATGTTTCCTCTACTATTTCTCGTTCTGCCTCTACACCCTCTTCCTGCATCCATCACTCGTTTTTACCCGTTCCCCTCGTTCCCATTAAATTCTAATTCAGGACAGTCATGGGTATTTGCACAATCGACACAAATGTCAAAGCTATTAATGCGATTCAAGGCATTCTTGGTCCTTTGTTTTTTGTCCGTGTGTAATACCTGTCATCATCATGCTTCATTGTCAGACAGTGCAATGCTTCGAAAGCAGTTGGACATTCCTAGCCTAACATGCGACCTCCAATAATGGTATGTTCTTAGTCCCGTGCCAAAACACACAGATAGACATTTAATTCGTTAATTCAGCCACCTCTGTCATGTTGTTTCTGACAGTAATTGCTACAAAATGTACAGCGACTGATAGCATGGATTCGTCGAAATGCAGTTCTCCTGGTTTTCAGTGCAAGACCAACTTCTCGTGTTTATGGTTGGTTCAAGTGGGATCGGGTGCAGCGTATATCCTACGATACTTAGCAAATGATGAACATCTGAGGATCACTGTAGTTGATTTCAACTAACATAGTGCAGTTTGCGACATCACCAGACACTAGGATATACAATTTTAAATAGATCTCGAAAAGGACAGTGACAATGGCTATACAGATAGCAAGATACAATTGCACGAAGATATATGTGTAATGTTGTTGTAGTATTCAGAATGACAACTATTGTTAGTATATTACATATATTGCCATGTGGTACAATCTCGACAAAACTCTATTGCTAACTTTCCTATTCAAACTAGCATGCATGCGAAGAAAAAACTTATAATCATTATGTGTAACTGTTAGAGTCGTTCTACTGTGATTATAATTACACAGATAATCCATTTTACCTTACATTTCACTAGGCTTTATTTGGGAACATAATTCTTTAATCTTCGTAATTTCACTAGCTGATTGGTGTCGATATAAATATATAAGGTAAACATATGGTATAACTAACTAATTTGTTTTAATCCAACTATCTTTGCTATATTAAAGTATGAATTCTTATATAGAATTTAAGTGATATGTATAATTATACACAACGAAATCTACATTTTAAAACAATTCCTTGGCAAATGTTATGATGGACAAAATGGCGGCGACCAGCTTGGTGCCACGCACATCTTCTGTTGTAAAATATACCTATCAATGAATCTGCATGATTAAATAATTATAGTTTCACACGTTATCATGTTTATAGTATCATGACGTAACATGACATGTAACCGATGTTTCAATACCATTTTACACACTAAATAACTTCACTTCATCGTCTGATAAGTTCATACCAGAATTTCATCAGTAAATCTCTCGTCGGGGTTTATATAACAATATAAGTAAAATGGCTGCCATCATCGCAACTGAGTACATCGATTGTAAAAGGGTATATCAGTGACCTTTGTGCAATGGAGGGTCACACCCGGCTTGGCATGCTGTGGCTTAGGGGCAGATATTACTCTCGCTTTCTCAATGTACATCTATTGTACAATGTACATCAGTTGCTACATCAGCAGATCTGTTGTGATGGATGAAGGTTGTGATGTTCCTTGCCAGGGAACGTTGTGAAGAGCAACCAGTGTGGTTTCCGAGCTCAATTAAGCATAGTGCTTTAGATGTATTATATAGGCAGTATTGTCCCGGTGTCCCCAGGCCACTTCCTGATTCCCTCTTGTTTTGATTTTTCAGTCAAACTCACCTCACACAAACCATTTGATGGTGTGTGTGTGTTTTTTCATTAAATATTAATAATTATATTTTTCTTATATAGCACTCATCTAAACAACTGTTCTGGGACGCATTATAATTGTAAGAGTTAACAGTATGCATGCAATCTTAAATATTTGTAAATACCAAAATGATAAGATCTATGCAATCATTACTGTTAAATAAAATAAATATATTTTCGGCGAAGTTACGAAGCCGGGCGAGAGTCGATTGAACGAGACTTTCAAGTTAGGTAGCAACATATTTTTAATAGGGTATTTCAAAGTGATAAATGAAATAAAATTGCAAAATAAATGTGAACAAAGGCTAAATCATAAAAAAGCAGTAAAACAGGCATATTTATGTTTGACTACAAATGTACAAATGCTGCGAACATGCCCTCTTTTAATAATAACATAGCTTTAGTCACAATCTTATTCTTAGTCGATTAATAAAAAAAAATCGTTGTTACGTTTCAAATCCAGTGTTAAAGTTGGCTGACGCTCAGTAGTCCGACATCCGTCCGCAGTATGCAAATTGGATGGGTCCCGTGCTGCCCGAAATCTTCTAAGCGGTTTCCGGTATATCTTCCGTTTCCGTCTTTGGTGTTTGGCAACAACGATTTTATTTTACATACGTTTGTATTTCAATAGTTTTACTTGTGCACAAACTGAATGTTTTATATGGTATACACAGTTGTTTCTTGGGTTGTCAAGATGGGGGCCGTTACAAATGTTTTAACGGCCTCGTGACACCAGCGACAGTCTTGAGTTGAGGACACTAGACAGCTGTTCAGCATCACAATTCACATGCACCCGGCCCCGGGCTATGTCAATGTCAATACCCCCCACCCGA
Source organism: Oasisia sp. SBJ-2009 (assembly GCA_964017155.1). Lineage (NCBI taxonomy): Eukaryota > Metazoa > Annelida > Polychaeta > Sabellida > Siboglinidae > Oasisia > Oasisia sp. SBJ-2009. The sequence continues at coordinate 24,598,298 of OZ024862.1, forward strand.
CATAACATGGACCAGTTTCATGGGGAGCCGAATGTTTCGGCCTAAAGCGTGTTCGGCCGCTTAGCCCGAACTGTTCATTTTTGCAAGCAGTGAATTGTGACCTGTCCTGGGCCGGAACAACTGTTATTTGCAACTATTGTAACATGGGCGTGCCCAGAATCGTCTGCCCTGCTTCTGTTTTTAAATCAGATTTTTGCATGCACGTCAACTTGTGTATTCTTAGCAGGAACCGATTTAGATTTTTCACCACCAAAGCACACTTCACACTTTAATGTCTTCTATCCACTGGCAATGCTTATTTCTATTTTATATTACTATTTAGTATATTTTATGCCTTTTCTAGAAAGGTTACATAATATTATACGCATAAATTCCGTAAAACAAAACCAATAAATCACACTTGTTCGAGGCAAATAACTTTCGCTTCCTTCAACGCGTAGCAGACGTATTTGGTTCTGCAGGAAAGCCCAGAATGTCTACTGTCTGGACCAGAACGTACACTTGGGAGTGTTCTACCAGTGCCTGGCTATAAACCTTCCATCCAGAAGCACTTAAAATGCACATAAACATATTTATTCTTAAAATTGATCAATTACGTCAAATTAACAAATATAGTGTTATGTAAATTATATTTATTTTTATTATGTTCACTCCCATGTTGCAGACGTGATATCATTCACATCTGTTTCGCTTGTGCCATTCCACTGATGCCGCTTCGATGTACAGTTTTACATCTGATTAATAAATAAAATAATATGATTAAAATATCCCTACATGATATAGAAACATAAAAAATAGTATTGGAATGTCAGGAGAAATTATACTAAAATGTAATAAATATGTAAAATAAATAAATAGTTTAAAAGGTCAATTTCATGAGTTCCATATTATTTCTTATTGTACAATAGATCGTCCTAACTCTCGTCATTGTTCTGTGTTGAGTGCACGCAAAACGTAGACGTGCGACCTATGCATTGCTGGTCTGCATTCAACGCCCTTAGGCTTAGTAGACATCGGCGGTCGGCCATTGTATGTCTTAGCCCCTGTGTCGACGGCGAAATAGTTTTTAATCTCTCACTGAGCGGGAGTGTCTGGCGGCATGCGAAGCACGTGCCCAAATAAGCTCCATCTTGCTGTTACAGTGGTTTGACTTATTGGACAGCATCGGCACCGCTGGTATGGTGCTTTATTCTAAATACGATGGGGCCAATATATACTGATGATTTAGCATAGACGATGGCAGTGGTACGCATCCAGGCAATGTAATTCGTAAATGACAATAATATATATATATATATAATAACTAAAAAAAGTGAAACTTTTAGTACAACATCTCCACCCACACATAATTAGTTTGTTTTTGTAGAGTTTTGCAAATTTATTCAACCACAAATAATGTCAACTACAATAACAACCGTCTAGATATATGTTGTGTGGATTTTTACATATATCGGAAAGGTAATTGAGCTGGGATTGCTTTCAGATCACAATGAGGTGATGTGAACTACTATCCACACACAGATGTCAACGATGGCCGTCATTTTCATGCACAAACGTGCCATCTGGATTGTGTTGGCAGCCATCTTGTCCCTGTTTGTGTACAATGAGTTCTTAGTCTACTACATAGTGCTGCTACAGTGTCACTGGCCTCAGTTGGATGACGGCCGGGCCGATCCTGACATCACACCAACGTCACGGATGCCTCTCAAGGCAATGATCATGTCCGACACTCATCTACTCGGGTCAAGGGAAGGCCATTGGTTTGACAGGTTACGCAGGTAAGTCTTGTGTGTCAATGGGAAACAAAATGTGTTGCTTGTACCATATTCTCAGACAGATTGTCACCCAGAGAATAACTCCAGATAGCATGTGGGCAACGGCACCTTCGGAAGTTTGTTTTAACAGAGGTCAAACATAGGAGCTGTCAATCCCACCTTGTAAAAGTTACAGGATTGTTTTTTTTGGTATAACAATAATTATAAGTACACACATTTGTATGTATTGTATAATAGTATGTGAACAAGAAATTTTGTGTGTGTGTTTGTATGATTGTATAACAAAATCATGTACTTTCAACAAATCTTGTACCTACTTGGGGTCAAATAAACGTTTTGGTTAAACTGTTTTTATCTGATGTTTCATTTAATTGGTCACTGATTAACTGGTGATGTCACTCACTGTAAGCACAATATCGACCCATGAATGAGTGAGTGGATGATCAAATGCTTATTGCCAACATTTCCTGTTACAAAATAATACTAAATCTAAGTATATATGGGATAGACTCTAAACGAATAAATGTTATATATGTATAAATTAATTAAATTAATATATATATATATTTGTTAATGCTTAGCATACAGTTCTAGTATTTCCGTTACATGCGTTGTACTCCTCTTACAAATGAACTCACATTTGAGTAATGTTAATTAAGAAGCTGTTATGACCTTTTCAGAGAATGGCAGATGGAGAGGTCATTTCAGACCGCTCTCACGTTATTCAACCCAGAAGTCATTTTTGTCTTAGGTAAGCATAAACATCAACATTGGCTGAGATTCACAAAGTATTATTTTAAAATGTCTAACTTTTGTCTTTACATACAGGTATCGACTGGTCATATTTTTTAGCTTCTACAAAGATACAGTGTAATATCACAGAGCGACAAGAACATGCATTTTCTTCTTTATATTTATTATTATATTCTTTATATACATTGACCATGATTGTCTATGAATGATTTTATATTGTCTAAAGTTTTCATATTGGCTATGACAAAATGTTTATGTTAGTTATCGGTTAATTATTATAATTTTTGTCTTCGTTTTTTTGTCCTAGTGACTGGACACCAAACCTAATATGCATAAAGGCAAAATACATAGTATTGTCTTAAATATAAACCTTAATTTTTATAGATGACTACCTTTCTGCATCTTGCTTGGACTTACCTTTGATCAGATGACCTAAGGATGCAGTTCTGTTGCAGGGGATCTGTTTGATGAGGGGAAATGGTGCAGCGACAGAGAATTCAAGTACTACGTAAAGAGATTCAGCAAAATGTTTCGTCGCAGTTCGCACAATGATATGCACATTCTGGTTGGAAATCATGACATTGGCTTTCACTCAATGTAAGTGGTGTTTTTTTCAGTCTTTGGACCTTTGGACTTTTGTCTGAAGAGTGGCAAAGTGAGAATACCCAGTAGTCAGAGATCATTGTCAATTCAAGTTAATGATCTGTTTGTACCACAGTTACATTGAATCATTATTAATTACAGTCATTTACAGCACATCTAAACTGGCAGTTAAACATTTCTGCTAGAATACCCTGCAGAATAATGTTGCAGGTTTTATGTCTTCTGTTAAAACTTTGGTTCTTCTGTCTTCTGTTCAAGTCACAGGCTTATGTCATGTCTCCTTTACCCAGACACTTGGGTTCTCAAGGTTTTGGGATGGATAAATAAGGATCGTTCCCACACCAAACGTGTTGATTGCGATACAACCATATTACTAAATACTGGGTGAACGAGGCAAGACTGTATAATTTATAATAGTGAGGTTTCTACAGATTAACTTGTTTTCAGCGAGGTTAATTGTCTTCGGTAGTAAAATATTAAATGAATCAGAAAACACTGCCATTATATAAATACCAATGAAATGTGACCCATGAATATAGTTTGCCCTTTTATGTCATGACCTAGTTTCTGGACACTCAAATGAAGTGTTCATTTGACACTCAAATGAAGTGTTCATTCAAATTTTTTTTTAATTGTAAATACTCAGTGGTTAATATAATATAAACATGTAAATAAAAATATGGATTTCATGGGAGAAAGTCCAACAGTGGGTGAATAGGAGATGGCATCACTAAGAAATCATTGCCTTGGTCGACACATTTCAATGATAAGTGAATATTCTTTCTTGTCCCACAGGATAGAAGACGACAAGCTGAAAAGGTTCTACAGGACTTACTCTGTCGAATCAGCAAAGATGGTGCGACTAAAGGACAACATATTTGTGTCACTCAATAGCATGGCATTTGAGGGGGATCGTTGTGACATGTGTCAAGAGGCAACACGCAGTCTCAACATCATTGCAGCGACTCTCGATTGTGCTAAGGTGAAGTCGTTGTGTAGTGACATAAATGACTTTTTAGAGAACATTTTTAGAGAACATTACATTTTATAATAGTCTGTGTAGTGTACATGTGTGTCGCATAACAGATAAACATGTCATAAACACGAATTGTGCCTTATAATTGTCAAATGTAGATTGAACTATTATTTTGAAGACATTATATATGTTTCAGTGACCTATGTAAAATATTTGATATTTTGCGTTTGATATGTATTTATGCAGCCGTTCAAAAGAAGTGTAATTAATATGGTTAGCTAGCAGCTAAGGATTTGATATTATGGTGTTGAGACTCTGGTATATTTGAAAGTTGAGATGGTGACAGTAATTTTCAAGACAAGTTACCTTAAGCTGCTCCTGCCAATCTATTACTTTACTGCATTTGACATTCCCCAAAGTAATTTTTAAGGTTGGTAATGATCAATTTTTTGTTTTCAAGGTTGGTAATGATCAATTTTTTATTTCCAAGGTTGGTAATGATCAATTTTATTTTCAGCATGGAAATGAAGATCCATCTTGCGGTGACACAGCGATTCCTTACACAAGACCAATCTTACTACAGGTGAGAACCTGGGAAGTGTCGTGTCGTGTCATGTCATGTACTATTTTCAAAAGTCATCTTTTGAAAATAGTTCGATAAAATGTATACAGAGTAGAATAGAATAGAACCACAGTTGTATACAAGAACATCAAACATTGACAACATACAAGTAGTTAACACATCTTTCGTTACTTTCACTGACTGTGAAATACTTAATTGTTGACTGTAGTTTGTGCGGGTTACCCAAAAAGCAATTTTAAAAGGACTAATGTCCTAGAACAGGGCAACTAACCAATTTTTTGAATATATATTTTATATTGATATTTTCAGCACTTTCCAATGTACCGAACGTCTGACAGTAACTGTACAGGAATAGATTCTGCACCACCCGATATGAAGAATGATCCTTTTATGCCAAAGTGGGATTGTCTCTCGAAGGAAGCCTCTGAGAAAGTGAGTGTCTCCACTGGTCTCTCAACCATTTGGTCATTAAGGCAACCAGCAAAACGGTTCATTTTCTGACGGAATAAAATGTCTTTGGTAGTTGACACATGATAGTTGTGGTGGTCATATTTATCAAATGTTAGTGCACACAATGGTATTGTTTACACATTTAATATATATATATATATATAAAGACAAGATTTTCACCTTGTATGAGATAAATAAGTTGTTTGGAATATTTCATGGACTAAATATATTTATATTTGTGTTGATAGTGTTAGCGATGTTAAACTTGTTTAATGTGTTTTTAGTCCTAGTAATATATATTTACTGTTTGTTATCAGCTTCATACGTTTATATGCAGCATGCACTGACATTATTGTTCTGCATATTGGTGCATCTTCTATTGTATTTTTAACGGCAAGGCCATCATAGTATGAAAACATCTTACCACAAACACCAGTGGACAATAAAACTAAGTTGTGTGAAGGGAATGCTCTGTGGTTTTCAAAAGTATTAACCATTAAACATTCAATATGTCAGTTATGTTTTGTAATAATGTGTTACCTTTAACATTAAGTTGTATTGATATTAATTTCTCATAATATATATGTGTGTCTATGTAATATGTATACATGTATATGTCCCACACTTTGTAATGATAGTGTAAATTAGTGCATATATGCATATTGCATAATTTGTTCATATCTTGGTCATCATGATGGATATTTGGATCACGAGAAATTAATATTAATACAACTTAATGTTAAATGCAACACATATATATTACAAAACATAATTGAAATATATATTGTTTAAAAAAATAGAGTAAGACTATGTACAACTTGTAAGCCTTATTTCTGAAATAGCTTTTGCCCTGAAACTTTGATGATCTCTAGCTGTACTGTGCGCTCTCACATATCATCCGTGTTCCTAATTGTCTGCTGATTTTTGTTTCTCACACCTCCGAGATAAGGTCCCTGGGGATACAGCTGCCGCAGTAATTCACGTATTATAATTCAAGTCCTATTTCAGATACTTCACCAGATCAGGCCTCGTATGATATTTGCGGGGCACACGCATAACTTCTGCTACCGTGAGCATGTCGACCATACACCTGAATGGACTCTAGCCTCCTTTAGCTGGAGATACAAGGCAACACCCAGCTTCCTCCTTGTAAGTCAATATAGAAGTCAACTCCTAACTTTCTCCTTGTAAGTCACTATACAAGTCAACTCCCAGCTTCCTCCTTAAGTCAATACAGAAGTCAACTCCTAGCTTTCTCCTTGTAAGTCACTATACAAGTCAACTCCCAGCTTCCTCCTTGTAAGTCAATATAGAAGTCAACTCCCAGCTTCCTCCTTGTAAGTCAATATAGAAGTCAACTCCTTGTAAGTCATTATATAAATCTACTGCCAGCTTCCTCCTTGTAAGTCAATATAGAAGTCAACTCCCAGCTTCCTCCTTGTAAGTCAATATAGAAGTCAACTCCTTGTAAGTCATTATATAAATCTACTGCCAGCTTCCTCCTTGTAAGTCACTATACAAGTCAACTCTCAGCTTCCTCCTTGTAAGTCATTATATAGACCTATTGCCAGCTTCCGCCTTGTAAGCCACTATACAAGTCAACTCTCAGCTTCCTCTTTGTTACTTTGTAAGTCAATATAGAAGTAAACTCCTAGCTTCCTCCTTGTAAGTCACTATACAAGTCAACTTCCAGCTTCCTCCCTGTAAGATTAACTGTTTAAGCTTACACAGAACGTCTGAGTTACGTTGTCTTCAACTTGTTGTAGGTGACAATAAGCAACAATAACCAGGCTGTGAAGAAATGCTACCTCCCCAGTGAAGTGACTGTGGTATATACCTATGTAATCGGAGTCATCATCATTTTCGCGTGGATTGTTCTTCCAAAGAAATTCTATGGGTACCGGCCACCATCAGTAGAAAAATCACGCTAGCATAGGACCAAGTTCACATACATCTGTTAAATTTTTATTTACATACAAATTCTATGTCATCATATATATGTATATACATATCTTGTTTTATGGAGATAATTCATTGCAAAAATGGACCAGGATTACTTTTAGGAAATGGATCGAGTTGGTACTTCAGCAAGTACAATGAAGATGCGGTAGCATGCAATCAAAATCCTTCCGATTTATACGGCGTAATAAATTTGTTAGTAAACGGGCACAATGTAACAAATACAATTAAAATATATTTTTTATTACCATAAAATTGTTATGTTATGTGTTTGTGATTTAATTATCTGTGCATGTTTGTATGCGCCAGTTCACAGTCCCAGGTAAAATAAATGAATTATTTATAATCAGTATGAATTAAGTTTTCTGGTATAATGGTCTCCCCAGACTCCCTTTGTATGTTATTGCATAGTGTAAAGAAAAATCATGTAAGGAATATAGGCTAAACTGTTGTTTTTCATTTCATGTTACCCCATATGAAAATGCATAAATTGTTAAGATATATTTGCAATAGTTTTGCCTTCGTTAATGTGTGCTGTAGACACGAATTAAAAATAAATAACAAACTCTTCTTTCAATACAATACAAATTTATAGATCGGAACATTTTGAATAATATTTACACAGACAGACACCACTACCCATCAGTAGACGTTTCTCACAAAAATATGCATTGTCTCAATTAACATACACTGTACGTAATGTATGTAGATAATATTATATATACAGTATAAATATACATGTATGGGTTTCTTAATCTTTAGTCATGTTGACATGAGCCTAACCAATTTGTAACTTGGACAGCTTACATGTTGCACTATAATTTACCAACGTGTTTTGTGATGTGATTTACAAAAGTGCTCCTTCGTCATAGCTACCGTCGTCGATACTTACCTTTCTTCTGCAACCGAATGGTAATCAGAATACTTTATAAAACGTTATATTCCATTATCACAGCACCTTTCCGCAGGTATTGCTCCCTAACATTTAGCAACAGTCTTGAATCTGTACAGCACACCACCATTGCTTTGGTGCGTTTCCTATCCAGATGGTTGTCCACGTACGAACTTGGCAAGATCAGGTTGTGCCTGGCTGCCATATGTTGGGCCCCAGTAGTACCATTTGCGGAGGCCATGGGACTGTTCGGCTAAGTAGTTGATGCCATCAACAACGTATGGTTTCACGTCAGTATTTTCTAGCAAAATCCGGCCCCGGTCTATTAGTTTGGCAAACGCCTGCAAAAAAGAGTGAGATAATATATTATTTGTAGTTATAATGGTTTTGCAGTGATTATTATTCATAGTAACTAGTGATGTGTTTTGAAATATGACTTCTTTTTATGGCTTTGATATTGCAAGTACTAAAAGATGAGACCCCCATGTCGGGAACAATGCAATACCCCAAAACATCCGATAGTGGGGCATAGACTCAAAGAGGAAAAAGGCGATTTACAACAGAAAGGAACTGGAAAATATATTTTAAGCAGCAGTGAAGCATCTTGTTCGATGGCTTATGCTCTGTATGAGTAGATGGGTCTAAGGAGTTATGAACGTTGACAGGAAAACTGTATGGGTGGGGGGGGGGGGGGGGTTTGGTTATCAACACATGTAGCAAAAAAATCACAGCAATTGCTACCTATCTAGTGGAACATACATTATTGCACATAGGTCCTATTGTGGATTTGGAACCAGAGTAGTTTCTTTGCAACCATGTCACACCAGATCGTAGTGGTTTGGAGAACTTTTTTGATCTTGCAAATGTACCTGTTTCGCTGGTGGCTTTTAGGTACAATTTGGATGAGGTTCTGTGTTTCTGGGCTATGTAAGTTTTAGAAATGACCCCTAGGTGCGTAAGAGACTGACCAGACAGGCAGACTCCTCGTGGTCATTGCCCCAGATGTAGATGTTGGACAGAGTCGTGTTGGTGGACAGACACTCGGCCAGAGAACACAGACCCTTGCCCCGGATCTCATTACTCACAAGAACCAGTCTGAAACACAAGAGATGGGGTCACAGAGATAACAATAGATGTGGACACAGATATGACAATAGATGGGGTCACAGAGATAACACAAGAGATGGGGTCACAGAGATAACACAAGAGATGGGGTCACAGAGATAACACAAGAGACTGGGTCACAGAGATAACACAAAAGATGGGGTCACTGAGATAATACAAGAGATGGGGTCACAGAGACAACACAAGAGATGGGGTCACAGAGACAACACAGGAGATGGGGTCACAGAGACAACACAGGAGATGGGGTCACAGAGACAACACAAGAGATGGGGGTCACAGAGACAACACAGGAGATTGGGTCACAGAGACAACACAAGAGATGGGGTCACAGAGATAATACAGGAGATGGGGTCACAGAGACAACACAAGAGATGGGGTCATAGAGACAACACAAGAGATGGGGTCACAGAGATAATACAGGAGAGGGGGTCACAGAGACAACACAAGAGATGGGGTCACAGAGACAACACAAGAGATGGGGTCACAGAGGCAACACAAGAGATGGGGTCACAGAGACAACACAGGAGATGGGGTCACAGAGACAATACAAGAGATGGGGTCACAGAGACAACACAGGAGATGGGGTCACAGAGATAACACAAGAGATGGGGTCACAGAGATAACACAAGAGATTGGGTCACAGAGATAATACAAGAGATAGGGTCACAGAGACAACACAAGAGATGGGGTCACAGAGACAACACAGGAGATGGGGTCACAGAGACAACACAGGAGATGGGGTCACAGAGACAATACAGGAGATGGGGTCACAGAGACAACACAAGAGATGGGGTCACAGAGACAATACAGGAGATGGGGTCACAGAGACAACACAAGAGATGGGGTCACAGAGATAATACAGGAGATGGGGTCACAGAGACAACACAAGAGATGGGGTCACAGAGACAACACAAGAGATGGGGTCACAGAGATAATACAGGAGATGGGGTCACAGAGACAACACAAGAGATGGGGTCACAGAGACAACACAGGAGATGGTGTCACAGAGACAACACAGGAGATGGGGTCACAGAGACAACACAGGAGATGGGGTCACAGAGACAACACAGGAGATGGGGTCACAGAGACAACACAGGAGATGGGGTCACAGAGACAACACAGGAGATGGGGTCACAGAGACAACACAGGAGATGGGGTCACAGAGACAACACAGGAGATGGGGTCACAGAGACAACACAAGAGATGGGGTTACAGAGATAATACAGGAGATGGGGTCACAGAGACAACACAAGAGATGGGGTCACAGAGACAACACAGGAGATGGGGTCACAGAGACAACACAGGAGATGGGGTCACAGAGACAACACAGGAGATGGGGTCACAGAGACAACACAAGATATGGGGTCACAGAGATAATACAGGAGATGGGGTCACAGAGACAACACAAGAGATGGGGTCACAGAGACAACACAGGAGATGGGGTCACAGAGACAACACAGGAGATGGGGTCACAGAGACAACACAAGAGATGGGGTCACAGAGACAATACAGGAGATGGGGTCACAGAGACAACACAAGAGATGGGGTCACAGAGACAATACAGGAGATGGGGTCACAGAGACAACACAAGAGATGGGGTCACAGAGACAACACAGGAGATGGGGTCACAGAGACAACACAGGAGATGGGGGTCACAGAGACAACACAGGAGATGGGGTCACAGAGACAACACAAGAGATGGGGTCACAGAGATAACACAAGAGATGGGGTCACAGAGATAACACAAGAGATGGGGTCACAGAGATAACACAAGAGATTGGGTCACAGAGATAACACAAAAGATGGGGTCACTGAGATAATACAAGAGATGGGGTCACAGAGACAACACAAGAGATGGGGTCACAGAGACAACACCGGAGATGGGGTCACAGAGACAACAGAGGAGATGGGGTCACAGAGATAACACAAGAGATGGGGTCACAGAGATAATACAAGAGATGGGGTCACAGAGACAACACAGGAGATGGGGTCACAGAGATAATACAAGAGATGGGGTCACAGAGACAACACAGGAGATGGGGTCACAGAGACAACACAGGAGATGGGGTCACAGAGACAACACAAGAGATGGGGGTCACAGAGACAACACAGGAGATGGGGTCACAGAGACAACACAAGAGATGGGGTCACAGAGATAATACAGGAGATGGGGTCACAGAGACAACACAAGAGATGGGGTCATAGAGACAACACAAGAGATGGGGTCACAGAGATAATACAGGAGAGGGGGTCACAGAGACAACACAAGAGATGGGGTCACAGAGACAACACAAGAGATGGGGTCACAGAGACAACACAAGAGATGGGGTCATAGAGACAACACAAGAGATGGGGTCACAGAGATAATACAGGAGATGGGGTCACAGAGGCAACACAAGAGATGGGGTCACAGAGACAACACAGGAGATGGGGTCACAGAGACAATACAAGAGATGGGGTCACAGAGACAACACAGGAGATGGGGTCACAGAGATAACACAAGAGATGGGGTCACAGAGACAACACAAGAGATGGGGTCACAGAGATAACACAAGAGATTGGGTCACAGAGATAATACAAGAGATAGGGTCACAGAGACAACACAAGAGATGGGGTCACAGAGACAACACAGGAGATGGGGTCACAGAGACAACACAGGAGATGGGGTCACAGAGATAATACAGGAGATGGGGTCACAGAGATAATACAAGAGATGGGGTCACAGAGACAACACAGGAGATGGGGTCACAGAGACAACACAGGATATGGGGTCACAGAGACAACACAGGAGATGGGGTCACAGAGACAACACAAGAGATGGGGTCACAGAGACAATACAGGAGATGGGGTCACAGAGACAACACAAGAGATGGGGTCACAGAGACAATACAGGAGATGGGGTCACAGAGACAACACAAGAGATGGGGTCACAGAGATAATACAGGAGATGGGGTCACAGAGACAACACAAGAGATGGGGTCACAGAGACAACACAAGAGATGGGGTCACAGAGATAATACAGGAGATGGGGTCACAGAGACAACACAAGAGATGGGGTCACAGAGACAACACAGGAGATGGTGTCACAGAGACAACACAGGAGATGGGGTCACAGAGACAACACAGGAGATGGGGTCACAGAGACAACACAGGAGATGGGGTCACAGAGACAACACAGGAGATGGGGTCACAGAGACAACACAGGAGATGGGGTCACAGAGACAACACAGGAGATGGGGTCACAGAGACAACACAAGAGATGGGGTCACAGAGACAACACAAGAGATGGGGTTACAGAGATAATACAGGAGATGGGGTCACAGAGACAACACAAGAGATGGGGTCACAGAGACAACACAGGAGATGGGGTCACAGAGACAACACAGGAGATGGGGTCACAGAGACAACACAAGATATGGGGTCACAGAGATAATACAGGAGATGGGGTCACAGAGATAACACAGGAGATGGGGTCACAGAGACAACACAAGAGATGGGGTCACAGAGACAACACAGGAGATGGGGTCACAGAGACAACACAGGAGATGGGGTCACAGAGACAACACAAGAGATGGGGTCACAGAGACAATACAGGAGATGGGGTCACAGAGACAACACAAGAGATGGGGTCACAGAGACAATACAGGAGATGGGGTCACAGAGACAACACAAGAGATGGGGTCACAGAGATAATACAGGAGATGGGGTCACAGAGACAACACAAGAGATGGGGTCACAGAGACAACACAAGAGATGGGGTCACAGAGATAATACAGGAGATGGGGTCACAGAGACAACACAAGAGATGGGGTCACAGAGACAACACAGGAGATGGGGTCACAGAGACAACACAGGAGATGGGGTCACAGAGACAACACAGGAGATGGGGGTCACAGAGACAACACAGGAGATGGGGTCACAGAGACAACACAAGAGATGGGGTCACAGAGATAATACAGGAGATGGGGTCACAGAGACAACACAAGAGATGGGGTCACAGAGACAACACAGGAGATGGGGTCACAGAGACAACACAGGAGATGGGGTCACAGAGACAACACAGGAGATGGGGTCACAGAGACAACACAGGAGATGGGGTCACAGAGACAACACAGGAGATGGGGTCACAGAGACAACACAGGAGATCGGGTCACAGAGACACAGGAGATCGGGTCACAGAGACACATCAAATGATTACGGTAAGTGAGAACAAGGATTAGAAAGCAGTACATACGTTGTTAAGTTGGTGTTCAGGCCTGAGAGAGCATCAGCTATGAGCAAGGCTCCATCGTTTCCAATGCGGTTGAAGCCAATGTCTAAGATCTTCAGTGGTGTGTTTTGCTTGAGCAGTTTCGCAATTGACTTTGCTCCATCGCGTGTGATTCGGTTACTACAGAACATACAATGCATAAGTTTTAAATATGCCCATTTTCATAAAAAATGTAATTGGTTTTCTGAATAAGTTTGGTTTAAAAAGGAAATTCAGCGCTGATCAATTAATAATGAGTGTGTGACGTTAATGGCGCAACAAGAGTTGTTTTTGAAATCGTTCCTCCTGTCTTACTAATCACTGTGTTTCCAAACCTGCCAATATTTTCTCAAAGTGGTAGACATTGTTACCAGGACTGGCTAAAAAAGTCAACAAAGTGTTTCCTCAGTGAGAGCCATTTTATATCTTGGAAAGAAAACTTTATTATTTGCATTAATTAAAAACTAATGCTTTCTGTTAAATGTTATTTTGTGTACTTGTGACCACAAGAGTGGGGTCAATGAAGTGACCCACCAGCCGATGTTGAGGTAAGTGAGACAGAAGTTATCCTTGAGACTCTCCATCAGTCGGTCGCAGCCAAAGTCTGTCATGTCATGCTTCATCATGTGCAGTTCCTCCAAATTGCTGTTCATCTGACACCAACATACAACACAATGCACTACTTTGTTGCAGTGTTTTATTTTATGTACTTTATTCAGTGAAGGCTGACTAAAATAATCTATTATTTTGTGTGTAATTGTGGTAGTCACCAGTCGGCAGCACTGCACATACCAACTACCCCTTTTACACACCACTGCACACACTTAACCCAGCCCACTATATAAACCCCCAACACACCCAGATTAGGCGCGCCAAACCAGATCCAAGAGTTCGAGAAGACCATTCCTCAGACTCTGGATCCACGGCGACACAATCAGACTACAGTCTACACTACAGTCTACAACGTCGTCTGTACGCTGCCTACCCAGTCACTACAGGACCTATGTAAAGAGCGGCTAATGTAAGTGCCATTATTCTACACATACGCTCTTTACCACATTGGTACCAGAAGTGTAAGAAAAAAGTAGCTCCACGCACCTTGGAAGGCCAACGTATAAAGTCAATTAAACATTGACAACTACGTCGCACATTCCAAATGTCAATTTGACTGTATAAAGTGAATGTTGCGAGATACCTAACCGCGTAGTGACATGGGCGTGGTCCAATTGGCAGATGCACACAACGACTTCGCGGACAATGCACATTGTCCACTAGCATAGTTAACCATTTATTGACCTGACTATAGAGACAAAACTGGTTCAACTAGCTATCTAATTGAAACAATACTGCTGGTTAATGCAAATTCGCTGACATTAGTCAATAAGTCGAAAGCACCAACCTGTGTTCCGTTTCAAGAGTAGTTTAACTAGTTATAATTGATATTGCTTGTACAGTTGATATCAGTCGGGAAAATCAATCGTCATGATTCCACTGTTTTTCAACACTAGTTGTTACATTATACATAACTACAAGTAATATGTGTAGCCACACAACAATACAACATGGCACCACCAAAGAAGCCAAAACAAACCCAGAGTAAAGAGAATGCTGACTCAGAGTCCGACACTTTAGAAGATGATAAGCAAAAGCCCGAAATGGACATGGGTAGCATCGCACAGACACTCAAACAGTTGAGTGACAGCTTTCATATAATGAGTGACAGGTTTGACAGAAATGATTCTACAATGCAATCGATACACAAAACACTAATACAAATAAACGAAAGAGTAGACAGACAGGAAGCAACAGTGCGTGCTTTACAGGCTAAAGTGTTCGGCCCCGAAAGAGGCCCGGTTGTGGAAATCTGTGCCGGGTTCTCTGTTGGAGCTAAACAAAAGTATCCACATGAAGATTCAACAGCAAACACATGGGGGGACATAGGTGACACTAAGTACCAACACGAACAAGGGTCCATGTCAACGGAGACAATGCGAAATGACACTAGAGACACCTTTCCACCCAGCACTCATGACGGTCCACAACGCTATCCAGGTGATCGACCTAGCTATGATCGGTACACCGAACCTAGGGATGACTTTCCAATGGAACGTCCGAAACATGGCCGACGACGCCCTGACACTAGGAGTGGTGTCGGGGCACCACATCGGCCAAGTGACAGAAATGTCACCATCGACAAGTTCGATGGCAAGCCCGGTGAATGGGATAACTGGATCCACCAGTTCGAGTTTATAGCTGAGGACTGGGACTCAGACGAGAAGATGACACGATTGGTGTCATGTCTCCGAGGGCCAGCCCTCACTGCTCATAGGAGTCTTCCAAGAGAGGAACGTTACGACTATGAGGGTTGCATCTCATACCTATGTATGAGATATGGCCACTCTAGACCTGTCGCTAGGACAACACTGAGAGCAGAGTTGTCTGTACTCAAACAAGAGGAGGGAGAGAGCGTGGATACCTTTGCAGATAGGGTGTATGCGCTAACGGTAGAGGCCTATCCCAATATGCACAAAGACTTATATAATCGTCTATCGGTGCCAGCCTTCCTACGAGGCATCCGAGATCGGAGTGCTGCACAGGAAGCTATGAAGTTTAGTGACTCTGCCACAATACGAACAGCGGTAGAGGCGGTACTGCACATCCAGTGTGCAACACGTACGTTTGGTGGTCGCAACCTGTCCAACCGACAAGTTGCCTTCAGCGATGAGTGTGCAGTCAATTTGACCGAAAAACACGCAGAAGAGACAACATTGGTTGCCCAGGTAGTGGACAACCGAGTCTTCCCGGGTGATTGGCAGCGGCCTGTCATAAAGGGTGTCACCGTCAGTCATCAGACGGTGGCCATCAAAACCACATACGGTGTGCACCCTCGACTGGCCAAATCGATCACGAATAAGACTTGGGAAATGGTGCAGAACAAAATCGGCAGTCCAGATTGCATCGCAATAGGTGAGTGCGGTCTTGACTACACAGAGCCACCGCACTCCCTTCCCAGCCAACGGAAGCTATTTGGAGAGCACATTGCCTTAGCCAAGGAGCTGGAGAAGCCACTAGTTCTCCACTTGCGTGGAAATGCACATGTCCCCTTTTCATCGGTGATGTCTGAAACACTGGGCATGCTGAACAAGCACACCCATCAACGCCAGTTGATACACGTGCACTGTTTCACAGGCACCATTACCGACTACAGACAATGGGTAGGAAACTATTCCAACACTGTTTTTGGAATCACCAATAAGTCAGTATCAGCATCTGGCTTCAGCGAGCTAGCCCGGCAAATTGATTTATATCGTCTGGTGCTAGAGACAGATGCCCCGCTGTTGTCATCACAAGGCCGCAACCACGGGCACCCCTACGAGGTGGTGCACCAGGCACGCTACATCGCTTCGCTGCATAATGTGCCAAGTTGGGTAGTGCTCCGTGTAGCCAACCTCAACGCGCAAGCGTTTTATAAAGTATAAAGTGACTCCGTGGGAGCCGGGCATCAGCCCACTTGTGCTCCACGTCGAGAGCTTATATATTGCACTTGCACTGAATGGTCATACATTTGACTAGCATTTAATGTTTACATTAATTTATAAGCGACTCCGCGAGAGCCGGGCATCAGCCCAGGTGCTCCGCGTCGAGAGCTTATACATTGCACTCGCACTAAAGGTGACTAGCACTTCACATTTATATTAATATATTATTGTTATTGTTAAGAATTATGTTCAACTATTAATTTGCTCCCTGTTCGTACTTATAAGTACGATAACGAATAATTATTAAATTATTATTTGCAAATTTATTATCGATACAATTAAATAAAAAGTATGATGAAATTATGTGTATATGTAATTATGTGGAAATATAACAAAGGTATATATATATATGTATATGTATGTATATGTATATATATATGTATAAGATATCAATATTATGTTGTCGGCGACCAAAACGTTATAAGGGGGGAGGAATGTGGTAGTCACCAGTCGGCAGCACTGCACATACCAACTACCCCTTTTACACACCACTGCACACACTTAACCCAGCCCACTATATAAACCCCCAACACACCCAGATTAGGCGCGCCAAACCAGATCCAAGAGTTCGAGAAGACCATTCCTCAGACTCTGGATCCACGGCGACACAATCAGACTACAGTCTACACTACAGTCTACAACGTCGTCTGTACGCTGCCTACCCAGTCACTACAGGACCTACGTAAAGAGCGGCTAATGTAAGTGCCATTATTCTACACATACGCTCTTTACCACATAATCATGCTTTATGCATTAATCCACAAAAGTGGGAATTTATGCTTTGCAAATGCAATATTGCTTTTACAGCTGGAACCCGGAAATAAAGTCTATTTGAATCAACAGATGATGCATTAAGATTCAATGTATGATTTATTGTCCTTGTTGTACCAAATGTTGCCAATTCATCAAGGCAACCAACAGGGCAACAGGACACAGAGACAATGACAATACAATTAAGGCTCTTAAATATTTGTAAACACACATGACTCTTCCATACTGACCAAATTCACAATTAACTAGTCAAAATGTTACCAGCACACGTACATGCTGATATTACCACCCACAGAGAAAAGCAAGTCTTTGGAGTGACTCTTTAGATTGTGGCAATGTTTTATTTAAAGTAACAATTAAAGTAACCATTTATTTGACCTGTTAACATTAAGTTCATATACATTAGTTCAAACGTTATTTTTAATATGCATTTTTTTCTCACAATCAGGCATTGCACAACTAAATTATTTTGGTCCACATTTCATAGTGTCATTGTATGGTTTGGCCAAGTTATGATCTAATGAGGCATCATCTTGACTGCTATTAGGGGTTAATTTCATTAACATTGATATTTTGTTGAGATTATATATGTTTTTTTTTGCCTAAAATAAATGTATTCTTATGAACTCTTAAACCCGATTTTGCTGAAAACTTTCAATACAATGGCGCAGCAGGACATTGTCACTAGTGTGTCATGAAAATAGTGTCCTCGGTTATGAATATTTGCATTTAAGAAAAAATTCTTTTAATTTAACAATGGATTTTGTTTATTGATGAATTTTCCTTAAGAGCTCTTTATCTCAGTGAAATGGTCCACTGTACAGAGAGCAGGACACAGTGAGTCAGTGCGACACTCACCACGAGCATGCGTGCGTAGTGGACTGTTGTCTCTTCCTGACAACTTGTCAGAATCGGTCGGTTCACATTCAGAGCCTTCAGAGACTTGTTGAAGTTGAGCACTGTCGCAATGGCAATTGCCGACTCAGTCCCCTGAAATTACAACAGAAAGATCACGTTCAGACATCTGAATGCACTAGACAATTACTAATTATCAATTTAACTTGGTTGTTAATATTAATGTTTAATCTAACTTTTCTTTGTGCGTTACTGAATTCCATATGTTGCTAATCTGTCTGGGATACCAGAGATCTTACCTTAAAGCAGAACTAGAAAACAAACAGTGATACCTACCCGGGGTACCTAATTGTAATTAAAAAGCCTATGTCAACAGTTGCGGGAAAACTCACCAAGTCTGTGTCACCAATGTCAAGCTCACGAAGTGTCCCGTTGAGTTGTATGCACTCTGCGAAGTACATCCCTCCAATGTTTCCCATCTCGTTGCAACTTGCTTGCAGTGACAGAAGTGAGTTGTTGTTCTGCAACAAGAGGACTACAGAGTGAAAACATATAAAATCAAAAATACCTTTATTTATCCCTCATGGGGAAATTCTCTTGTGATATACAGCTCAAGAAATAAAAATATTAATAGTAAAGTATATGTTGTACAATAGAGCACAGTAAAACAAGTTTTTCGAATTATACATGATTAAAAGGAACATAATTTACATATCACAGCAATAATAATAATAAATAAATATATAATAAAAAACTTAATCATAAACCAGTTCATCATCTCATGTCTAAGGGACTCCAGCATGGGCAATAACCGTGGCCAGATATGCATCAGGAGATAGAGAGAAGGAGGGAAGGCAGATCGTTCATTTAGAAGATGGAGGGAGAAAGGGATCGATGAAGCAATGTTGATAGCGACTGAGTCTCAGCTGATGCAACTGAAAATGATGGTGAGATGGTAGCATATTGTAGCAGTGATACCAGGGATCCAGAGAGTAAGACATAATAACTGGAAAAAATCAAATATGTAACAACAGATTACGGACATCTGTTATCATGCAACAGTTTTGTATTTTAACCAATTCAATCAGTTATGCCATTTGAAGAGTTGTGTGCTACTAAAGTTGGAGTCTCCATCTTTTACAACAGGTAGTAGACCATATCGGGTACACACAGCTAAATATGTATACTTAACTAATGTATTTTGTTTTACAGAAATTAATTGCCATTTGGTACATCAGAGGCCCAATGGAACAAACGGACATTGTAAAATGTGGATCGGGTCACTAGGGGGGTGATATTGCCAGACTGCCTCCAAAGTGATCACATTAATTTATAGATGCAAGCACTATACCATACAGCCATCTTACATCAAGGTACAGTTATGACTTTGTAATAAGTTGTGTGTAATTACATCATAACTAATTACGTTGGCCTTATGATTACAGTGAGATCATTGTGGACATATGACCTTTCAAGACAGTACGTGACACCATTTATCCGTGAAGGGGTTTTATGATCTTCTTGTCTGACAGTCACATGACTGTGAAATTCCATATGCTGAAGAGATGCAGTCAAAATATATAGAGAAAACAAAAACGTTTCTTGAGAGGTAAATAATTTACTAAAGATGTTTTATGATGTTCTTACCAAACTTTCCATATGTTCTGTGAAGTTTTGTGAAAATGTCACGTAATTCCATATACTGTAAATGTACATTAGAAAAAGTGACAATGGGCACATCAA
The DNA here is from genome assembly GCA_964017155.1 of Oasisia sp. SBJ-2009. Lineage (NCBI taxonomy): Eukaryota > Metazoa > Annelida > Polychaeta > Sabellida > Siboglinidae > Oasisia > Oasisia sp. SBJ-2009. The sequence goes on from OZ024862.1 coordinate 24,618,571, forward strand.
AGTAATTTGATTTGAATCATTATAATATTGTATTAAAGAGTCATACTTACGTACAAGCCTTTAGTAATATATCTGGCTCCATCATCAGTCAAGAAGTTGCCCATCAGATTTAATTCTTTCAGTGTTGTTGTTTCCTATGCAAAAATAAATTGCCACATTAAAAACAAATGTTGTCAGAATTAATCCAAAGTAATTAAAAACAGACTAAAATGTTTTCTCTGACCAAATATTATTATTAATACAAATGCCTTTATATTTTCATTAACCTCCAAAATTCAGGAAGGGGAAATAAACAGCTACATGTATATATAATTATCTACAGGGCTTAGTTTGACCTACACCAGAGGGTGTCACTTGCGTTTATGCACAAACACACATACACATATGCACACACGTACATACACATATGTACATATATATATATGTATGTATATATATATATATATATATATATATATATATATATATATATATATATATATATATACATACACAGTCACACACTCCAACTGATTGTCTAAACATGGTAGTAATTTTTTTCAGTGACCTAAACCTGCTGTTAAATATTGTGTGAGAAAATCATTTTGTTTGTAAGCATCGACTATATTTACAACTAACCTATCACATCACATACACACAAAGTCAATTTCACAAAATATTCACAACAGATGTTTGAAAAAATGTTACAAACCATACGTAAAGACTTTCCATAGAAACAATGGAAATTTTAGCCAGAGTGTGCTGTCATTTACAGGCTCTAGCTGTCTCTTTGTATGTGTTGAGTCGACTTTTCCAGAAATAGCACAGCTAACCATAATAATGTTTTTTATATATAAAACAGACGTCATTCCTTTAAAAGCAGAGATGATTCTAAAAATGGCAGGGTTTGCCTGAGATATATATGTCGGAAGTTAAGCACATGCAGCCTGCGTATTGGGAAAGACCAACAGAAGTGTGACTAATTAGATGTATGACTGAACCCACCGCAAGCAAGAGGCCGAGATACTTGCAACCATCGTCTGTGATGTTGTTGTATCGCAGGTCGAGACTCACTACACACGTGTCCTCACAGAGTGTCTTATACACCAGCACCATGTCAAGGTCGTCAAGGCGCAGGATGGCTTCTGAATCAACCACAAGTTTGTTGTTTCCCGCCAGGTACAAGCGCACAGTTGTCGTTGGCAATCTGCAACACAGCATACCAATGCATGCATTGTGACAAACACACAGATTTGCTCTCAGTACTGCAAAGATTAAATGAAGCATGAAGTGGATACTGGCAATAACTATGCATGTTGATGCAGGACTATTCCAGAGGGCTCTAAAATACAATATTTGATTCCAGTTCTTCTGGTGTTTCCAGCATTTGCATGGCTATGTTCTGTTGATGATGAGTCTGCATATTGTGTGCTTACAATGCTATTGAATTATCTTATGAGGTCCTGTTTAACTATATACATGTAGTCAGCATTTTCCGGAACATTGTTGCAAAGCCCACCAGAGGCAGAGTGCTTTTTGTCCTCAGTGTTTCTTTTGCATAGCAATTTGAGATGGGATATCAACTTTATCTGATCTCTGAGCCTGGGATACACAATCCACAATTCTGAGAGCAGGTAGTTATTCTAAAAATAAATGACTGAACCCAGGCCACCATCATGACAGACAGCACTACATTATATATATTTGCCATTTAGTTCCTCTAGCAAGGCCGTCTAAAACATCTCCATTTTTTTTAAACATATCAACCAAGGCAAACAATTTACTGTACTAAATTCAAGGGTGAAGGATCTGAGTTTTAGCATGCTCTCTGTATGAATAGGAAAACGTCAAACATCTTAAATGACGCCTTACTTGCGCTGAATTTTGATCTCCTTCTTTAGCACCCTCATCACCAGGTGGCTACGGGTCGCACCGAGCTCCCTGCACACCTCCGCATACTTGTCGATGATCCCCTGGATGTCAGCCATTGTGACACTGCCACAGACCAGTCCTACAACAGCATGGCCCACCATCTCAGTTCACATAAACTTCAATACGGCAAAGCTACACAGCAGACAATTAGTTCAGTGTTCACACATTTGGTATCATTTTCTGAAAATTAAAATTGCCATAAGTTTTGAACACATCAAAATATTTAAATTCTGTAAACGGTATCTTGTTACCTATTATACATACAATGAACAATAAACATGGTAGTGATTTTGTTTGCAGGTCCCTAACCAGACTGCCCTGGACCTGGTTTGTACTTTTGTGAGGATGTGATAACTGTTAAATATGTCAACTTGAAATCTCTCTCAGATTCAAATCAAGGAGTTAAATATTTGAAGTGAACCATAATTATGGAAACATAATTGAAGACCCGCCTACCTTAATTTTCAGAACGAGCAAGCTAACCTCATTAAAATATATAAAACATCAAACACTGAATGTAAACACTGCTCGTGTTCCTTGTTGCTACAACAATGCGCGCCTCCTGCGAGAGCAGTTTAACCTCGTTTTAAATCGAGTACCGTAGCGCCATCTATATTCTGGGCGATAATAGGTTACAGACGGTGGCAACATGGCAGCGGAGAGCCGAGAAACGAAGACTCAGTTGTCAAGAAATCTGCTTGGAATGAAAGTTAGTAATACAGTAAATAACGGTGACGTCACATTCGTTATGCTTATTGTTCCTGATGTGTTACCTTGACGTGTAATTTATGAGAATCTTAATTTGGGAGACGTACGAATTTAGCTTGGTATATTATCGCCCATGCGGCGTAGACTGTCACTGTCAGACTCGGTCGGTTGCAATAATGAATGATTGCTTACTTGTTGGAGTACTATCCAAGTCGGTCGAGCTTATGTGTTAATTCATCTGCCATTATACGACCAACAATGGCAATGACATGATTTGGCTAATCATTTTTTTGGGAAATGGGACTTTTGCTTAGAGTTAGAGTGACTCCAAGTCCAACAAGATTTTTTCTGCGTTGGATCTTTACTTCCCCTTGCTTAGATGCCAGATAGCAGGGATAAACGGGCTAAATAGCAGCTAGAGCTTCCAAACAAAACAGGCATTGAAATTCATGCCCCGGTTCCACTAAACGACAACCCAACACTCTAACTGCCGTCACTTGTAATATAATTTGGTCAACTTCCTGTTGCCTGTTTCTAGATCCCTCAGATAATTGACAAATATTGTTTGTTTTGGAATTATGTTGCCATCCATGCAAGTCTTGTGACCTGTCCATCTGAGGTTTGTTTGCGTGAGTGTGGAATGATTGTTGTTTTTAGTATGTCTTTGTTTATAATATGATTTCTCCATATTAAACCCATCATGGACCTGATGTTGGTCATCAAATGTATAGGCTTAGCATGCAGCTGCATTATTTGTTTACAGTACTTACAGAATTCAGGCTTCAGCTCCATAGACCAGCCCGACGAGAACTATTGCTCTTACACACTGGTTGTTACACTTGAGTTCATATAAAAGTAACTATTGGCTTTTGATAAACTTGTGACAATGCTGTCTTGTTCTTTCAGTTTATGCAGCGGAGTGCTGCACGGAAGGAATACGAAAAGAATGAACTTAATCAGCAGCGGGTCATTGATGATGAACACTGGGTTCTCGACATACCAACACTAGAACAGGATGAGTGAGTATTACTTTGAGAGCAAGTTGCTTGGTTATAATCATTGAAACGTGAAGATAAATAGCATTTCAGTTCTGATGCATCTGCAACAAACTTATTTTCTAACCTGAACGTTGGGTTGTAACGAAGTTCTACAGTAAAAATGATGTACCTGACACGTCGCAGCAATAAAATAAGATACCTTAAGATTATAGAACAGTTTAAGAAAAACGTTTTGTCAGTAGTGCCTTCACTGCCTTGTGTGTTGACAGCAGTTGTCCCATGCTATTTAATTGTACACAGGGTGATCCAATTTTGCTCTAAGTGAGTACTTCGATAGTTTCATGTCCAGCAGAATTGCTGGTGTTAAATTTTGGTGTAAAAGTCAGTTAAATGTAATTTACTCTGCAGTTAAACTTACAAATGGGTTTTATGTTTTTCAGGAGCCAATACGTTGTAGAATCTAGCTATGCCAAGCTAAATTCTTTGCAATTTGGAAGGCAGTCGTACCAGAAGTTCAATCCAGAAATCGAGGTAATAATCAATTACAATCCATATGACTGCTGACAGTGACTAAATTATAAATATTGTATGCTCCAGGGCTGTGCCAAAGTACTTTGAAATATACTTAAGTACAAACACAAATACTTTTCATTGACAAAGTCAAGTTCAGAACAAGTACTTTACTGATGTACACCGTACTTGTACTTTTAGTGGCCCCTTTTGTATTTAATGGACGGAGTTATAAAATTATAATATGGATATAATTGTTTTTGTGAGGGAGATACTCTTGAGTATTGTTCTGAGCCCAGTGTAATGCAGACAGTATGAAGACAAATTCTGATTATTTTTCAATCCTTCAATAAGATAGGTACACGATTAATGAATGTTTTTCGATTTTAATCTTGCAGAAACTGATGCAGATTAACAATGCAGAGAAAGATCTAGCTGAGGCTGAGGAACGAGAGAAGGAAATAGGAGTATCAGACGATGAGATGACCGAAAGGTGAGAGAGGTCTTTCATTGGAATTCCCTGTGGCAATTCTCACGTATGACTATTTGTGTATAAAATGTAATGATTTTATGTTAGCTGTAAGATTATAGAGGTAATGGTTTCCTACAGTGGGTACTTATTCTAACAGTAATTTGTAAGAATACGTAGGAAGTGTTCATTGTTGGGAGTGTTATATCTATGCTGTATTAGCTAGGGGGCAAGAGATACACAAGACTATGGAGCAACAATAACATCAATCTACCAACTGGGTAAAGAGACAGACTTTTCATAGGGTTCAGTCCGCTGAATATGTTGTATTTGAAAGTATACGTTTAATAATTAGCAGGTAAAATACCAGTCTGTAAATGTTTTTAATGTATGTGTGACATTATCTGTCACTTGTGTGAACTTGCATTGATCATCCCTGTGTATTTTTAAATGCATTCAAAATAATAATAATCAGCATTTCATTAGCACCATAATCCATTTAAAATATACCCTTATATGAAATATGAATATATAATAATATAATAAACATTTCTATAGTTGTTTTATTCCACCTTGATATTATGCCAAGCAGTGCCCTATAAAGTTAGGAAATTTCAACACTTTTTCAGATATTCTTCACTGGTTGGAACAATCTCCAAGAAGTTTGCAAAGAAACGTCACAAATCTGATGGACAGATTAACACAAGCAAAGACACTGATGGCTCGACAGCCAAACGGATGAAGAAGAAACACAAAAAGCAGTTCATGAAACCCAGTGATGATTGACATAACAATTAGTTTAACCAAACATGTTATAGTTTTTTTAATGTTTGAGTATATTTAATAAACATTATTTATGCATGCATTTTCTTTTATTGTCTGTCCTAGATGTGCAGTGGTTTGTCATCATTGTACAGAAAACACTCTATTCTGGTGGAATTACTTGACTTGAATAGTTCCTTAGTTAGCATTATTGTATTATGTGTGCATATTGTTGGACTCTTCTTTGTAATTGGGAAAAGTTTACAAGATATATGTAAGTTAAAGTCATATTCTATCAGTCTTCGAGAAGGTCCATCCTTGCAAACCAGGGCTGTTTGTCATGCAAACTAGCCCTGACAAATCCCATGCGAGAAGTGCACAATTTAGCTGGATCAAACTAGTTTATTGATTTAGACGATTATGACTGAGTCACCTGTGAGAACTGCAAATATCCCACCTCTTGGGCTGTGGCTATCCTTGCAATTGGAGGGCTATTTGTTATGCAAATTGGCCCTGGCAGAAGTGCATTATTTAGTCCAGTCGAACTAGTTTTCTGAGTGCCAATTGTGACTGCTTCACTGATGAGAACAGCGCAAATACCCGCCAAAGTTTGAAAGCAGAAAATCAATTTCTGGGAATTCCAGTATAATGAATGACCCATCTGTCAAATCACATAAGCAGCTGAACAGTTTGTGTATTCAAGTATTTGCTTCTATATACTAATCATTGCAGGTAGCACGCGCAAAGTGTGACTGAAATCACCCAAACTTGTATCACACTCTTTGTGATGAGCTATTTCATTCGCTGAGTTTTATGTTCAGAGTTTTGCAAAGGGGTCATCCAGTGGTATACCATTGTCTGGTACTCAGATAATCAGCAACCCCTGGCGTAGCCATAGATGCCCCTCTAATCTCAGAAAATTAGCAGGGTATGGTACCGAGGACCAATAAATGGCTAATTGATTCTTAGGGTGGCAATGACCCAATGTACAGAGAAGATAGGAATGCCTATTAGGGTCAGTATGACTTTTCCTTCTCAGCCCTACCCTTGGGCAGTGGAATTGTTCATTATTCAAGTACCCAAAGTGGACGAATCCTCCACATGTCCTAGGCGACAAGCTTTTAATATCTTGCTCGTGTATATCGATGTCTGAGAACTTTAAGTAGCTTTTGCAATCACAAATTCCTCAGTGTCGCCACCTCGTGGATAAATTAATAATACGTTTCTGTGACGCTGTCGAAGTCTCAAGTCAAGAGGTCGGCGAGTCTGCAGCCATAAATATAGACTGGTATTTCTGCAACAGTTCTTCTAAATTCTAAAGCACACGATGTAAGCATTAGTGTATTTGTTTAGTTTCCACTTGCAACACATTTACTGTGCCTTCTTTAGTACAACTGACATGTAACCGAGTGGACATATTGGTACTGTTCAGCTCATTGACATGATTGGTGACATTGCGTAATTCTAGTATCGGTCAGTGACCGCCCCGGCATATGATATGGCTATGGGGGGAGTATGGCTATGAACGTCTCAAGAAGTCACATAATTAGTGTCCTAGACTATGGACATGCACACAAAATCACTAATAACTTTACCATGTTTATGATGGTGCACGTTTATTGTATGTATAATAGGTGACAATTTACCGTTTACAAAATTTAAACATCTTTATTAAACTTTTATGCATTCACAATCCTATGCCTATGAGTATGGCTATGACAATGACTGATAGTGATATGGCGATTTTAACTTTCAGAAAATGATACAAAATTTGTGACCACTGCACAGCCTGCTGTGTAGCATACCTTCATACCAGGCCTGGATCACTCAACTGAAATGCATTTGCAAACTGATATAACTTTATAGTTTGTCATAATTATATATTTGGAAAAACAATTTTTTGACCTCATTGTAGTGTGACATTGAGATGGGTACGACCTTAAAATAGCATTTTTTTTCTTATTCAAAAGAGCTTTTTACTCATAGACTTTGACGGACATTTAGTATTATTTATTGTTGCTTGAATGGACTTTTTATGTTTTTCAGGATTTACTTATTATTCTGAGCTGTTTTTAATACTCCGGCCTACATTCATGATACTTTTCTTTTTATAAGTGTATTTATTTCTTAATAATAATTTTTATTAAATATTTGATGCCATGTTTTTATGATCTTTAACTTTTAGTTTTGTTTTATAACAGGGTAACTTCGAACAGGGTAACTTGCAATACGGCGCTATAGAAATGCTTTTATTATTATATTCACCGCCATGTCCTTCTGTGTTTATCCTCAGCAACTTGAGGTTAGCCGATATATTTGAAGAGGGGTTTAATCTAGATATAAATGAAAAAGGGGAGGTGTGTACAGTATTTGTTTTTGATATGGGGGCTGGATATAAAATTATGGATGGTAGTATATGGTGAAAAACAGGGTTTAAAAAAAAAGTTCATTTGTTTTAAAGTTGATAAAAAGTCTGCGACAACCGGGTACTCCGTCAACACTGTCTTATGATGTGCTGATCTGTGTGTCTCTCTCTCTGTTTCCTGTCTGCATTACTTGAGACAGAGCGACATGACATGTATGCTATGACGGAGAGTTGAATCAGACAACAGATTGGTGTTGAAGCTGTGGTATAGCCCCCCCCCCCCCCAATATTTAATCATTCCAAAATAGTAGTTAGGACCAGGCAACTGTTTACACAGTCTCAGTGTGCAGACAATGAATAACTGAGCTGAGTAAGGGAGAGTTTGTGTATTTGACTTGTGTGGTTTTAAGCACCCAAACAGTACAAAGTGTATGTTTTGGTACTTATAAATAAGGAATGTGTTTGTGTTTCTTGTCCAGGTTCGACTGTCCATGGTGTATTGGCGGAGTCTCTGTCATCATGGCTGTCATCATTGGATATGTGTTTCGTATGTTCAGGTAAATAACTCTATCCATTAAAACACACCACAAGATAAACACTGACAGTGTCTTGCCCCATACCTCGATAGAGCATCAAACAACTGAATTACTACCTGAATAAGAGCAATATCTATCTTAGTCCTTAGAATAACATTCATTAACTTTTTTAACCAACTGATTACGAGCAATATCTATCTTAGAATAGCATGTACCTTTTTTCACCCATATTCAGGGCTTTATGCAGGATCAAATTATTGCCAGTCACATATTTTGGTTTGCCAGTCACATGTTTTGGTGGACACGTTGATGTTAACTGTTAAGCTAGTTTATAAACTTTCAAATTGTGCCTGATGACCTGAAATGGGCTACAAACACACATTTGACACCATTTACACTCACTTTCAAGGCATAACTAACAATATCTATGGTTTTGGACGACCTTTTTTTTTTGCTCCTTCATTTTTTACCTCGTCCACAACCCGTCCTCCATATTTCTACCCGTCCATATTCGTTTTTACCCGTCCAAATGACGGGTGGACGGGTCTCTAGATAAAGCTATGCCCATATTCTTCAAAGCTAAGAAAAACAGCTCTATGGTAGATGACCTAAACAAATTCAACTCTGTGGGCAATTGGCATAAAGATTATGAGCAGTATTAGTTTGATTACACATGCATGCAATATATTACATATTGAATATGTGGATACCGTTATGCTTTTGTAATTGCTTGCCTTTAATTACAGCCATATCATTTCATTATACTTATAGTTTATTACTGCACAGAAAATACTGTTGATGATTTAAAAACAAGTGAGGGGTGTGGTGTAAAATAAATAAATATAAACTACTTGAATTATTATGTGAAAAAAAGCATTGTTGAGAATATATTATTGAAATAATTTGACTTGATTTACGATTGTGATTTGAATGTGTTGAATGTCATACATTTATGTGTAATGAGGTTCTTCATCTTCACAGACCTAAGGCTCGTATAGGGAGGACTTGTCCCCCCGGTACGGTGCTCCTACACCAATACCCTCGGGGTGACTGGGCACCAAGCTTATCGCCCTTCCCAATCAAACTGGAGACTTACCTGAGAATGGCTAAGATACCTTACAAGGTAAGTGACCTGATTGGATTGTCTTGATGATTGATTTCCAGTGCCGTTAATTGCAAATGTATAATGGATTCGTTGTAAGCTCATGTATGTTCAAGATGTACTGTATCAAAACGTGATACATAAGGACTTTTCCGCTACCTATGTCTTGCATATTTATGCATAAATTGGGTGTTGTCTACGCAAACATCCGATCAATAATTGAGTTTACACAAACAATTTTGAGCAGGCTGCCATGTGCATGGTTAATTATGCAGTCTGATTATGGTGAATATTTCTGCATGTGTAGTGAACCATGCATCGACTGTTAATACCAGGGGTAGTTGTTAATTATGTCAAGTCCATAACCAGGTGATTTGGGAGCTCATCTGAATCGTCCCCAGAAATGACTCTTACCCAGATTCATGATGGCTGATGGTGTCCATGTATGTAGGTGAATGTAGCCTGAAGATAATGCCGATGTCACATTCCTCGTTTCGTCTCATTTTGTAGAATGACTTTACAGTAGCGGCGTCATCAAAGGGGAAGTGTCCATGGATGACGTACAATGGAGTTGACGTGGCTGACTCCCAGTTCTGTATAGACTTCCTCAACAAGGAGTTCTCTGTCGACCTCAACAAGCACTTGAGTGCAGAAGAGAGAGCAGTGGCCCTCGCATTCAGGAAACTCATTGAGGAAGACCTCTACTGGTAAGAGTGACACATCCTCATTGTGACACGGACGGACGGACGGACGGACGGACGGACGGACATTTATTTGAATCATGTAGTCATTTTACAAAATAAACCAATTAACATTTTATACGTAATTAACTCTACACAATTTTATTTTCAGAATAACTTTTATGAATTTGCAGAGTATGAAAAGCAACTTACTTTGCATGGTTTGGTCACCGATGTAAATTAGTCTCCCGTAGCATAACCTTTGAAATCTAACAATACGTTACATACATGAGTAGTTGTATTACTTGTATATATTTTATTTACTATGATATGGCTGTCCATACAAATGTAAACTTGTCAAATAAAATGTACATATACATGTTTTTGCGACTTTTCTTACTACATGGTAGTATTTGGCTGCATTGAACAAATTGTAAGCATTTCACTTAAAGAAACTTTTCAAAAACTGTTTTTTTGTATTGTATTTATTAAACATGTGTCAATATTGATACTCCTCGTACAGATTTGATTTTTTTGCTGCAGCACATTCTGTTGAGCGCTTCATGCAGCACTAATATACTCATGTGTTTATGCACTGGTGTTTATTAACTTCTGTCTGCGTTCCAATCATCGCTGTGTGTAGTGACGTGTGTTGTTGACGTCACTTAAGGTGTGGGCTGCTGGAGCACTGTGTGTAGTGACGTGTGTTGTTGACGTCACCTAAGGTGTGGGCTGCTGGAGCGATGGGTGTATGGAGACAAGCACTACGTGGCCAAGTTGGTGAAGCTGTCGTACATGGCCATCATGTACATCTCATACAAGCTTGGTCGGAGTGCGTGGGGCCATGGTATGGGCAGACACAGCCCTGAGGATGTCCGCAGCGTTGGAAAGATTGATCTACGGGCCCTGTCAACCTTCCTTGGTTAGTTGGCTGCTGGGGGTGTAACGTTATGCCAGTACATCCAACTACCGATACATCATGATAGTATGTGATGATATGGCACTGTATGTAGTGATTGCCAGTATCAATAGTACATTGAACTGTCAGCATCTTCCATCAGTGTTCATAAACATGCTTTTGCTTTGTTTATTTTGTCAAAAGGCCAACTCCTCTGCCCAGGATTGGGGGGGGGGGGCAGTAATTTGTAATGGGAAGTTTGCTGTCTAGAACGTGGCAAGTTAAAATCAAAGGGTATTGCGGTTAACTCTGCTCACCTCAGCATTATTGCCAATCAATTTTGTTTTAAAACTGGATGTTTTGTTTTCATTTGAACATGTTGCAGGTAGAATCTTTCAAACTGCGAACATTGTTCTAAGTTTAATAAAATAACTAAACACAAGTTGGCAGGCAGTAAACTTTCAACATGTATACAGTAGTCATAAGAATATGATATAAAACGAAAACATGAAACCTATGAGCTGGCTTCCTTGCTTTAGCTATACTTATCTGTCAGCCAATCACCAACAGTCATTGGTCATGGCAACAACATGTGGAATCGATTGAGTAATTTGTGGATTATAAAGGCAGCATTAACTGCTATTTTCTTGTGGCAACTGCAAGTATGACCACTGGTGTCAGTGCCTGTGTAGTTATTATGTGACAGTTTTGTTTCATTTTCAGGCAATAAAAAATTCTTCATGGGGGATGAACCAAGTGAAATAGATTGTGCCCTATTTGGTGCCTTAGCCCAGCTGAAATGGCACTTCGCACCAAATGTCTACACACAACTGCTCAAGGGTATTGTGTTCTTTATATACAGAACAGTCAGGGGACTGTTTCACTGGCATTTAGTTTACTCTTTAACATTGATTTCACTCCTTAACAATGATCTTGTACACCGAAAACTGACCAAGACTTTCATTGGTGTTTCATGGAATAGTGTCCCATCTCCCTGCTGATATGAGAGCATGTTTTAAATTTTGAATGAAAAGTATTGAATTTAACAGAGATCCTGTTGAATGATGGATTATTCTTAGGAGAATAATATTTTAGTGAAACAGTCCTCAATACTGTTACTGAGTAACATCTCTATAGAATGCTGACATATTTGCTAAGCGTATGCCCAGTGCTGATAAATCCAATACTCAGTAAGTCAGTTGCATCTAATTGGATATCTATGTAAGCTTAATTCAAGTAAAATTAATTAGAAATTAATTAGAAATTAATTAGAAATTAATTAGAAATTGGAACAGTTACCAGATAAAAGCATGCTTTTGTTGCCATTACTCTGACGAACAAAGTTAGGATCTGGCAAGTGTTGCATGCTGGTGACTTTTTTGCATGGTCTGTATTTGCAGATGAACTTGTGAACCTGTCGGACTATTGTGAGCGGGTGAAGGGTCGTGTCTGGCCTGACTGGGACGACTGCATCACTCACGGTGGAACACGGAAAGCGACAAAGTAACCCAACCGTGTCAGCGTTTACGAACACACTGCAAGCAGTTACATTTGGTTATCCTGCTGGTTTTATCATCACTGCGTTACAAAATGTTGTAAAAAACATTAATAAATAATTAAGTTAGCAAAGATTAATATAATTAAAATCAAACTATTGAGAAGTATGGATAGTTTAGTGGTTAGCACATTTGCCTTAAACAGTCAAGATAGACACGGTGTACAACATTGGGGACTGTGTATCCTTGTGACTCAGGGAATCATGTTAATGTCATTCCTGTCTCAGCTAGGGATGTAAAAGAACCACTGAGAGTGACAAACACCCCGACAGTGTCATGGTCGGCTTGGCATAAATATGAGACTATTGTTTCAGATGACAGCGAGTTTGTTCAGATTTTAGGTGCCAGTACAGAAAAAGCAGGTTTGCCAATATTGTTCTGTTTTAGGATCAAACAATTTTTGGGATTGGATTTTAAAATTTTGGCATGGGTTTTCAGAATGTGTTGATATTAAATCTGCAGAATACTCAGATTTTGCAGCAACGTTTTGCTTGTATTGTCTAGTGAGAACCAAGGTGATGGTGAACAAACTTTTTATTTGTTTAGGGGCTTGTTTGTCAAGAAGCCTACTTAATGTAACATAGTACTCATTAGTAAGAAGCTGGCAATGTTTGTAGCGTGTGTTGGCATCTCATGTGGGCTTCTGCTGGGGGAATGATGGAGTGAAAATTGATGCACAATAAACCGAGGTGGATTTTGAAGAACAAAAATGGCCTATGGCAATTGTACTACCTACTACTGGGTCTCATTGAAACCCATGTATAAATATAGTCTTTCAGATACAACTGGTGCAAACTGATGCAATAAACATTTGTAGTAAAACTACTCTCACATTGTTTGTTTTCTATTTTTATTTATTGTCAACACGCATTGAAAAACTTGTAGTACATTTTACCAATTTGTAAAATTGGAAGTTTTCTGTCCTTCCTCCAAACAACCGGTCATCTCTTCATCTATAAAAATATCACCATAAATGTGGTACTTGACATAATGTAAATCTGATACAAAGCAACATAACATTTCACTTGAAATTCATTCTGATACTAAAGTAAAATAATAAATTCCAATTGTACTGTAGTACAACTTTATAATAGAACAGCTTGTTTTGGAAATCACCAAAAAGCAGAGATGACCAAAAACTAGGATCACACCCAATAGTCTCCATGCAGAATTCATAGATCATGCCAAAATGCATTTTCAAAAGATCAACATATTTGCCTCTTGTTTGTAGTATATCAAACATGCATACCATCTTTCAAAAGTAATAGGAATTGCTTGGTACGAATGTACGTCTATGTACCTTGCAATGTTCACAACATCATGTAATTATTGTTGCCATTTCCTGAACATAAGAATTAAACATCCATTGATAAGTAACACTGCTGAATGATGCCAGGTATGAGCTCACGACACAAAATATATTTCAGCTTATTCAAACATGTATTACACGAAAGCCATATAAAAGGGGCCCAGCTACACCTTATGAAAACTAAATAAATGCTCTTGTACATGTAGATATCCTGTACCTGTACTTTGTATACGCAGTTTGCAATCCAATAACGTTTTATTCACGGTATTCAACACCTGGAAGTGACCAAAAACAAAACAATTTGGCACACTTATCAGGTGCCATCTACCCAACATGCCAACAGTACAGTAACCACACAAAAATATACAAGATGACGACTGCATATGTGCAAGACATACTGGCCGAAATCACACAACAAAAAACCACATAGTGCAACAAAAACCTATTTGCTCTCATTAAAGTCAATTAAAAACAAGACGCTTGATTTCAACAATGTCATTTTCTGCAAGCCACAAGAGGCTGTTCTGGCAACACATAATAGAAAATTGCTGTGCTTAGAAGATCTGCTCCAATTCCTGATGACCATTATCATAGTTATTTGCAACAAGAAACAGAATAAGTGAATAATTCCGAAAGCCAACAACACAATAGTCTGAAACCTTTTGAGACGCAAGTGCTCACCTATCGTGTCTCAGTATTTATGTTTCGTTTCCTATGGAATGCAACGTGCTGTACACCATTAAATGTGACTGTATCTGGTTTCTTTGCAAAATCAGCCCAAGCGTGTTACTGCACTATTGCCATTGAAAATACTAAGTAAATATATCTGTGCTTACAACATCAATTATATCAGTGAGAAAATGGTAAACCTTTGACAAATACATGCTGAAACTGTTGAATACAAATATGAAATAAACCACATACGATTAATGGAAAGTGCTTTAGCTCTCAGAGTTTTGTCCTATAACATTGGAACAAACAAAAAACGATTTCACATTGCATTACCCAAGTGCTCAGTCACGCGTAGAATCTGTAAAAACAGATATAAAGTGTGAATCTGATTAGCACACCTATAAACATTTGCAAATTCAGTTAGTTTGGAGAAAAACATGCAATTTAATCAGACAAACAACAAACTTCAATAGACTGAAATCTGTCTCCCATCAGTGTCCACTGCCTTTAGGTTTTTTGTACGTTGAGGAATTCTGTTTGACAAAAGGGCCGTTTCTTTAAGAAGAGCTCATAAAAAGTCCCATCACTAAACAGACGTTTTTAAATTTCAAAACCGACTTTAAGGAGCAAAATCAATAATGAAACAGTGGGGAGACAGATTAAACAGATCCATTTTGAGGACATTATCCTCAAAACACAGGGGGTGACAGCAGAACACTTGCCTCACCCATTAATCGAGGTACCCATTGGTACTTTGCCTCAGTTGCCTTCATTCAAGGAACAAGCTTTATTTCAAAGAACACCTCTTGGTAATGCCTGCTATTACCTGTCCGGCCAGCGACGACAGCTAGTTACAGTCTGTTCCCATTATTAAAATGCCCAAACTGGAAATACGTATTAAATCTAACACATTTAAGGTTTCAACCTGCCCACTAATGTTGCCACATCTGCTCCAAATCAAGTAAGCTTTTTTCTTACTGTCTGATGGTATCTTGGAGCCTTGAAATATGTTTCATACTGTAATTTAATTGGGTAATACATTTTTTGAAGGGTTACTATGCCAGGGATGGTGTTGTGATAAGCACATCCCATTTCAAGAGGAGGTTGCCTTGGTAATGATCACACACAGTGTGCTATCTTGAACAACAATCAAGTGACGTTATTTACAGCATCCAACACCGAGAACACGCAGCAACTCAATCAATTTCTTCCATTGTCATTGTCCCGTTTCCGTCGAGCAAGTCAGCGCTTTCACTTTTTGGGAAGCTGATGGTCGTCAAGCCAACAGGTGGCGTGTCGAGGCAGTCGGGAAGGTCAAGGGTCGGGGTGGTGTGGTCGACGGGATGGTCCCCACTGTACCAGTTGTCATCAAGGACGTTGTCGAAGAGATTCTGAATATCTGTGCCTGCAGTGTACTGAACCAGTTCTTGACCTGCAACCAAGGTCAAAGACAAGCCACAATTAGTTGTTATAGGCTGTTGTTGATGAACTGGTATATTTTGTATGACTCGTAGACAATTACTGTAATTTATTTTTTATTTTTTAATACAAAAATTAAACCTAAAAATGTTTGCATACAAACATGAATCAATCATAATTTCAACAAATCAGAACAAGGAACAACTGCATTGCAGTGCCCTCATGGTTACCACTGCATGGTCTCATTTACCAGTGGTGAAATCAAACAAGACAGAGGGAGTACGTACCACCTGTGCTGGTGTCAGAGAAACATGGAACAAGACAGAGAGGGAGTACGTACCACCTGTGCTGGTATCAGAGAAACATGGAACAAGACAGAGAGGGAGTACGTACCACCTGTGCTGGTATCAGAGAAACATGGAACAAGACAGAGAGGGAGTACGTACCACCTGTGCTGGTATCAGAGAAACATGGAACAAGACAGAGAGGGAGTACGTACCACCTGTGCTGGTGTCAGAGAAACATGGAACAAGACAGAGAGGGAGTACGTACCACCTGTGCTGGTATCAGAGAAACATGGAACAAGACAGAGGGAGTACGTACCACCTGTGCTGGTGTCAGAGAAACATGGAACAAGACAGAGAGGGAGTACGTACCACCTGTGTTGGTATCAGAGAAACATGAAACAAGACAGAGAGGGAATACGTACCACCTGTGTTGGTATCAGAGAAACATGAAACAAGACAGAGAGGGAATACGTACCACCTGTGTTGGTATCAGAGAAACATGGAACAAGACAGAGAGGGAGTACGTACCACCTGTGTTGGTATCAGAGAAACATGGAACAAGACAGAGGGAGTACGTACCACCTGTGTTGGTATCAGAGAAACATGGAACAAGACAGAGAGGGAATACGTACCACCTGTGTTGGTATCAGAGGGAGGGACTTCGGGAGTAGGGAGGATGTTTGCAGTGCTCCCTGCAGCCTCGGGTGCCATGGGAGTGTTGAGGGTTGATCCCAACTGTGACTCCTTATCCAGATGCTGCAGCTGGGAACAGAGAGAAACATCAGGTCAGGGGTCAGCCGAAATTTTTTATTCTAGAGGCCAACTCAAAAACATCTCCAAGGGCTCAAAAGTATTTTTTTTTTATTATCAGCTCAGGAAGTTTACCATTTATTTATTAGCTTATGGGGGTGATTTCTAAATTATTCTAAATATTAGGGTCAAAAACATCTTTACTTTGATGACGGCTAAAAGTCATCATTGAATAACATAAGCCTTATGATTTAAAATGATTAAAAAAGAAACAGAAAACACTTCATAGAATAGTAAGCAACTACACAAAGTGTAACTGTGTTGTGACTTCTAGCCATGACATCTGCAAATAACATGCATATTGTGCAAGCGGATAAAAGCCACTACTGGTAATAGAGCTGGCTAGCTGCAGGGTGTGGCTTTTTCTAAACCAGAACGACACAAGAGATTAAACCTACAGAATTCTATCCAAATCTTTAATTGGTTAGCATTTTGGTGTAATTCCATAATTATTGACCAGTTATAAGTTGCGATCAATGGATTAGAGCCAGGTAATTCTCTACTTAACTTTGTTCAAGACAACCAGATTGCAAATTGGCACCTGACACATCTGGTACAGGGCGTCCGATGTCATCATCATCATACACCAATTTGATCACCAGTTTGTTTTTAAAAGATCCACTCAGCTGTCGCTTGGGAAAGGGACAATGATGTTTATTTTAACTGAATACTTTACTGTTTTGTGTCACGGATCTTGGTAATGTTAATCTTTCAGTCAAATACAGGTTAAGATATTCATCAGTCTCCACACATGAATGATGTGATTCTAATAGTTTTTCAAAGAGGGACACTGAAAACTCAACAACTGTCTGATAGTGCCTGTACCCAAGGGATAGGGCACCCACTTCAGTTACACTATTACTAGAGCAAGTGTCTTAGCAGCAGCGAATCCACCACCCAAAGTGACCCACATGGCCTAACACTGAGGCTCTGTGAACCAGAGTGAATTTGTCCACGTCGCTGTGTGGGATCTTTTACGTCTCCTGGCATACACATGAGTCTGAAGAGAACAATTAGTTTTTATGTCTTCTGGAAATCACACATTATGTTGTACCTGATTCCCAAACTATATAACTAACAGGCTCACGCCTGAGGAAATGTTCCAAAATCACGACAGACAGTCCTCAGTTGTTTAAGGAAGATAAATTAGTACATGACAACAGTGTCCTAACTACACATGCACCAAGGGTATTGTGCAACAATACTTAGTGAAGCGCAAGCGTTAAGCAAAGCCAATGACAGTGCACCTGCTACCCAAGTGATACGTGTGATTCTACCATCTCTACACAGCTATATACATAACGAACACAAGACAATTCCAATGCCTTGTGACAAGTTCTGGGATGACTGACCAATACACGAGAGTACATGTTGATCAAATATATGGTTAAATTAGTAGTAAGATTGGATCTGATCACAACGATTCTGAATGATAACACATCAAACATATTCCAAGTTAAAACACCAGCCAGTTTGTAAACAAAGAAACGAAAAAAAGCACTTGTTAAATTCTGCTGGAATGTGTCACAGCTTTATGAACAGTGATTGTAATAGTCCACCCATCATTTGGATGAGTAAAATCTGTTTGTGATGGGTAGAAATGGCACTGGATGCAAAATAAAAAAATAAGGAGCAAAAACGATCTTCAAAATCTTAGATACTGTCAGTTACAGCTTGAAACTGAATACCACGTGTGTGTTTGTGTAATTTAATTCATCTCACAATACACACCTCACTTGGCTTGTATGTGTATGAGTTAACATGCATGTGTCCATCAAAGAAATTTATCCAGCATAAAGCCCCGATTTGACTGCATAATAAAGCAACATCAAAACAACCAAACAGAAACTTGGTACAATGATACAAGAGAAAGATACAAAAATAACTGACAAATACGTGATGAAATGGACAGTTCGCAAACAAAGCAAAGACGCCAGTAAGAAAGCTGAGCATTGCTGAATGGCTCCACCGCAGAAACCTACAGCATACAATGTTAGTTACGCCAATAACTTACCAAGTCTGAATTGAAAGTCATCGGATACTCTGGAGCAAACAACTGAAAAAGGAAATAAAAATATGGCTCTGTCTAGAAATACCCAACGTTAACTAAATCATGGAAATCATTTCACTGCCCCTATATGATTTAGAGATATTTGGGGTTTTGACCACACATATGTGACAGTTAAAAATACTAATAGTTAAAATATTGCAAGTCTTGTAATATACTACATAATAATGTGGGCTGCTGTGTAATATTCCAAGTTAGCTGCTTTCTGAACTGATAACAGGCTTTAAAATGTCCTTCAGTGGGATCCTTTACTTCCCCAGACAGAAGAGACTAAGATACACACAAAGATGAATGAAATCGCCCAAATTCTGAAACGCCAGGTGAGGGTCGTTTGTGGATTCGAACCACTACCTTCATTCAATAGTTAAGCTGTCTAGCTTGGCCACTGTGCCATGTTTTAATTTCGTCTTTGATAATAATTGTATGTCTGATTATGGTTGGCAACGTACGGAACATACCCCTGCAAGGGTGGAAGAGTCGACGGTGTACTGACTCACTGCGAGTAAGTCCTTCAATAAGTCAAGTTCAGTCTGGAGAGAGTCAACATGATTTGACAACTCCACTTTGTTACACCTGTTTCCACTACATTCACCGTCCCTGCAAACACCACACAACACATGGCTGAATACAAAAATACAATGGTTTAGGGGGGCGAACAGAATTTTGTATGAGATTATGATGCAAATGACACAAATGTCCCAAAATTTGCAAACATATTCTGTAGGGCAGTTGCCAAGATATCAAGATAGGTGAAGATAAAAATTGATGTTACACATTAGGTGAATAACTACACTTGAAATTAGGTGAATAACTACACTTGAAATTAGGTGAATAACTACACTTAGTCTGACTCTCTTCTATTATCCAGATTGTCTGTATAAACGTTTGATTGTTGTTTGTACTGAGAAATACTTTGCTGTTTAATCTTAATGTGTGGATTACAAAGGAAATAATGTTGACAGACACTTGCAGAAAAGGCATGGAAATCCTGGGTCTGAGCACAGATGAGGCAATGGACAGCATGACATGGAAAAAGAAAATTACCAGCCATACTGATGACCCCAGATGATGGGAAAATTTAGAGAAGAAGAATCCTATTAAGGTCACGACGTGAACTTGGTGAGTGCAATCTACTCACTCTGCCTTCAACATAGACGCCACGTCATCACACCTTCCCTCTCCACTTGACAGCAGTGATGAGGGTGGCGCCACATCGGACTGTGGCTGCCCTGTGCCACACATGTCGTTAAAGCATGACGACGGTGACATGTCGGTGAGGTCGGGTGGTGGCATGTCAGACAGACACTGGGTTGTTATGCTGCCCAGGTCGGACGATGACATGTCGGGCAGGTCGAGGGTTATTGCTTGGGCGAGGTTAGGCTGTGTCGTTGCTTGTGTGGTGGTCAGTACAAGTGGCGGACCGGTCGAGTCGACCAACCCACCGGACTCTGTCGACACCTGTACAATGAGAGATGTGAAAAAATAGTCTTGGAAAACAAAACAATTACTCAGCAGTGGGTTACAGCTTTATTGCTCTCCAAATGAACTACAAATGTTGTATGCATCTTCAACTGGTAATAACCAATTGAACTTAGTAATATACATTATTCACATACGAGCATACATATACGAGCATCAAAGAAGTATACTGGTGATGTGCAAGCCCAGCAGCATAGATACCCTTTGTCGATCTGGTGTCTATGCCAGGGAAAGTAACAGATCCCACACAGGGGGTAAATGTGTAACCTGTAGTGGACTCACAAATTCTCGTTGGACTTTAAACGCCCTGCAGAGGGCCACGTCCAATATCTGTGAGAAAGAGAAAAGAAAAAGAGCAGTCTTACCCTTGGTGAGTCAGCGATGGGAGGGAGCACAGTCTGACTACTGGCGCTGTTGTGCGGTTCACCTGGAGTAATGGTCACGGGACTGGTCATCTGGGAATGGTCAGTTAACTCATGGATGACCACACTGTCTCCAGGACTTGTCACATTATCCGGTGTTCTCGGCTAAAACAGACAACATAGTGATACACTGTACAGCAATAGCCATATTTAATGCAGCTACGGTTAATTTTGTGGAAATGCTCTGTCAGAATGACTACTTACAGGACACAGAATCGTGGTTTTCTCACTGACGGCCATGTGAACATTTTGTTACATTTTACGTAGGCTGGACCTGAGAAAAATCTAAAACTTTACCAGGTAGACACATAATTCGTCATCCATGTGGAACATGAATACAAAATGGCAAAGAATGCTTTTTCCAATTGCATTCTTTCAAATATACACAATTTCACTGTCAAGTGCCAACGGATTCAACAACAAATTTTTCGTACTAAACCTGCCAATGTTTGATTAACTGTACTTGGTTCACATAAGTTTACTCATCATTTTGAGATCCTATGTTTTTCAAAACACAACATGAAGGTTAAATATGATTTGCCTCCCCCCAATAGCTTCCTGTTAATAAGTCAGATATACTGTTTATACTATACAACTGAACTATAACTATACAAACTGATGACTTTGTACCGTTAATGTGCATGGTTCTATTTACAGACACATTAATGAAGTTTCAAATATCACCTTTTTATATTGCATTCTTCTCTCATCTTGATTACTGTACATATTTATATAACAAATACTATTTTGTTATTCTGCATCATCAGGTGGGGACAGTATTTGTATTTTGCAGGAAAGTTGCCGAATCAGTTGCACTTTATTCCACTGGTTGGGGAATGAAGCTAAATTCAAATATCAAATCAGGAACTTGTGGTAAGTCCCTGCCTCTCTGTACAGCCAATAACTGGAATTAACTATTTTAATCTTTTATGTACATGATGTTCAGTGGACGCATTCAAACTACAAACAGTGTTTGCAGCTTATGAAATGCAATAAAAAAATCATTACTAAGATTATATAAGAAGTTAAGGAAAGATATCTTCACAGTTCCCCTCAGAGAGCCTGTGTTTCTCACCAACTGCACTGTGTATGGGGGTGGCTGCTGGTTGCGTACTTCGATCGAGAGAGAACTGCCATATCTCGGCATCTTTGTTGCTATTTGCGTATCGCTGACATCATTGAGCATGGGCAGACCGCGCTTCCTGCCTGGCACGCCGTGACTCGATCCAACCAGACTGACAAGGAACTGGATCAACTGAAGACGCAGAAATGTTACATCAGATATGAAGATGTTTAGCAATAATCTTACCTTAAGCAGTGAATCTTTATTCATAATTCACAGTAAAACTCACCATGCTTTTCTTTCTTTTACATGTTGGCAGCTTTAAGCTACCTTCATCAGTCCGATATTTGTGAAATATAACTTCTGTGGTGGCATCTAGTGTTAGTTAGTTCGATAAAGACTATAAAAACTGGCCCATCTTAAGCTTAAGAACAGTAATTGTGCCTGTAACACACACAAAATAACTTACTTATTTAAAACAGGTTGTTTTCAAGAGATCTTTTTGCAGGTGATACCTAGAGATTAATGCAATTAATGTAATTCATAAATGCATTAATTTCTTTAGGTATCACCTGCAAAAAGATCTCTTGAAAACAACCTTTTTAAGTAACTAAGGTGCGTGATACAGTCACAATTACTGTTTTTAGACTTCAGATGGGCAGGATTTTAGTCTTTATCAGAGGTTACGCAGATAATCTGGTTGACTTTTGATATGTCAAAGGCTTCATGTATATTTGTCATTTGCAGTTTATTAGTCCGAATGATAATTTGTTAAATCTTGGTTGTTTCTACATGCTAAAAAACGTGTTTAATGTGACCAACCTTGTTGACAATCTGCTGTTGTTTGTGGTGTTTCGTCCGTAGCATGGCCACCTCCCTCCAAAGCGCCCCATTCTCACTGTCAACACAATCACACCACCAATATACATAGTTACATACCACCAATATTCTCACTGTAAACATACCACTTAAATGTAACATCACGGTTATATATGCGAATTAATAGTAAAAAATTACAGTAATGGCCAAATCGAATTCAAGAACCGCAGAGTTCCGTGGAAGAATCACATGCTTGTAGGACCATATGACCCAAAGAACCAGTCCTAAATTACCTAAGTAAACGAACAACCAATATCTCGAAAGAATGAACCAATACAGTGCTCAAAGATTTCAAAACAGCCTAGAACTAAAACCACAGTGGAGGGTGGTAGATGAGCCACACTGACATGTTATGACATACATATATTATAAATCCTTTACCTCTTGAGTGATTCCAACTTTGAGTTCATGTTCTTCTGTTTGCCCTGCAGAGCATGGACCTCGGTTAGGACGTGTGTCAACTCAGACACTGGACCTTTTCGCTCTTCTGCCTTCGGCATGGGTATCTGAAATAGGATATTTAATGTGTCGGTTAATTTTTTCATTTCTAATGCCAGGACTTATTTGACGCCCTGTCTTTTTTCATCAACCCTTGACCATGTGGAAACACAGTTATGAAGTATGTTCGAAAAAGAGAGGTATCAATAGGCTGGACCAGTAATACATGGCTGACACAATTGTTTTTTTTTCTTCAATCCAGTATGTCATGGATTTTACCATCCAATGCAGAAATCTTATGTTTGTAACTTGAAATTATATAACCAACAATTTATTGGACTATAAGTCTATAATGAATGAGAGAACAAAATGCCTGCAATTAACTGGAAAAAACTTGAAAACTAATCATTTCTGAAACAAATGTTATACTATGATTTAAATAATAAACTACAATTTGACAGGCCTGCTCTTTTTGTTGTGAATGTGATCGTCAAATATGTCCGTATTCTGTAAGGTGCCTTAACAGTTGACAATATTGACAATACCTTTCGCTTGATCCGTGCTAGGAGGTTTTTCTTGCCTTGCACGAAGTATGGGTGACTGAACTCCATGTCATCTTTCTCCATCTTCAGACTGCCCGCATCTACATTTGACACCTTGTGAAACCCATCTGGCCAAAAAAGAGCAGATTGTTATGATGGATGACATGATTCTTAATACACAATTACTGTAGCAACAAAAGGTAAAGCCAAAGTGCTGATAGTTTCTAGTTTTTTTGGTATTTCAAAAATACTTTTTTATGTTTCTTCCTCACTATCAACTTCATTTTGTGAGATCCAAAACTGTTATTCTTCTTAAAACAAAGTAGGTTTAGAACCTCAGATTTCTGCCAAGGAAACCTGCACATTTTAATAGGTTTGTTTATTATATTTACATAGTTCTGCATTATTGTCTGTGAACAGGTTAATGACAGTTACATAAATTAAACAACCTTTTTAATATTTTGTTTATAAATTTTAGAAGTGCATGTAGTACGTACACATGTTGAGTTGTCGGATGAAACTGGCAACATTGCTGTGCTTGAAGTAATATGGAAGAACCTCTTTGGCAAAGCGTCCTTGTTCATAGATGTGGAAGCTGGTACCACTCTGAAAATACAAAACATTTGTACATCTGTTTACTTATATATAGTAGTAATTCAGCCTTATATTATTGAGACTACCAGATCAGCAAACAAGTATCTCTCAGCCCTCAAGTCAACTAACTTATACATCTGTTCTCTTGCACCGAGGGCAATTTCAGCATCACTCACATAACATTAACATTTTCGGGATCACTCAGCATGTCATATAGATCTCATCATTTTATTGATCAATATAAAACATTTAAAGCAAACGCTTACTTGGGGTTACAGTCTACTATATCATGGACCCGGGGTAAGCAGTTTTTTAAATGTTAGATTTTTTAGTTCCTTCATATCATTTTAGTAAGTCACTCACGTCACAAGAAAAGGCACTATCCACTGTCCTGAAACATGGTGATTAATTACATCACTGATAATTTTATAATAAATTATGATTACTGTTAATATTTAATTACTTAGAACATAAACATAATTACAATTATTTTTTCATGTAATGATTATTATATATGAAACCTCACCATAACTAGACAAAACAAGACATCATCATATTCCACAAAGTCCCAATCAGTACAAGGCACATGTATACTCAATACTGCTCATCACACACATTTTCTGAATGCATTGTCAGGGGTTCAATGTGGTTTCATTGGTCACCTTTGCAGGTACCTGTACAGTTACATTTTGCTTTAAAGCATCACCAAGAGTCCAAAAAACAAGAGTGTGTTTTATCTAGATCGTGCAATCTATTCTTCTGAAATATTTGTAAATTGTGTTTTCATGCCACCAACATTATTAATAATGTTCAATTAAAATTAATAATTTTCCCATTTCCATTACATTTTGTACATAACCATGAATTAAACTGCAATAAATAATTATGTATATATATTGACAGTTTAGTGTTTGTATTGTATACATATTTTTAGTGTAACATATAAGGAAGTTACTCTTAAATTGGTATTTCGCTACATGCATATTTGCTATGATTTCATGAGTAAGTGTTTTCAATTTTCTTTCTAACATTTCCCATTTCCAAGTCAGTATTTAAATGAAGAAAGATATGTAATAAATTTGGTATACAATTATTGATGATCATATACATTTAAATGAGCACCATGAGTGTCTAGTAACAACCTACTTATCTATCCAGAATCATTCAAATATCACCAGAGTTAGTACTATGACGCCAAGGACATCACTCATGTTACACATCATCATTCACGTTACATATTCACTAAGTCACGTTACAGATTGTAAACTCAGACTGTATAAATTATATAAGGCCTAGATGTAAATTTGTTTAGTTTTACTTACATAAAACCGGAAGGAGAACAGTTTCCGTGAAAACACTTCTAGCTTTCAAACATAAGATTAAAATATTCACATATTTGTCACTCACATTATGTGATGGCCACCAGTAACACATCTGACAATAATGCACTAGTGCACATGACAGATACAAGAATATTAACTGTACACAAATAATTGTTAGTATCCACTTCATCAAAAATATAATAGTACGTAACTTGGGTCATTTTATTAGTGAACTGGAAATGGGCCATTAATTTGGGGAATTTTTGAAAGATAATTTTTTAAATGCAACCCAAACCATTCCAAAAGCTCCTATTCTTAATTACAAAGAAGTCTTTAAGAGTAACTTCCATTTTCGTTACACCAATATCCCAGCAGCCAATATGTGTACAATGCAAAACAAGCATTATGTTTTGAATATGGGAAGTTGAAATTTTTCATTTCCATGGAATTGCCCTGAGACTAACTGCAATGCCAGGTAAACACAAACTTGAGATTACCACATCTTTTACAAGGTTTGTTATCCGTAAATAAATCACTGTTTTTGTAGCCGTTTACTACAAGAAGCCTAGGCATACATGTCTCCAGCTGAATATAATAATTTGTTACAGTGACAGTGCCACTGATAGTCGGCTCCTGATAGTATGTCACCGTGACCTGTCAGTCTAGACGTTCGGACTTCACTCCAGTTTCGCACGCCGGGGACATGACATGTCGAAAGACAAAACTGCGTAAAACACATTTGTCGATTCCTACTATTCTTTTTGATTTATCATATATAAATAACCCGAACACTTAAATAATAGGTAGATTCCATGTTTTACTGTGAACTAATTACATAATTATCTACTAAGCGTGCCGCTTGCAAGTGGTGAATAAGAATGAGTGAGTGATGAAATACCAAAATTGCTAGCAAACTTACAGGGTCCCATCCAATGAGGTCATTATTTGTCGGATCGTCTACTAAAATCCACAGTTTGCCCAGAAATGCTGGCACACCAGCTGGCACTGTATCCGTAGCTGGAAACATCATTATTTTCCTTTAAACTGACAAACGTGCAATATGATTTTTTCTGCGAGAACAGGAATCTCACAAAAATCAAGTTAGTGTTTTCCCATGAAATAGTATTCGTTCTAAAGATAAAAATTACCCGTGGTGCCTTTGGCGAAGAAACACGAATTTTTTTCATGTTGCAGATTGGCTGTTTTTTATTTATTCAATACACCAGTCAGTCGCACCACGAATTATGCATCATCAAAATGTTGCTCGCTAACGCATCAGAGATATAATTGATACTTATTTACGATAAAACGATCAACTATTGCAACGTTTAATAGGACATACATTTAAAGCGACACAGTCCGCGAGTTGAGTACACGTGTGGCGAAAACGTCAAAAATGAAACGACGATGCTGTGTACCATTTCCGAACAAGAAAGTGGAACAGCCACCCGATGTAATTGATACTTTTCTCTTGTGTGGATGTATTTAATTTCATGAGGAACATTTGTGTGGTTTAGGAGTTATCGGGAGTAGTGTAGGGTATAAACGAGCGATATTATAGGAATGTACACAATTGCACGTATTCACTAGACTGACTAGCCTAATCGGGCCTGGAAGGAGCTATTAACTTACGGGTCCATTAACTTAATAATCCGAGGCCATAAAATACGCTCGATTAACACGTAGTTCATTATTATTAGTGTATATATACATATCGCTGAGATACATTAATTGACAGTTAATGTCACTCAGCTTGAAATTGCAGTCTATTAAAAGAAAAGGCTAACATTTTGCATTTAAACTTACCCAACATTATAGCTATGTGTGAATACGCGGTTAACTGGCTTACCGCAGTGGCCTCGATCTGCGCATCGCGTGCGTGATATGACTACCACCACTGGCGGAGATCGGTCAAAATACCGTACCTTGCGCAGTGTTGTGTTGCTTTGTGTTCTAAAAAGGCTATGTACTCTTGTTTTGATGACGTAGTTCACACCTTCCTCTGCAGCCTCGTAGTTTTATTTTGTGAATCGGCAACCGATAAGTTTGTGAATTTGGCAGGCGGAAATTGGTGCTGTTTTTTACCAAGATAGTTGAATAAAACCATCAATGATCACATTGAATGTAAGCATAATTATTTGTGAAACCTATAATATTTTATTCTTCAGTCTATTTACAATGTGTGTGCTGAATTTGAAGAAAATCTATCGATCCTCTCATCATGTTTTTCCCCGCACAAAAGTACACATAGGCTCTGGAAAGGCCCCATATAAACGGATTTATGGGTGAAAATAATGCGACTTTATACTGTTATTTTTCACTTTGCTACAAAATACTGTGGATCATCGGTAGTGTTAAAGTCCTGAGAATTTATATTTACTAAGGTAAGTGATAAGTGTAGTTTGGATACGCCGATGATTGATGATTTTGATGCGTGCATTCTACTCTAAATTGGAGGCTGATTTGATGAGTGGAGGTCACGTTACCACATTCCAGCAATCTGATTCGTCAATATCGTTTGTTTATAAATAATGGCACCACATGCTAGTGTTGATTTTGACATATTCTTCAGTTTGTCCATTGTATTAGGCAGTTTTGTCAATATATTTCAGAATCAGGACAGGAACTCGTTTTTTTCCCGTTTTTGTTTAACATATTTCTTTCCCAAAACCATAGGTTGAGGATCCAGATTGGCTGCCTTACATGAACATTAAATATGTACATCATAAATTAATTGGTTTTAAACTGGCATATTCATATTTCTAATTTCCTAGGCTTTCCAATGGTACCAAGATTTTGAAAATCGAACAAGAAATAAGAAAGTTATAGCATGAAACCACAAGAAAACTAAGAAACGGGTCACAAGTTACATCAGATCTGCTAACTGTTTTCCATTAAGACAAAGGCCAAAAAACGAGCCTAATTTCTGACATATAGAAACCCATAACTTGTTTAATACTTGTCACATAAAGGTGATCTTGGTATCATCTGAAAGGTATGTTCAAGCCCTTTCCAATGATACCAATTATGTTGGGAAGGGTTAACTTTTAATTTTTTTTCCACATAGCTAAACATTACAATTATTCAGTTAAGTTATTTGATATCACTGACTACAATTATAATACAGTTGGTGTTCTTCATAAATTTAGTCAGTAAGAAATTATGAAAATAACTAAACTTGTTAATTGTAAAATAATAAAAAATTCAATTTCAGAAGACCGAGTTGTTTGTGGATGCACCACCAGATGGCAGTGAAGGAAGTGACAGTGATTCCACAGATTCTGAAGAAAGTGTCTATTCTGGTTTAGAAGAGGAAGCAGACACAAGCAATGCATCTGAGGAGGTATTGACCCGCTGTTCAAATTACATTGATGTACAGGAAGATTTATGCGTTTATTGATCAGGCATTACCTAGTGAACATTGGTCATTTCTTGATAGAACAGATACCTTTCTGTTTAGTACCAAAAATGAAATAGTCAGATGACACAACATTACTTTCACTTAACTAGTATGTATGGTTAAACTGTCATCAAATGTGTTTTGCATTGTAAAATTTTTTTTTGCTGTAACATCCAATTTATTTTTGCCGTCAAACTAAAACAAATCCGGATGCTATTATGAAACTGGTCAACAGCCGAACACCTCCGTTTTGTTAATAATAATTTTTTTTTGTCAATTTAAAATGTCATGGACACCAGCATCAGTAAACTTACTTTGAACAAATACATTATCACAGTCAGCCCCATGGCATGTCTTGGTCAACTGGTGATCAGTGTAGTCAGGCTATGGCACTTTTACATGTTGCAAGGTTCTTGCATTGTTTCATTTAATGCAGTTATGTCAGAAGTGTCCTAGATTATCTTCAGAATATATCAGCAATTTCATATTGCCTTTGTCAGTGAACTGGCATATATATATATATATATAGAATATATATATATAATCACATGACCTATATCATATGACACAAGCTGCCCCTGAACTGAGACGTCAGACTGGAGCTTCCACCAGTCCTTTTAGAACATGAAACATAGTACAAGTGATTGAGAAGGTTTCTGTGTATGAGCAGGAGTCCGAAAATGAAGAGGCTGCTGCAGAAGACAGTGATGAAGACAACGATCTGCCTGCCGAGGAAGCAAAACCCACAAGACAAAGCAAGACCAAGGGTGGGAAGAGCAAAGTAAAGAAGCCGCCAAAACAAAGCCAATCTTCTGGCAGCCTGCAGAATCCAGCTGGGGATACTCACGCTGCATCCACCTCCCAGTCCGGCGCTGATGAGTACGAGTACGACTCTTCAGATGAGGAGGTAGATTTATGTCACATTTGTTTCGCTAATGCTATGGAATGACCAATAAGTCTAGTTGCATCTCTTTCAAATGCAAAATGTTTCACAGAAAATATGCTCGTCTATTGATGTGTTTTTCTTGTAAGCAAATGACTACAAAAAGGTACGCAGTGCATGAAATTATTACTTGGGTAATTTTTTGATGTTGATCAATATGCAGTAATAAAGTTTTGCTCGCACTAGAATGAGATCATGTAACAAATATAAGATGTCAAGATAAAGTCTTATTTTGGGGGAGTAACTCCTGTTTGTGTTGCTGTCAGGACATCCGTAACACAGTGGGCAACATCCCGATGGAGTGGTACCGAGAGTTTGAGCACATCGGCTATGATCTACTTGGCAAGAAGATCATTAAACCAGAACAAGGGGATGAACTGGACGAGTTTGTGAACAGGATGGACAACCCCGACTACTGGTACAGTGGTGTCTTCCGACTTGGTTCATTAAAACTACCTCATAAATTCCAAGTTGTTTGTTAGAGTTATGACTCATTCTCCATGTTTTACTCACTGTACATGTCATGTCTTAAGTCCTCATTAGCTTCCTGCCCATTATAGTATAATTTTTAAGGTGTGTACTCTTACATACCAGGCATATTCGATTATTCATGTAATAATGCATACTCCCCAGGAAACCAGTTTTAATAAAAGAAAACGTTCAAATCGTAGACACCAGTGGAATTTTCTATAAATTAGGAACTAGGTAGCTGCATGCTCCTGGTATTGCTGATTTAATTGCTCTCTTGAGATAATAGAATAATGCATACCTTTCAACATAAAGCTGATTAGTGTGTCGTCATGGTGACTGACCTGGGCCATGTGTTGTGTAGGCGGACAGTACGGGACAGACTGACCAATCAGAAAGTGGTCCTGTCAGACAAGGATGTTCAACTCATTCAGAGGTTTCGCCGCGGAAAAACCGTTGATCCAAGCACAGATCCATATGCCGTAAGTCTTGTGTTGGTGTCAGACATATATGCATGAATCAGGTTTTGGTTCATTTGTCATGAGATTTACTGGAAAGGTTCATTCATGAGAATTTCAGGTTGATATTGCTGTTATTTGTACATTCATCCTGTAAGCACAACAAAACCAGACCACACAAGCAGTTTGCCTAGAAAGCTCCCATAAAATCCCGATAACCAACATATTGTGGGATTTGTTTACCATGTCACAAATTATGGTCTTTGATGTTCAGATTTATAGTTTATAGAGAAAAAATCAGAAGATAAAAAGTGCTATGATAATTGTTATGTATATTGTTTTCAGTAACAGAATAATAAGCAAAATAATGGTTGGTGGTTTCGGTTTCTGCTGTATGTCGAGACTTTCACAAGTGACACAACAACATTTCGTGTGTTATGTTTCAATCGTGGATTGATGCTTTGATGAGTGACAATGATTAAGTGTTTTGTGTGTCACCCGTGTGTTGAATACTTTCACAAATGACAGTATGATTTATGTTTCAGCTATCAGACACTTTATGATATGAATGACACAATATTATTGTTTTGTGTTTCAGCTATACGTTGACAGTTTACAGGGCTTTATGCAGGATCAAATTATTGCCAGTCACATGTTTTGGTTTGCCAGTCACATGTTTTGGTTTGCCAGTCACATGTTTTGGTGGACACGTTGATGTTAACTGTTAAGCTAGTTTATAAACTTTTCAAATTGTGCTTGATGACCTGAAATGGGCTACAAACACACATTTGACACCATTTACACTAACTTTCAAGGCATAACTAACAATATCTATTTTATTTTTTGCTCCTTCATTTTTTGCCCGTCCACAACCCGTCCTCCATATTTCTACCCGTCCATATTCGTTTTTACCCATCCAAATGACGGGTGGACGGGTCTCTAGATAAAGCTATGACAGTTTATGATATGAATGACACAGTGATTACGTGTTTTGTGTTTCAGCTATGCGTTGACACTTTATGATAGGAATGACAAAATGATGTTTTGTGTTTCAGCCATGGGTTGACACTTTCACGAGTGAGGTGATGATCCACCCAGTGACAAATCGACCTGAACACAAGCGCAGCTTCATCCCGTCTCTGTGGGAGAAACAGGAGGTCTGTTCCCGTGTGTGCTGCTCACACAAACACTGTGTGATTAAGTAAACACAATTTACTCTGTTGAAACTGGTCTTTTATGCGTGACCAATGCCATGTAATGCTGGACAACTATTGGAGAAAAACCACTGTCAGATCAGAGTTGTTGAATATATGCAAGTATGTGAGAATAAATATAGTTTTAAAAGATGTCTTTATTAAATAAATAATAAGATTTTGTGCCATTAAATTAGATGGTCCAAGCTTATTGCCATACTTTGCTGGTGGTCTAGTAACAGACTGTGTGGAGGTCTAGGTTCCAACTACATGGGGTGTCTTGCTCCACTCTGCACAGGGTGTCTAGTACTTGGCTACATTGGCTGTCTTGTGTTAGGTTGGTCGCATCGTGCACGCAATGAAGATGGGTTGGATTAAACCAAAGCCACCGACAGAAGATGAGGAAGATGATGAACCCAAGTTCTACAATCTGTGGGAGAACGAAAATGAGGTCAGCTATTGTGATGAATGCAATTTGTTTTAAAAGGCTGTGTAAAACTGAGTGCAGCAGTCAGTGTGTTGGATGGCGGGGGGAAAAAACGTATGTGCCAGTAAGTCTGAAATGTTTGTTATTTTCTTCACAGATGTAACATAAATGTGTGTTGTATAGAAATGTTAACTAATATGTATAAAGATGTGATTTTTTAAGTAAGTTCTTGCTTTAAAATTAAGGCAGGCTAGCAGTGTTTATCTGGATGTCTTATGTGTGTCACAGAGCGAGATCAACAAGAGATTCAACCAACATATTCCCGCACCTAAAATGCGCCTTCCTGGTCACGCAGAATCCTACAATCCTCCACCTGAATACCTGTTCACAGAAGAAGAGGTAGGTTAGTTAAGTCTGGTGCAAGGAAATTGTGATGATTCAGGTGTTCAGGACACTATTTAAGATCATACGTTCTTAGAGTGATATTTGTTGCGTCTTTGGAAATACGAAAATGACTTTATCAAATCATTGCTATTTGTTAATGTAGTTTGTGGAATGTCCTTTGTTATGTTGAAATCAGACAATCAGAGGAAACCAGTGTCAAATGAAAAGTGGCAGTATTGATTGCATGGCTTATGCAGTTAATAGTCATGTTTGTGTTAATGTGTTCTGTTTCTCCTAACGATGCATGTGTCCCGCAGGAGTTGGCTTGGAAGGCCAAGGAACCAGAGGAGAGGAAGATCAACTTCATCCCGAAGAAGTTCTCCTCATTCCGTCTCATCACAGCCTACCCACGCTTCTGCAACGAACGGTTCGAGCGATGTCTCGACTTGTATCTTTGTCCAAGACAGAGGAAGATGAGGGTGGGTGATGGGGAAGATGAGAGTGGATGATGAGAGTGGATGATGGGGAAGATGAGTGTGGATGATGGGGAAGATGAGGGTGGGTGATGGGGAAGATGAGGGTGGTTGATGGGGAAGATGAGGGTGGTTGATGAGGAAAATGAGGGTGGGTGATGAGGAAAATGAGGGTGGGTGATGGGGAAGAGGAGGGTGGTTGATGGGGAAGATGAGGGTGGTTGATGAGGAAGATGAGGGTGGTTGATGAGGAAGATGAGGGTGGCATTTAAGAAGTCCTGAATAATTATCCTATCAAAGAGATCATAAAGAAGTAAAAGTCTTCACCAAAAATGGAACATTAACAGTAAGCAGTTTTTCGTTGTTGTACTGCAGTTGACAACTAATCAGACATTGTATGTTTCAGATGAATGTTGACCCAGAAGATCTTATTCCAAAGCTCCCCAAACCCAAAGATCTCCAGCCCTTCCCAACTACACAGGCTTTGGTATGTACAATTCTTGGTGGATCAAATAAATGCCCTGCGTCACAAGATGGTGTAATCAATCAATCAATCAATCAATCAATCAATCAATCAATCAATCAATCAATGTGTTTATATTATGTATAAACCCAATCAACAAAAGTTTGCTGTCAATCAAGAGTATTGACACTTAAAATTACTTCTTCCTGCAAATTGTAAAAAAAATTGTGAATTACGATAATATGCTTGAGCAGTTTTGTTCACTCCACATTGCTACAGTTCAATCAGCTCTATAAATATGCACTTGCCTACAGAGAGTGGTACATTGCAGGTGTATCGGGGTCATGCTGGCATGGTGCGATGTATCAGTGTGTCACCTGACGGCCAGTGGCTTGTCTCAGGTATGTTTTATAGGCATTTTCTACTTGTTTCAGGATTATTTGTAATTTCCCTTTTCCAGTGTTCTAGGCAGGTCATATGTATCATACAGGAATTAATCTGCCTTTGATGCTTGTGATAAATAACATAAAAGATCAGCAGTGCCAGTAGTTTAAACACCCATCAAAGTAACAGCTTAAGGACAGACACGGCAGCTCAAATGACGTTTTTCGAAAAAAATATCAAAAACGTGTTTTTGCCATTTTCTAATACTTGTGCATGTCATCTATCAATAAAGTTCACTTTTATAACAATTACATACCTCTAAATGACCTTTTTGCGATAATAAAATGATCCCCTATCAATTATTAAATCCGTTTGATTTTTGAAGACGCAGGATCTGTTGAAAAATACGCGATGTTTAGACCTTAGTAACGCCACCGTACATTCACCGTTCGCCATGTTGTTTGGTACGAATAGAACCGCCAATCTGTCCTCTAACTGATTGCGTAGACAGCATCCCCGCCCTTTGACCTGTATTTACGGGAAATCCTAATAAACGCAAGCTCAATTCGACCGACTATTTCCTTATTTGGCGTTCGCCGTTGTGACACGTCAGCAAAACTCAGCATCGGCAAGTTCCGCTGTGTGCGTGACCTGCGGTGACCTGGATAATTCCATATAAGGCGTGGCCCGTATCCCATGATTCACCATGTTGCCATTACCGAATATAAACAAGATGGCGCCTAACTACAGTTTCGACGACGTTTGTGTGGATCCTTTCGCTGCCAAACGTTATAAATTTGCCTGAATTTAGTCAGAGAAAGAAATGGAAAGCCGCATAAGTGCGGGATCCGTGTGCGAAACGGGATTTTTCGGTGGCAAAACGGCGTGTTTCGATGGAAATGCAGCCGTACGTAATCACCGTAGACGACAGCTTGGCGTCGACGGCGACGATGCCGACGGCGGCTGCGGTGCCCGAGGGCGGCGGGGAAGACGGATATCGAACAGTGTTAGATAGCATTGCCTGCAGCACGCAGCCATGCATAGGAGTATACGTTGCAGGCGACAGCTTAGCGCCGACGGCCGGAGGTAGAACGGGAAGGCGGGGATCGTTGGTGGTGTTTGCAGCATGGGCCATGGCCAAACTCGGTCACAACTTGAGTGTTGTTTTACTTATTGGAATGGATCAGAGTATTTGCTGAATTGTCAGTTGCAGCTGTTGATATATTTAGCTGGTGTTTTTTCAGTCAGTGTATATATCTTTGGGTTTTATCTTTTGGAGTAAACAAGTTAGAAAATTAAACTAAATGACTATGTTTTATGTGAGTTATTACTTAGCTGTTAGACTTCAGCCTCACAGTTATGGTCTATGAATTTTTCAATATAATTAAATTTGTAATAAATACAATTATTTATTACTAAATGGTACCTCATAATCATATGCTAATTATATTGTTTTACTTTTTTACACGCACGCACGCATGCATGCATAGTACAATTTTACATTCCATTAGACAAATTCTTTTTATTGATACATGATATATTTCACTTCGGTTTCATCTCCTCAGTGGTGCTTGACCCTTCTTCAGACGGTGGATTATCCCCATTGCCAAGTTGCTGCATTTGAGTTCTTGCAGGGATGATTGCAGAGGTTTTGCTTTGTTACTGCAATTGATGTCCTAGAAATATTATGCAGAAATTGGTGACACAAACTCATCACCAACACTTGAGACTGCCATGACTTCTCGCAATCAATGACACTCTGGAGCTGTTCTTCAGTGGAAACTTGCTCCTGTCAGCTCAGTGTCTGATCCTAACAGTCATGCAGTTGTTAGTGCAATTGACTGTGTTCCTGTTTGGTAATGTTTTAACTGTTCCTGAGACTATAACAAACATAGATAATACATTTTGAGACCTTGGTGAACAACGTCAGGTTGCTGAAATAGCATACATAATACGACATGACTATAGGCACAAACTGCATATGACTTGAGAGCAAGTTAATAATTTTGAAACAACTTTCTACTTGCTCTATCCATCCTCACTGATGATACCACATGTATAACAGAACATTTAAACTTACAATATTAATAGTAACAAAATATTTTCTGAAGCCATTGCCAAATTGTTACTCAAACTTTGGCGGCTTTTGCACAAATTGCATTTTTCCGGATTTAGACTTGATGCATCTCTGGAAGTATACTAGCTATGCTAATGATGTTTATATTATTGGATTTTAATATGAATGGGGAGGGAAAACATGATACAATTGTCATTTTAATGGACAAAAGAATGTATATGTATTAATAAAGACTGTTATTAGTTGATGGTAACTGGCTGGCGTCATATTTTTTGTACGTGGATGCACACGGACTACAAAATCTAGCGATACTTAGGTAAAATAACCATCTGAACAGGATTCTTTACATGATAATCTATCTATATTGCATTCAGTGTGAATATTTGCTTTAGGTATCCTGATACAACCTATTTAGTGTGTATTCTAAGTGAAAACTGGCTAAAATAGTGCATCGGCTATGATTTCTTGCATTACAGATTATGGGGGTAGGGGTAAACAATAACATAATTATGTCGCTAATGATTAACAATTACTGTTACAAACATATAGATATTGTGTATAAATGGTAAGGCTATAATGTGGATGCTTATTTGTAAGATCTGATGTTTGCAACATATTAAAATGTCTCAGTTCATACTTTAAATGCCGTTTTCTCAGTTATCACTTTTTTCAGGTAAAAGTGAATAGAACTCAAAAACTAACCAAGTAATGCATACCAACTTTACATATAGCAACAGTACCATAAATATCTACATTCCTGTGCATTGAAATTATGATCAGTCATGTGAGTCACATAATAGGGGGGTTTGAATATGAAAAATTTGAAGATAAAAATAAAATATTTATAAAAAATCGTTAAAAAAAATCTAAGTAACATAGACAAATGGCCATGCACAGAAAGTTAGAATGGTACATTACCTACATAGAAACACTTGAATAATGTAAATGACAATATGGGTTTCAGTGTTCTATTCATTTAAACTTATGCTATTTTTCGACTTTTTTGTTCGATTATTACCCCCTCCCGCGCCAAAATATTTGAAAATAAAAAAAATTAAAGATGCCATCTTCTTAGTTTCAATGTAGTGACTCCCTGAAAACAAGTCTTGGAGAGATTTATAAGTGTTTTTCAAAAAAAAATTGGTCGTGTCCCGTAACTCCTTAAAATCATGATTTTCCTTTTTTGCTTCTTGATCCCATCTTGACTCACAAATTGCTTGTCTATAACCAGCCGGTGTTTCGTACTGTGCCAATGTAGCCCGTGTTGTTGTAGGTTCGGATGATAGTACCGTGAAGTTCTGGGAGGTGGCCACAGCAAGATGTGTGAAGACGTTACATGTCGGAGGTGTGGTCAAGGACATCGCGTGGAATCCCAATGTCACCCTCAGTCTAGTAGCGGCCATTGTGTATGTATCTCTCGGGTTACATTTGGTTTATATAGTCGATTTAATTTCTGTGAAGATTAAAATTAAATTAAATTTGCTTCTCACGGCAATAATTTTAATTGCGTGCAGTGTCATGTTCCTTGGACAATTGACTACAATTCTTCAAGCTTAAAATATGTTATTCTTTACATTGATTGATTCTTTACGTTTTGCTTTTTTAATTATCATGCAGTTCACACAGATATACAGAGAATGTGTTCTATTGAAAACAATACCTGGGTATTGAGATATCGTAGATAAACGTACTTGTGATATTTTGCTGTGAAATATCTTGCATATAGATGTCAACACTTTCTGCATCTATTTGAAATGAAGACACTAAGCACAATACTGACAGAAGATGATAAATCATTAGATGTCTGTTCATGTTGTAGAGACTGTGACTTGCTGGTGCTAAATGCAG
Source organism: Oasisia sp. SBJ-2009 (assembly GCA_964017155.1). Taxonomy (NCBI): domain Eukaryota; kingdom Metazoa; phylum Annelida; class Polychaeta; order Sabellida; family Siboglinidae; genus Oasisia; species Oasisia sp. SBJ-2009. The sequence goes on from OZ024862.1 coordinate 24,656,888, forward strand.
GTCTTGGAGATAAACTCATTGTGTCAAACACTGATAACATTCTGTCATCTCACACACCCACTGAGGAGAACAGCGATGCAGGTTTGCACACTTGTTTTACTATATTTCAGGGAAAGTTAAAAAATCTTGGATAGTCAGTGGTAATTGACTGACTAGAAATATGATAAAATTATGTCACTGCAATTTCTAATTTTTTTTATTTTAAACCACAAAAGTGGCATTTCTTAGTTTGAAGTATGTCACATCATGGCAGTGTTTGACGAAATGTTTTCCCAGAGAAACTTGATAAGTAATGTTATCTTGTAATACACAAATAAAAAATTTGGGAATGGAACATTGGTATGATTACAGAGAGGTTTGGTTGTATGTATCTTCTTGTAACGTTGATGATGTTATATTCCTGGTTCGCAGGTAAAAAACTGCCGGTACATTGGCATACGGCAGATGGCAAAAAATGGAAGGAAGGTCACAGGGTGAAGGTCACACATCCCAAGGTAAACTCTCCTATTATCTCTGTCTTTTATTATAGTTTGATGTATAAAGCATTATCAGTTACATTTTATAGAACTGCCATTACCCATAATGTTAGTGATAATGTGTTTCAGTCATAACTGTTAGAAGTAATATTAAGTTTCTTTCAATTTTACATTGTAACTTATGCAAGTCCAACATAGTTGCAAATTCAAGTATTTAAAATTTAAATACGTTCCACTTTGCGTTTTAGCGCCTACTTAAAGTTGTTGTTACTACATGCGAATGACATGCCTCCATTGACCAGTCATGTGACGTGTTGTATCATAGGCTCTGAGTCAGGTGACATGGCACGGCAAGGGTGACTACCTCGCCGTTGTGATGCCACAGGCTGACAGCATGTCGGTGCTCATCCACCAGTTGTCACGGCAGCGAACACAGGTAATGTTGCCAACGGCCACCAGGTGTCACTGTTGGTTGGTTGATGTCTCGCTAATAATTTCTAATCGTCTTTTTTAGAACAAGTGCACATTTTCAGCACCAAGTCAAGTGTTAGTTTGTATATATTTGGAGTAGTCATCGTCATTGTGCAGCCTGTATAGCCATAGTTTCCTGTGGTCGAGATGTTTCCTGTCCTGTGCCATCCTTTGCCATGTGCCTATGATACATCTTGCCTCTCTTCCTCTAGATCAGTTTCCTTCCTAAGTTGTTCAGGTAATCATATTGCTACGTTCGTTAATCATTAATGTAAACTGTACTTATCGTATGATTAGGTTTTTTCCCAAGTATGAAAGTAGCTGCTTACTACAGAAAACAGCAGACCCTATATTAAAGCAACACTTTACTCTGACGATCATGGCAATGTCTTTACCCTTTTTACAATATTTTACCAATATCTTGGTTGATTTTTGGTTGATTAATTTCTGCAGAGTAGTCATCCGGCTAACTGGCCTTGTGTTCCTATTTCAGAACCCGTTCAGGAAGCCGAAGGGCCTGGTCCAGAGGGTCCTCTTCCATCCACTGAGACCCTTCCTCTTCGTTGCGGTGTGTACACTTCATATTTTTACAACCGTCGTGGAGCAGTGCTAGATGTTGTTGATAATACTAACATGTAATGTACACGTGTGTAGTGTGTACAGTGGGGTGACTAGTGTCTACCTCTCCTGTTGGTATGTTGATTGTTGAATCAAGAATATACCAGTCAGGTTCTGCAAATTTTCTTACAAAAGTTTAGTTGCTTGGGGAAACACTTGCAAAAAGTAGGTTCTAAACAGACTGTGACCAATCCATGTTTATGTAAGAATCTTAGGTTCTGAGTTAGAATGCCACGTTATCTTTACTGTTGAATAAAACAGTAGTGCCAGTTAAAAAGTATATTCAGAAAAACTAAATAAACCTTTTACCTGTTGCCAAGACGAAATAGTAAAGTTCTTATGTAGTGCAATACTGAGTCCTTAGGACTATTCATGGCGCATTACACTTTACTCTCTCGGGCTGACCAGTTCAATCAGTCACCATTTGACTTTTCTGGGAAGCATTCAACCATGCTACAACTAATGCCTAAAGGCGGTTCATCAGTAATGATGCAGTAGTGGCATGTTGTGTTTGCAGACTCAGCGCTACGTGCGGGTCTACAACCTGCTCAAGCAGGAACTGGTCAAGAAGCTGCAGACCAACTGTAAATGGGTGTCCAGTATGGCCGTCCACCCTGGAGGTAAGGTGCAGTGACCACTGACCACAACAGGTCAGGCGTAGTGTTCATAGTTCCCCGTTCTGCTGAATAGAATACATCCACACTGTCAACTTGTTAATTCACATGGGTTCTAATATCTACACAAATTATACTTTATTTAGTACCTGAAAGATGTTCTTGTTTAATTTGTACAAAGTAATTTTATGAAGAAAAAACTTTATGTAGAAGTTTTATTTAGATAAACTGGACTCATGAGTTTAATTCCTCTATATGCAGTCTGGTGACATTTGGAGGTTTTGTAAAATAATGTTTTCAGTATAATATAAGGACAGTTCCCTTAAAATGTTTGTAATCTTTTAGCGTATGCTAACAATTTATTTATATATATATATATGTATATATATATAATGGATAACTTTATATGTAATGTATGAACACCACTGCGGTGATTGAAGTTATAGAGAGAAATGTTCCGTAACATATATTTGCTGGGTTGTACATTTTTGCTTGCTGTAATGGCGAGTTAGTAGATATCTGGTGATTTGAGTTATTTGTCCACCAGGTGATAACGTGATCATTGGTAGCTATGACTGCCGTCTCGGGTGGTTTGACTTGGACCTGTCTACCAAACCCTATCAAGTCTTGAGGTAAACTACTGCCAGTTGATTTTATGTGATGAAAAGTTGAACCTGTAATATTGAAGTTAGCTATGCTTATTTTACCATCTTAACAAAGCAGTTCAAAGATGTATTAAAAATAACAAGTAATTGCAATATGTGACTGTTTATTATTTTTATGATAAAGGCAAAGAGTATTTATTTAGACTAAGAAATACAATATAATAAAATACATGTAATATGTTGTAAATAAACATGGTCAATGCTACTCTGATTAACTGAAGTGAACCAGCCTACGAAATGTGTTTATTGTATGAATATCATGTTATCGGTTCATGTACACATAGTCCCAAATGTACAGTGGAACATCTGTCACTTCAGTAATACATCCACCTTTCAATTAAGATCAACCTAGCCGGTTCCCAAATTATTGCTGGTATTGTTAAGCATTTACTTTTGTTTCACGAAAATAGTCACCGCACCTTTCAGTTCAATGCTAGGAAGTGAAGCTTGAGTAAATTCCACAGGTTGTATATTGTTTGATGTTGTTTTGTTGTACTGTATGTGTGTGTATACTATTTGCAGGCACCACAAGAAAGCGATCAGACAGGTCTGCTATCACAAAACATACCCGCTGTTTGCATCGGCATCAGATGATGGCACTGTCATTGTATGTCACGGTCGTGTCTATAAGTAAGTATCAACCTATTATACACCTCGCCGTAATCTTTTGGTATGTCGGGAGACCTTCCACTTTGGGGTCGTTTTTCAAACAACCTCCCAATACCATTTGTTATGTTAATTGATTCTAAGCATTTTGTGGGATGATGACATCAAGTTAGATACGATGTTAGTGATGCTGAAGCGAAACGTATAAAAGTCATCTTAGCAAATGTTTCACTTGTGCATAGGTTAGGCAAATAGTCAAATACAGTGAATGTTTTATAAACTTCCTTGTGTTTGGGATTCTCCGGGAATTACTCAGAAGTGTTTATAATGATGATAACAACATATTTAAGAGAAGTACCCAAAAATATGTCCTTTTTGTAATTGGATGCAAAATTGACATCTTCAGTTAGGCATGCAAATTTGTGAGAAAATCTACCTCATTTATGCAATATCTAAAATGTATTGTTAAAGTCATGCCCATAAAACTTACATGACATGTCGAGTTACGATTAATTCCACTTTTAAAGTAATTCACCCTTTTTCTGACCCGTGTTTTCTTTTTTTCAGCGACCTGCTTCAGAACCCCCTCATTGTGCCTGTCAAAGTGCTGCGGGGTCACACAATGACCTCTGACCTGGGGGTACTCGACTGCAAGTTCCACCCAACCCAGCCATGGGTGTTCTCAAGTGGTTCAGACCACACGATTCGACTCTTTACATAGCTGTACCATCCGTTTTCATGTTGGCTATTTAATGTGCCACGGACTGAGGCATAGAACGATCTTTACAAAATCCAAGATTACATTTCCCACTATTTAGTATTAAGTCATCTTTTTTCTCCATTTATCTCCAAAATAAGCTTCTTTCAAGGGTATTCACAGTGTTACTCAATGAATTACAGGACCGTACCAGCATATTGCATTTATTGCTAATGATCAGTAATTTTTATTAGGTCCAGTGTATTTTGTAAATGACATGTTGTATATGGTCAAGTTTCTGGCAGAAGGTTTTAAATGTAAAAGCCTTGGAATAATTGTATGTACTACTCTATTGTCCTAGAGTAAATATATAAGTAATTATGCAACAAGTACATCTAGAAGTTTACAAATTGTATTACCAAGATGTCTTCAAGAAATGTCTTGTATATATAATAAAAAGCATAATACAAACCTGATATTTTACTTTTATATTCGAACGAGATATTTATAAATACTTATCATTTCTAATGAGTACTTAATGACACAATCCGAGAAGTATGCACCTGCCGAGTACTGGAACGTTTGAGTATGCGTCCAGTTGATGCAAATGCAGCGTTCAATATATTTGTAAGTGCCACGTGATTCGTTAGATGGCGACACTGAGCTGTGACTAGTGAATCTCATTTCAGTTTGTGTGTGTGTGTGTGTGTGTGTGTGTGTGTGTGTGTGTGTAGCAACAAACACAAATTAACATTACAATGCCACTGGCTGCCTGTTCGTCTGGCAAAAGTAATTGTCCCCTTTTTGAAATGAGATACTGCGTGCAGCTGTTACCTCAAATTCAATACGGATTGTAAGTGGAGCGCTAAGACTAAGATAATTATTAAGGCCAAACAAAGTCACTAGTCGACAAATAATATGTATATTAAAAATAAAATTTAAAACTTGCAATTGACTTGTGAGAACGTCATATATTGGCAAAGAATACGGGCCTAATCTTTATCCTCGTACACAATATATACAGTGTTAATTAACGTTTTATTTCCTTCAAAACATGGAGCTCTCAGATAATGTGGACATTTCGCAGTTTGTAGAGCTACGTTTAAACATTCACCATAAAAAAATGAAATTGGCTCATCCCGTATACGTAAAAAAACAGCGCGTTTCCAAGGAAGTGACGTAACTGTTATGAGGCGCCATTTCTCTTCATATTTTTTTATTAACCCGGAATACGACTCGAGATGCAGCAAAGGGAAAAACCTTCAGGGTATCGAGAACGACCAGTGCCACTAGCAACGTTGTAAGTTGACATTTTAGTCACGCTTTATATTCTCCATCTAGGTATAAGCCTATAAATGTAATGGTAAGACCCAGTTAATATAAATGCCGCCAGATACGTACACAGACTGGCGGCGCCACTGCACTGGCACAGCACTGCCCGACTGCAACGTCAATGATCCGACAATTGAAAATGTGAAATGGTAGTCCCAAGTATACCGCAGACACACGGCTAGGCTCACTTTAGTCACTATGAATATGATGTACACAACTAAACACGGCTTTGTTGGCATCTTTCTCACTGCATTCACCCAACCAGCGCACACCCACTGTACGGATCTGTGCCACCGACACAGTGACAGTGGCACAGAACATTTACTGATTTTAGCCTAAATTTTAGGTGCTGGGCGCAAAGGCGCGGACACTCCTAAAGCTTAGCCCAAGTTTTAGGCTTAGCCATATGCTTATAACTAGTCTAATAGTCTAACCTTCCCGGACACTAGCCCTTGAGCACTCCTTCTTTATAATCACAGTAGAATCTTGGAACAAACTAGCTCCCTCTCCAGAGGCATTCAAGCATGCAGTGCCTTAGGCTTAGCAACAGTCAACACTTTTTATAAACATTTCACACAATACATTTTTTAATCAGCACCCCACACTTGAACATACGCACCATCGACGAAATCGGCATATCCTGACGATAGTGGATTAATTACCGGATGGAGAAGAAGACGCATGTGAAATAAACTGGTGGCTCAAGACAAGTAACTCTGCAAAAGTAAAACACGGCGTACAAAAGACACTTTAAATAAACTACCAGTCGACACGACCATTTTGATTGGAAAGTTTTTTCTACAATAAAGAGAGTTCTCAACTCGAGGTCTCGGAAGAAATCATGCGGTAGTATAAAGAATAGAGTAGTGATGGATATCATTTTGAAAGCAGACCAACAGCTCCAGGCGCGAAACATTCTAGCCATCTAGGACGTGAAAGATACTGCCGGTCACCTCATGGACTTGTTTATGCCGTCCCACTCTGGAGTGGTCATCGAAATAGGGTGGTCCTAGACGCAGGATGGCAGTTCAGGTGGAGTGACCTTCCAGGCATGGTGGTCATCTAGGTGGGATGGTCGTCCAGGTGGAATGGTCATCCAGATAGGAGTGATCATCCAGGTGGAATGGTCATTCAGGTGGAGTGGTCATCCAGATAGGAGTGATCATCCAGGTGGAATAGTCATCCAGGTGGAGTGGGGATCCAGATGGAGTGGTCATCCAGGTGGAGTGGTCATCCAGGTGGAGTGGTCATCCAGGTGGAGTGGGGATCCAGATGGAGTGGTCATCCAGGTGGAGTGGGGATCCAGATGGAGTGGTCATCCAGGTGGAGTGGTCATCCAGGTGGAGTGGCCATTCAGGTGGAGTGGCCATTCAGGTGGAGTGGTCACCCAGGTGGAGTGGTCATCCAGGTGGAATGGTCATCAAGGTGGAGTGGTCATCCAGGTGGAGTGGTCATCCAGGTGGAGTGGTCATCCAGGTGGAATAGTCATCAAGGTGGAGTGGTCATCCAGGTGGAGTGGTCATCCAGGTGGAGTGGTCATCCAAGTGGAGTGGCCATTCAGGTGGAGTGGTCATCCAGGTGGAATGGTCACCCAGATGGAGTGGTCATGTAGATGGAGTGGTCATCCAAGTGGAGTGGTCATTCAGGTGGAGTGGTCATCCAAGTGGAGTGGTCATCCAGATGGAGTGGTCATTCAGGTGGAGTGGTAATTCTGGTGGAGTGGACATCCAAGTGGAGTGGTCATTCAGGTGGAGTGGTCATCCAGGTGGAGTGGTCATCCAGGTGGAGTGGTCATGTAGGTGGGGTGGTCATCCAGGTGGAATGGTCATCCAGGTGGAATGGTCATCCAGGTGGAGTGGCCATTCAGGTGGAGTGGTCATCCAGGTGGAGTGGTCATCCAGGTGGAGTGGTCATCCAGGTGGAGTGGTCATCCAGGTGGAGTGGTCATGTAGGTGGGGTGGTCATCCAGGTGGAATGGTCATCCAGGTGGAATGGTCATCCAGGTGGAGTGGCCATTCAGGTGGAGTGGTCATCCAAGTGGAGTGGTCATCCAAGTGGAGTGGTCATCCAGGTGGAGTGGTCATCAAGGTGGAGTGGTCATGTAGGTGGGGTGGTCATCCAGGTGGAATGGTCATCCAGGTGGAATGGTCATCCAGGTGGAGTGGTCATCCAGGTGGAGTGGCCATTCAGGTGGAGTGGCCATTCAGGTGGAGTGGCCATTCAGGTGGAGTGGTCATCCAGGTGGAGTGGTCATCCAGGTGGAATGGTCATCCAGGTGGAGTGGTCATCCAGGTGGAGTGGTCATCCAGGTGGAGTGGTCATGTAGGTGGAGTGGTCATCCAGGTGGAATGGTCATCCAGGTGGAATGGTCATCCAGGTGGACTGGTCATGTAGGTGGAATGGTCATCCAGGTGGACTGGTCATGTAGGTGGGGTGGTCATCCAGGTGGAGTGGTCATCCAGGTGTAATGGTCATCCAGGTGTAATGGTCATCCAGGTGGAATGGTCATCCAGGTGGAATGGTCATCCAGGTGGAATGGTCATCCAGGTGGAATGGTCATCCAGGTGGAATGGTCATCCAGGTGGACTGGTCATGTAGGTGGGGTGGTCATCCAGGTGGAGTGGTCATCCAGGTGTAATGGTCATCCAGGTGTAATGGTCATCCAGGTGGAATGGTCATCCAGGTGGAATGGTCATCCAGGTGGAGTGGTCATCCAGGTGGAATGGTCATCCAGGTGGACTGGTCATGTAGGTGGGGTGGTCATCCAGGTGGAGTGGTCATCCAGGTGGAATGGTCATTTATGTGTGGTGGTCATCTAGATGGAGTGATCATCCAGGTGTGGTGGTCATCCAGGTAGGGTGGTAATTTATGTGGGGTGGTCTTCCAGATGGAATTATCATCCAGGGGAGTGGTCAGCTAGGTGGGGTGGTCGTCCAGGGGGAGTGGTCACCCAAGTGGAAAGGTTATCCATGTAGGGTGGTCATCCAGGTGTGGTGATCATCTAGATTGAGTGGTCTTCCAGGTAAAGTGGTCATTCAGGTGGAGTGGTCATTCAGGTGGAGTGGTCATCCAGGTGGGGTGATCGTCATGGTGGCCTTGTGTCAGACTGCCAGGCTGTGCGTCACGACTGATGTCCCTATTGTCAACAGCTGTGAATTGTTAAAGAAGCCTACTGTGTTGGTTATTGTTGACCGAAGCTGAATGGACGCAACTTTTCAATGGCCCGGCTGTGGCTGGGCAGAATGGATTCGATCGACCTGGACCAACTGCCACGAATTTGAACTAGTGAACTAATCGGGTGACGCTGTAAGAAAAAGTAATTGACGCCACGGTCATTATGACGACTCAGGTGGTTACCTCCAAACAGTCCAAACTTGGGCTAGCTAACGCAGGAGTTATTCTAGAATTAGTGACTCCACTACAGGTTACACATTTACCCCCTGTGTGGGATCTTTTATTTCCCCTAGCATAGACACCAGATAGAAGGGACCACCGGCTTTTAGTGTCTCTTCCGAAAGACACAGGCAAATGTGGGGTGAACGAAATTGCGTAAGTTTCGAAACAGCGCTAGGTGGGATTGAACCGCCGTCCACTAGATTGACAGTCCGGCGCTCTACCGCGCGACCACCGCTCCCCACTACACCAGGGGAAAACGTTCCAATTGAGTTGGTGTGATTTGACACGCTGGCAACTAAGTAAAACACGTTTATTTGTTTATATATATCAACTGAGATAACATAAATGATTCCTATTATTTTGACGGAGCAGTCTGATAAACACCCATGTGTCTGTGACCCCCGATATAATCGCTCACCTTGTGATCGACATGTACAGCTATAAATAGTTGTCATGTTTTTTGATAATTGTCAGTTGTCACCAGTACACATATGTCAGTTATTGTGAAGAATTTATTTTGCGTGTACACATAGTTCACCAGCTACAGCGCATTGTGCCTAAAGCGAACGGACATACTTCTCCCACCTTCTGTGGTCACTTGACAGAACAATCATGCTTTATGGTGTATGCACATACACAAAGCCGAAATGAAACGTGTTATTACATATGCAGCAACAGTTTAAAAAACGAGAATCACATTAAAATTAACGTCCGGGTACCTGAAACCACATTTTATTGGTCGATACTATGTTGTAATTGACATTTTGGCCACCGTAGAGAAATTCTCGAGTTATGGAAAAACTGAAGAGGAATTGTATTAACCCATATTCACAGAGCTACACAGAGCTAAGATTATGGCAAAAACATTAATAAGTGAACAAATACTTGGCATCAGTTTCAGCTTTCCATTTGTTTAAAATATTCATATACACATATATACGCACGCACGCACGCACGCACGCACGCACGCTCACACACACACACACACACACACACACACACACACACACACGCGCGCGCGCGCGCGCGCGCGCGCGTCACACAACACACAAACACAACATACACGCACGCACGAATACACATTAGTAGTCCTGAGTGTAATTGAATAGTTCTCTTTTTACTGTCTTTTCCACTGTTACTGTTAGCACATAGGCCTATTTCACCCGTCGCATTCACCTAACTTAAATCGTATCTCTCAATCATTTCTAGTGTGTAGAACCACTCTTCTGGACTTATCATAACCTACATATGAATGCAGATATCGACGATGGCAATGATAGCTACGTTAATAACATGACTACAACCTATAACAACAACAATAACTTTGGTAAACATTATATTATCAACATAGCTTATCTTTACAGAAAGCATCTAACATGGAGGAAAACATCGCTATTCTAATAATAGTTTTATGGGCTATTCTGGGATTATATATCACAGTTATGTATTGTAATACTGTTAACGGTACTACTAGGTTACCAATACTCTCAATTGATAACTAGTGAATTAATAACGTCACGCTGACTAACTCTGTTCAGTTGCTACAAAGTGCTTCATGCGCAAGCACTGTACAAACTCAGTCATGCAAAGTTGTTGTTGTGTGCATTTCTTGGGTATTGGTGTTTGTTGACAAGTCAATTGCGTTCCCAAAACGTAATACGAAAGCCACGGATCGGTGCACCGCTAAACAACTGTTTATCTTGATCATGTCTCCGTATACTGAGCACTCCATGACATTGGTTACCTTTGATAGTCAACAATTAATACCTGGGCATATTGAGCATCACTGCAAAGATATGGACGCCTTTGCCTAGGGCTGTAAACATCGACACAATTGGAGCCACTTGTGCAACTTTTCACCTTGCCACGAATGATCACGTCTCTGGCCCACGTGATCGTCACTTACTAGGCGCGAACGGCGGGCATACGAAATACTGACCAGTGACTGTTGATCGTGTAAAGTGGACAGCTGTAGTCTTCTTGATTTGAGCATTATTAAAAATGAAATGAAATGTTCGATATCAAAAACATAAGTGTTAATACATTTACTTGAAATATTAAATTGAGTTTATTTTACTGTGTACAGTTTCATCTTGCATGCATATTAAAAATCGATCAATATAATTATATTAATGACATTTTGGTTTGAGTCACACACTGGTTTCTATAAAATTGGAGATTTGCACCGAACATTCCAGAGTTCGGTCTTTATAATCACAACGGTGGTTCACCGATCTATCAGTAGATAAGACGCAATTCGCCTAGCCCACTAGTGTGTGAACGTTGCAACACCACATTATCTATCATCGTAGTTAATCATAATTGCTCATAGTCATGCTTTGGCGTTTTCTGTGAGGTTTATTGGTGTGTGGGCCATGTCCAAAGGTTATGTGACACCATGCGTGACTGTTGTCTCAAGCACCAAATACAATGTCGAACTATACTTGTTCAACCCGACACGAGCCCAACCCAAGTTGAAGGACCTACGCGTTTTTTGTGTCGTTGGTGCATGTTCCACATAAGACCTATACATATATTAATACTTGGCTTTAATTTCACTGAGAGTTCTGAATTAAGGGTCCAACAGCAGACGTGCACGTTTTCACGCAAACATACACACACGCACCCACACACACACAAACTCCAACTGTCTGGCGTAAACCTTGACGTAAAACAAACTGCACTAGTCTTTTCTTCAGGTTGCATGTATTTTGTGTGTACCGCGAAAACAGTTATAGTTAGAAAAGCAGTCAAATGTTGCGCGATACTATCGTTTTGTCGGTAAGCATCTACTACATTTAAGACGAACCTATCTTAACATACAACTGGTGCTGTTTCTGAGTCGTCCATTGTGTTTTTATAGTAGTGTGTTTATGGGACAACGATCGTAAGGTCGGTCACCTGTCTAACATGTCTCAAAATCAGGAAACTTGACCAACATAAAAAAATCACCAAAACCCACGGCAGCTTATGAATAACATAATACTACTAGTGTTTAAACAAATTTACATTTAAGTACATGAGAAGTGTGTTTCTATTGTAAGACCAAATATTTTGCTTCCCTATTTAAGATGAAGACAAAGTATGCCAACGGTACAAGGGACGCGTTTGTCAGCACCCGTTAACCTCGCTTAGGTTCGACCCAGATTGTGTAAGGCATAATTGCTACATGAGACAATCGTATCGCCTGAAGCGCCACAACCTTCAGAAATTGCTTACTAGCGAAACATAGCCTACAAATAACTTTGTGTAATTACCGCTTTATAAGATCAGATCGTAGATTATTAATGTGTGGTGGTCCAGCATGTCGATTGTATGCAACCACTCACTGGACGCCTTGCGGTCAGCGTAACGTCACAAGGTCAGTGTAATGAAGATACAGTTAGATATTCTATAGAACGTAGCAATGTTGACCACAAAATATGACTTATGAACATTATTTTGAGCAATAGACAAATTGTCGTACTCTCTGAACTCAGGCAGTGCATACTTCTTGGATTCGCGGTGCTGAATGAATATCTATGGAAACAATTACAACTGGTATAAACAACACTTTACACGGTTGTCACCCGTACCAAAATATACCTGCTGTGTACGCGTGAACGATGAAAAACTGCAGAGTGTATACGTGTATTTTCAATATACTATTGCGGATTATTTTATGTCAAGGAAATATCCTGTTTTAGAACGGTCGTGACGGTAGCGGTTGTCATTTATTGTCTAATTATCATGAATAAATTAGTTTCTTGCCGGTGGGAATGGCATACTTGTCTAAAATATAACTATGTACATATCTATTTCGGAAAAATGGGCACATGAATTAGTTTGAAATTGCATAGTAAAAGAGATCTAGACGGATTGGCAGAGGGAAATGAGAGTGAAAGATACAGGAGACTGGGTAGGCCGTATCGTTGGTGGAGAAAACAATGACGAACAGTGAAAGGAGGAAGAGGAAAATCAATGAAATCGTGAACAAGTGTGTTGGCCTGTCTTATCTAGGACACACGGCGAGACACACGGCGAGGGAAGAGGAGAACAACACATGTGAGTGTAATCGGGGACAAATTCTTCGCTTGACCGCAGCTCAATTTCAGCGCCATTTATCCTAAGCATTAGACTTTTATGACACCAGAAACAATTGTGTGGAATGAACTGCTACGTGTTGTCATGCAGCGTTTTCTGGAAATGTGCTTAATCATTGTCAACCACCGCTCCCCGATTCGGTTCACTGGTTTAATCAGTAGGCGGAATCTGTGCGCCGTCAACAGATTGCCTGGGGTAGACCATTTCGAAAACATGTATTTTTTCAAACGGTTTGTGACGATAAGTCCCCTATATATGTGCATGGCGTTGTAACTTAAGCCGTGCTGGTTGTTGACCGGCGGGCTTCCGTTCCTTCCCTTTATGTCGACTTTCAGTTTGGTTCTGGTCGGCTTGATCCGCTACGTTCTGGTGTCCTCACTGGCTCCTCGCCAGATCTCCCCGAGGCTTATCAGACGGCCAACACAATTGTGAATGTGTTATTTCTTTATATCTGTGTGGTATGTTTTGTCATCCAAATCGGCAAGGAAGCCTCTGACGTATCGAGAGTCTATCGTCTTAAGTATGTGAAACACGCGCTATTGAAATGTTGATTTTGTTTTTAAACACATTCACGATGCTTGCAACTACACAGTCAGTATTTAATGTGTTTATACATTTATAGTCGCATATGATAAAGTTCAGGCTTACATTTTCTTATTATATAAAATACGCTGGTTCTTTTCTTGTGGCAAAGGTACGCGGTCGATCATAGTAGTAGTAGTAGTAAAAGCTTTATTTCTTGATGGTAACCATGTCACGTGGTATATCGTGATTTTCAATGGGCCATCATCTTACATGCATACATACATCATATACATACATACAATAAAGCTTTAGATAAAATGTATAGTTCACAACAATATAAACATAACCGCTGTAGCAATAAATAGATAAAAATAAACTTAGATAAATCATATCAGAATGCATGGTGATCGGGCGGGCAACGGTCCTGGGTACACCTGTCGTCTCACGTGGTACTCGAGTTCCGCTTCCTGTTTAGCACGTTTGTTGTCTCGCGGGAGTATTTTTGTTGTTGACGTATTCTCGGGTTTGATTAATGCTCGACCCTGTGTTATTAGCATGTTTGTTGTTTTGCTGGGGAAAAAATGTATTGACGTTTTCTCTGCTTTAATCATTGCTGCAGGTTTATCGAATCACGTTCTGTCCGGCTTGGCTATTCCCTCTTATATTATCACCTCTTTGCGTGCGTTTTGCTTTTGATTGGCGGTTTATATTTTGAATCACTAAACGTTTTATCGTTCACCTAGCCGTGTCATTGATATCTTTTTATGTAATCAGTGTGCATTGTGTCCACAACGCATTGAAGATGTTGAAAGCGAACACAGTAATAGTATGTCTAAGCAAATCAATCGATGCAACTGTTATACATTGGCCCACTTCATGGGGTCAAAGGGTGATTTAAAAGAACCATGAGTTAGCGTATTTAGCCTCAGCAATACTACCAATCTGCTTACAGTTTTTTTTTTTCTCCATTTTTTGGGCGAAACATTAAAACTGGAAAAAAAAATCGGCTTTATTTAACGCAATTTGGCTGGGAGTGCAACTTCGACATATTCATTATAGTGTTATCTTAAGACAGAAGAAAACAAAAGGATGTCTTAAATCAATCGTTCGATACTATTACAGCGAATCAAGTGTGATCGTGGAGCGGTGGCACAGTCATTGGAGTATGCCGTTCATTCAGTACTAGTATTTGGCAACTGACAGGAGTGGGTATTTTTGTTTTGTATTTTAGCGTGGTAATTGTAGCGTGGCTAAATGCTTCTCTCATACGTCGATGTGCTCGGTTGAACAGGTAAGTAAAGTGTAAAGCGCTTTGAGCAGTCATAAGGACTGGACACTGCGCTATCTCAGAAATTACCTTTATCTTTAAGGTTTTCTAAACGAGCATGTTCCGTGTTAATAATGACTAATTGCTACAACATTTATAAATCACAAAGGTAGGCCTTAGTATAAGCAGCGACTACAAAAACAGAACACCAGGATGTGTTGATGACATGCTGAAGGTGCTACACTGGGAAAGCCTGGAAACGAGGGGGAAGAACAACCGCCTGAGTCTCCTTCACAAAATCAACACAGGTCATGTTGACATCACCTTAGACCAGTACCTCCAACGGAGTGACCTCAGAACGCGGGGAACCCAGCGTTTACGACATGCAAGGGCAGACCACCTAGCCTTTTACCATTCATTTGTTTCATGCAATCCTTAGACAGTGGAATAGGCTCCCGACAAGCCTATCAACCACCACATGCCCAGAGACTTTCATAACTGGCCTTCGGGCCTTAACATCTGCTTTACTTTCTTCATAAGACTATGTACACCATAATAATAATTTATTTTTAAATCACCAGAGGTTCGTAGAATAACTTTATTAACGTATTAATGTAATTTTTTTATATTAAATGTTTTCAGAGAGTACCCCCCCCCCCCCCCACCCCAAGCGCACAAGCTTCGATTGGACTTTTAACGCTCGGAAAGGGCCCAGTCTAGTATATGGAAGAAGAAGAAGGGTGAATAGTTACACTACACGTGAACGCAACATGTTCACGAATCTAATCTGCGCGTGTCGACGACCTCGATTTTAGACGGAACAGGCGCCATTCCTATAAGGCGTTATAAAACTTGTTTTTCATTGTCATTGTCACACGAGCAGGACGTGAATAACCCCTTTGAATGGTTTATTACTCTTACGAAGTGACTTTGTGCGTGACAGAGCCGCTTAGGTGCCTGGTAATTGTTATCGTTTTGAACTTTTGACATCTGAGTTTTCGGGCGCATGTTTGGTACAAGGCCATTGATTGACCGCAGCGATTTCGTGATAACATTGTATATGTTCATTTGGCTTTACCAGCTGAAATGTTTAACCGAGTTTTGAGACATTTTTCTACAAATAGAGAGACTATATTTTGACAACAACAACAACGCTGACGAAACAAAATCGACGCTTGAATAGAACATAATGTACTACGTGCATCACGGCATCTGATGACTTTGCCGCAACATTTTAACACTGCCAATCAAACCAGTCAACCGAATCTCCCGATCGTGGGGTTTAACACTAATTAAGAACATTCTGATAACGTAGGTGTCATAATAAGCCGGAGTTCATTGGGCACAAACTTTCCGTGAACTTTGATGTGAAGCAATGACGTCATCTTGCATGACACAGCAGTATTTCTGTATTAATTGTTTTTCGTTGAATTAACAATTAAATTAACTATTTTTCAATGCACAATAGGCCTATGCAAGGAATCAAAAGTTTGCAGTTGATTAACGGTTGATTAATAATTAAATTGAGAAGGTGATTAATTTAATCAATAAATATGTTTTTAAGTGGGCTTTTAACATTTAATGTAATATATGCGTAATTTGGCATATGCGCAACTTTTAATTGATTATATTTTAATTGATTATTTTATTCTAAGCGTTTCCTTATTCAGTGGTATATGCCTAGTGGTGTGTGCGTGCGTGCGTGCGTGCGTGCGTGCGTGCCTGCGAGCGTGCGTGCGTGCGTGCGTGCGTGCGTGCGTGCAAACTTGCAGTGACATATCGGAGGTGACATGCAACGAGACATGTACTTTGGTCCTTATACTTCCGCGTTACATAAACACTATCATCTCTCTGCAAAAGCCCTGAATGGAATATGATGCCCTCCACAAATGTGTGGACACATGCCACCACGATCGCTGGCATTCTGTTGTTCTTAAAAAACACCTTAAACCTATTATAGTTCATCTATCCATTACTCAGTTTTAGAAACAGTGCACGTGTGGCATTGACGTATGTGTGTCACAAGGATTACCCGATGAATGCAATGCCTTCTTAACGACCGAACTCGCAGGGAATGACCACACATTGTTTAGGTGGCTTAAAGGCATTCTTTGTCAGGTCCGCTCCTTAACAAGATGGCCTGCTTGATTGCCTACTTTCGTAATAATAAACAGTGCACGTGTGGCATTGACGTATGTGTGTCACAAGGATTACCCGATGAATGCAATGCCTTCTTAACGACCGAACTCGCAGGGAATGACCACACATTGTTTAGGTGGCTTAAAGGCATTCTTTGTCAGGTCCGCTCCTTAACAAGATGGCCTGCTTGATTGCCTACTTTCGTAATAATAATTCGATGAATAATACGATATGATTTGTATCCGTAAATTGTGCGCATTTCATTAAACACAGCAGTCGTTGACACAGTGGCGGAAAATTCCATTAATCCCGAGGTATTGCCAAATAACGCGTTTTATACTGACATTTGACTTTCCTTAATCAAACCATTACTTCGGCAAAACAATTGTTCGATCACTTCACCAAAACTAAGATGTACAAATGAGTTTTCATGCTGTAGTTAGTTGCCTGCTCGATCATATCATTGAACCATCGACCTCCGATCCACTAATTGATATTGCATTAAGACATGCATCTAGTTATTTAGATTTATTCTTTCAGTAGACCAATGGAGTGATCGGCTGTACCCGGATGGCGTCATTTTCCATTTATCAGGAAATGACCCACGGTTGTGTGTACGAACCCACTTAAGGATGATCTGATCGTAATTAACAATTAGGAATGATAAAAAAAATCTGCAATAATTGTTGTTGTTGAATTAACAGTTAAATTAAATATTCTTGAATTCATAATAACCCTATGCAAAGAATCAAAACTTTGCAGTTGATCAACGGTTGATTAACAATTTATTTGAGAAGGTGATTAATTTAATTAATAAATATTTTTTAAGTGGACAACATTAAATTTGTAGTTAACCTTTAATTGTTTACATTTAATGTAATATATGCGTAATTTGGCATATGCGCAACTTTTAATTGATTAAATTTGTATTGATTAATTTTATTCTAACATGAAAGCGTTTCCTTATTCAGTTTGTTATAAGCCTAGTGGTGTGTGCGTGCGTGCAAACTTGCAGTGACATATCGGAGCTGACATACAACGAGACATGTACTTTGGCCCTTATACTTCCGCGTTACAGAAACACTACCATCTCTCTGCATAAGCCCTGGATGGCATATGAAGCCCTCCACAAATGTGTGGACACATGCCACCACGATCGCTGGCATTCTGTTGTTCTTAAAAAACACCATAAACCTATTATAGTTCATCTATCTATTACTCAGTTTTAGAAACAGTGCATGTGTGGCATTGACGTATGTGTGTCACAAGGATTGCCCGATGAATGCAATGCATTCTTAACGACCGAACTGGTCAGGAACTGACCTCACACTTTTTTTAGGTGGCTTGAAAGGCATTCTGTGTCAGGCCGCTCCTTAACAAGATGGCCTGTTTGATTGCCTACTCTCGTTATAATAAGATACGATATGATTTTTATCCGTAAATTGTGCGCATTTCATTAACCACAGCAGTCGTTGTCACAGTGGCGGAAAATTCCATTAATCCAGAAGTATTGCCAAATAAAGCGTTTTATATTGACATTTGACTTTCTTTAATCAAACCATTACTTCGGCAAAACAATTGTTCGATCACTTCACCAAAACTAAACGAGTTTTCATGCTGTAGTTAGTTGCCTGCTCAATCATATCATTGAACCGTCGACCTCCGATCCACTAATTGATGATGCATTAAGACATGAATCTAGTTATTTAGATTTATTCTTTCATCAGACCACTGGAGTGATCAGCTGTACCCGGATGGCGTCATGTTCCATTTATCAGTAAATGACCTTCTGTGTTTGTTTGGTGGATGAAAGCATGTATTATACAGTGCCGCAGTTCAGGTTTGCACGCACCGTTGTGTGTACGAACCCACTTAGGGATGATCTGATTGTAATTAGCAATTAGGAATGACAAAAAGCACACACGTTCGTGTCTCCGTATGATAGCGTGCAAATGAGCCGTCTGGTTGTTGCGCAATTTCGTAATTGAACTGTTTATGCAGCAATGTAGACCCTAATCGTGCCGTAGCACGTGATGCAATTAGGACACATTCTAACATGTCAAGCACGCATGAGTCCCACTGACACACTAATACTCATTTGTAGAATTCCATATTTTTTTATATGAAAATCCATATAAAGCTACAATGCCATCCCGCAAATAACAAAACACAAGCCTAATCATTGGCTACATCAAATAAAATCTGCATTATGTCTGACATTGCGTATTCAAACTTGTTGCATTAAAACCGCAACACTTTGCCACTAAATGTCTTACATGGGTGACAAAACACAAAACAATACAAAGTGTGTATCGGTGTTTTCAAGTTTGGTCCAACATTTTCTACTTTGGGACACCAGAGTAATCATAAGCACATTCCTTAGGTTCGTTCGTGCGTGAAATCGTTACGATCTGTCACGTCCGCGTGAGGTAGACTCTAATCAGAGAAGATCACCAGCACGCGACGCCAGAGCGACGTTCGTCATGGAAGGAGGCCAAAAAACGACTGCCCGCGGCATAACGGTGTCGTGTCTGTGATGTGCTGCGCGAACCAATTGTGTGACGCTCAAGGGATCAGGCGGTACAGTTTTCATTCTCACACCGCGGTATGACATATCCGGCGGCGTGAAACTCGCAGAGACAAACATTGCAGAGCGCACACTACTGCGTCTTACAACATCCGGTGAACCAAGCATGCGGTTCTGTTTAACTAATGGCGGATACTATTAAAGATGCCTTTTCGATTTTTTTATTATTTAGCTACGATCTTTTTATGTTAATTTTATGGAAAATAAAACTATCGCAGAATCCAATACGACATGTTAGCTGGTTTGAGTGACTTACTTTATGTCGTTTTGTTTAAATCAACATACAAATTAGTCTTCATATTAATTATGTTAAGTCTAAGTTTTTTTTACTGTTGAATATGCCTAGGAATTAAGGTCATTTCAAGCGATTGTCAAACTTGGAATCTTCACGTAAAAGAGCAGTACGAATATGTAGGTGCTCCTGTGTTGAAGTCGATGACTTTTCTTGCAGTTAAGTTGGTCCTACGCATTAAATCGACTACACAGCATGCACGCACGCACGCACGCACGCACGTACGCACGCACGCACGGTGTGTATGTGAGTGAGAGAGAGAGAGAGTATGTGTATATAACATGTGTGTATTAGTATGTAGCCGTATACGTACGTGCACTTTGTAATGTTAGCATATTTGGGCACGTTCGTTGATACGGACGCACCTTTATGGTGTGGTTCCTTGTCTTGTTTGATGTTTTGTATTACTATGGTGCATGTGGTCATATCAATATTGATAAAGTACACAGTCACGTCATTGCATCCGGTTACCTTTATGAACGTAACTTTCACTGAGAGTATTCAATATACAAAAAGAACACCCACCTAGTAAACAACATCGCCTAATTAAGTTACCTTTGTTAAGTCACCCCCGCTTGAGTGCATATCTACACCAAATGCATAAAAACGAATCTTCTTCCTGGCATCCTTTGTTCGAGTGTGCTCGCTGCGTCCTCAAGTGAGAGTCACTTTTTGTTGCGACACCCTGTTGCGACACCCTAACTATCACCGATTACACAGATAACAAGAGGAACATGCGACGCTCAATCGACTCAGTCTATTGTGAAACACAAATAACAGGAACGTATGAAAAACACGCGGTCCTATTACGTACTAGAGACGTGTGTTTCCACCTACATGTTAGTTATTGTCGAAAGATTTCCTAAACGAACATGCATATTCCTCAGTTATGCCTATTAAAAATTAATAACCTCACAATGTCCTTCAAGTGACACTGCATTCACACAGATGCAGATGACGTCATGGAGTATTCGAATGACGTTTGTTGTGATGCAAACTTGAATAAGGTAGATAAATCCAAGATCAATATAAGATCATAGAACCAATAGAGGAATTATAAAACAGGCTACGCGACCGTGACCAGAGTACTGTAATTCACACTGACTGAAAAGAGGTATACAAAGTAACGCAATGGGAGGCAGAAGCAACGCTAAGATGTTTGCAGTTGCAGGATGGGACAGCTTTGTACAACGACAATGTATACAGTATATGAACATAGAAACATTATAAGCAGGACAAATACAATCTTAAAGACATTAGCTAAGCTGTACACGAAATACACAACAGAAACACGGAACCCCACCGCATGGAAGAACGCGAAGTGGGTGGGAAATAAGTAAGATGTCAGGAACTACAAACCGATATGTATGTTGCCAAACGTCTACAAAAGTATTCCCGAAAATACAAATGAAACCGACGATGAGAGCAAAGTGAACTCAACACCAGGTACTCAACGACAGACCCGATCCATCAATTGAAGGAGAAGGGCCGAGAATGTAATACTCTACTCTGCTTGGCTTTCGCCAACTACGTGAAGGTTTTCGACTCGGGTGCAAGCTCAAAGAGTATTGACCTTGCTTCATGAGAGAGACGTCTACACCAACAACTCGACGACAGTCCCCCAAAAAGAAATCAATAATAGGCCTATCGATATACGCGCTAACACACCGCATGGAAGGGCATATGTTATGCTACAAGAGATAGCTGATGACAGTGAAAATCAAGGACGATTTCGAAGAACGACGATAATGGCGGGAAACGATTCTGAAATCTACTTCAGGAGACATGTGTACAAGTCATGCGTACTTCCTGCACTCACATACATTGCTGGGAGTACATGGAGACCCACCAACCAGGCAAAGAACAAGCTAACAACCGAGCAGACAATATAGAAAGTATGTTCACGTCACATATTGGAACATAAAATCAAACATCTGGGTAAAAGATAAGACATATCATAGGCGTGATTGGATAAATCAGAAGACGGAAGTGGACATGATCAGGGCACTTCTGTAAAATACGATATAACCGATGGACATAACATATCGTCAACTGGAAACCTTACAAAGGGAAACTATATATAGAAGACCGGCGAGACGGTGGAGAGACGAACTAGATGAATAGAAGGCACCATCAGACAGAGGATAGCGTTCAACAGGCATATCTGGAAGTAGCCTTCTCATATGCAATCTATTTGTAGTACATATATATATATATTACAATAATATATTATTTAAGTTTATTAAATGAACAGTAAGAAGGCATGGGTCACCGGGCAAATCATGCGTACGAAAATTGGGTCGCATTCAAAAAGAGGTTAATGACCGTTACACTAGACAGCACGCACTTAGTGTCCACGTATACCCTATGTGTGATATCTGAAGCTAATCTATTTCACGAGTTATCTGATTAGTAAACACAAATATGTGTGGCAGTCATTGCCCTTCCCCGATACATAACCAGAGGGGCGGTCGTTGCTCTATCCCAGTATTATAGCAGTGTGTTAGGTCGCAGTCAAAAAGCTTTATTAAACAAATCAAAGCGCACCGTTTGTATGTGTGCAATATGTAAATCTAATCCATTTCATAAGTTATCTGATAAATGAAAGCAAACAATTTTTTTTTGTGGCGGTCAATGTCCGTCCCCAGTAGGGTGTAGAGGAGCCTTTAGCAGCTCAGACAACGTGTGGTGAGACGGTAGCGGCGACTCGGGTTAATTCGTCTCCAAGTGAGTCTTCGAGGTGGCTCGGTGTATTACAATGTTGTGAGATATCTAATAGATTCCACATAATATCCTATCTATTTAACGAGATAAGTAATATGTCAGGAATTACAAACCGATGTGCCTGTTATCAAACGTCTTCACAATTACTCGAGAAAATACGAATGAAACCGCCAACAAGATCAAAGTTAACTAAACACCAGGTGCTTAACGGCAGACCCGATTCATCAATTGACGTATAGCAATACTACTCTGCTCTGCTCTGCTTGGCTTTCGCCAACTACGTGAAGGTTTTCGGCTAGATAGGATAGACCCTATGTGTAATATCTGAAGCCAATCTATTTCATGAGTTATCTGATTAGTAAACACAAATATGTGTGGCAGTCATTGCCCTTCCCCGATCATCAGCGAGCCAGCGCCTTTAGAAGTTTATTGGTTCGCAGTCAAAACGATTAAGAATCACTGTGTTGTGTTAAACAAAGCGTTGAGCACCGATTGCACTTTTTTGTGGTATCTAAAGGTTTCATAGGTTATCTGATTAATCAAATAAACAAATAAAATGTGACTGTCATTGCCTTTCCGCAATACACAACCAGAGGGTCAGAGAGGCGGTCGTTGCTCTTTCGTAGTATATAATCTTACAGACAGAGCCTTCTAGCAGTGTGTTAGAGCGCAGTCAAAACGGTTTTTTAAGCAAAGCGTAATGGACCGTTATCCGTATGTATACTATCTAAAGCTACCCCATTTCATAAGTTATCTGATAAATAAAAGCAAACACAATTGATTGTGGCGGCCAATGTCCTTCCCCAGTAGGGTGTAGAGGAGCCTTTAGCAGCTCAGACAACGTGTGGTGAGACGGTAGCGGTGACTCGGGTTAATTCGTCTCCAAGTGAGTCTTCGAGGTGGCTCGGTGTATTACAATGTTGTGAGATATCTAATAGATTCCACATAATATCCTATCTATTTAACGAGATAAGTAATATGTCAGGAATTACAAACCGATGTGCCTGTTATCAAACGTCTTCACAATTACTCGAGAAAATACGAATGAAACCGCCAACAAGATCAAAGTTAACTAAACACCTGGTGCTTAACGGCAGACCCGATTCATCAATTGACGTATAGCAATACTACTCTGCTCTGCTCTGCTTGGCTTTCGCCAACTACGTGAAGGTTTTCGGCTAGATAGGATAGACCCTATGTGTAATATCTGAAGCCAATCTATTTCATGAGTTATCTGATTAGTAAACACAAATATGTGTGGCAGTCATTGCCCTTCCCCGATCATCAGCGAGCCAGCGCCTTTAGAAGTTTATTGGTTCGCAGTCAAAACGATTAAGAATCACTGTGTTGTGTTAAACAAAGCGTTGAGCACCGATTGCACTTTTTTTGTGGTATCTAAAGGTTTCATAGGTTATCTGATTAATCAAATAAACAAATAAAATGTGACTGTCATTGCCTTTCCGCAATACACAACCAGAGGGTCAGAGAGGCGGTCGTTGCTCTTTCGTAGTATATAATCTTACAGACTATCTAAAGCTACCCCATTTCATAAGTTATCTGATAAATAAAAGCAAACACAATTGATTGTGGCGGCCAATGTCCTTCCCCAGTAGGGTGTAGAGGAGCCTTTAGCAGCTCAGACAACGTGTGGTGAGACGGTAGCGGTGACTCGGGTTAATTCGTCTCCAAGTGAGTCTTAATATCCTATCTATTTAACGAGATAAATAACATGTCAGGAATTACAAACCGATGTGTCTGTTATCAAACGTCTAAAAAATTACACTCGAGACAATACCAATGAAACCGACAATGAGAGTAAAGTGAACTAAACACCAGGTACTCAACGGCAGACCCGATCCATAAATTGAAGTATATAAGTACTACTCTGCTCTGCTTTCGCCAAATACGTGAAGGTTTTCGGCTCGGGTGCAGGCTCAAAGAGTATTAACCTTGCTTCATGAAGTACATGGGAGTACACTAAGACCCACCAACCAGGCAAAGAACAAGCTAACAGCCACGTAGACAATATAGAAAGTACGTTAACATCACATATCGGGACAGAAAATCAAACATCTGGGTAAAAGATAAGACAGATGTCATAGACGTGTTTGAACAAATCAGAAGACGGAAGTG
>OZ024862.1:24689012-24704012 GCA_964017155.1 Oasisia sp. SBJ-2009
TTCAAATGCACAAACAACCCAGCTTGTATCCACGATGATTTGCTGTTTTGTTTCTGCAACCAATGTTAATAATTTTGGCGAAATCGTGATGATACATCATTATTCATTTCTGACCACTGAGTTAGTTCCGGTTTTTTTTTAAATTGGAACCTTCATATGAATACGATGATTGTGTTTGTCTTCTTCTTTGGTTCTCAAGAAATCATGTCACAGACAAATATGTCTAAAGTTAATTATTTCGACAAATGTACGCACATATCAGGAATTTAGAAAGGATAATTCGTGATTAAAGGTCGATAAGTAGCGAATAGTGAGGGGAGGGCTGACGCTCACCAAAACCCCACAGCTGCTGTCCCCCATCAGGCACACCACATCACTGCGATTGTACATAGAAGCTCATTAACAGCATTTGGGGAGACTAAGTTCCGTCATTTTTCCAACGCGTATGATGCATTTGCCCATAATGCTCCTTATGCAATATTAAGACACTTGGCAAAATACGAGTGTAATATTTACACGTTTTATTGTAAAATAACATTGGTTTTCATGGTGGTGCGCGTATGGGTGTGTGTGTGTGCGTGTGCGTGCGTGCGTGCGTGCGAGTGTGTGCGTGGGTGCATGCTTGCGTGAGTGTAGGTAAGTCCCACAGAGATAAGATTACAGCGAGATCAACATCAGGAGATAGATAATCTCTCAAGCCATGGCTTCTATGCCAGACTCACTAATATCATGGCTTATATCTGGGACACCGGCTATTGGTAGATGACCAACTACCTGCTGGTCTGGCAAAGGTTATAGGTGAAACGTGGACCCAGCCTGCGACGTCTCTCAGCGTTATCTCTTCATCTTAATTTTGGCTTTCCTCTTCTCTCGCAAGACAAATTACCTTAGTCGTTCGTAAACATTCTAGCTTTCTGACTTCAAGCCGATTCGTTAGCACAACAAAGGTCTACTCAAGATCGCAATCAGCCTCTCATGCATGAGAGCGTCCCGACAGTTAACAACGACCTTGCCCGCGGCGAAGCTCTTGCCTTTCAACTATTGTCCCTTTGAAGCTTACAACAACCGATCTGCCAACGGCTTACCTGTCGTAGAGCCTTCGTCGAAAATCTGTCCAGGTTCCCGAAAACAATCAACTGAACTTCGGTACTGGTCTTAGTAGTAGAATTAGTAGACTTTCAAACGAGAGAACCGGGTTCGAAATTTCTTGCAGCTGTCTCAACATTTTGGACAAGTTCGTTCACTGCAAATTGCCTCTGTTCACACTGGTAGATTATAACTGCAAAGTGGCAAAGTGCAGAAAGGACGTCAAAATGGTGTTCGAATGAAAGGATGAACATATAAAACGCTGTGAACAACCATACGAACTGCATATACCGTATATAGTTTATGTTTGCAAATATATAAATAAATATTGAAAATGCACAGTTACACAATTAAAATGGGTAAACCACAAAAGAAATAGCATTTTAATTATACTAGCCAAGAGATATAATATGGTAAAACACGAACAATTAATGACTTGCAGCACCACCACTAGTATGAACTCAGTCTGACTGTCGATATTTGATAAGAGATTAACAAGATTATTGTTGAGAGCGAAAGCCATTTTACAAGCTGACCACGAACCGATACGTGTATCAACATGGTAGCCTGTCCTTATGAGGATTGTATCGATTTTGTTTTTAAACATATTCCCGCTGCCAACATTTCATAGTCATTATAGTATGATGCTATCAAATACATTTTATAGCATCACGTATAATTTGCTTTGGACATGGCAATACAATCTAAATAACTTCGCCATATATATGTATATGCATCAAAAGTAGAGGTTACGAAAAACTCTTTGTGTCTTGCTGTTAATTTGGGACATTTCTCAGGGGTCTTACGAGGGTCGTTAAATCTAGTTCTTGGGTCGCTCTTTGTCATCTGGGTGTATCCCGCAAGGTCCTGGCACAAATGGAACACAAGGGCGAGCGAATCACAACGCCGCCCTGTTACAGGCTTTGTAACACTGCGATTGTTCAAGAGTGTAGTTTAGCGTTTAACCGTAACAAGAGCGGTTTCTGAAGAACATTGGCCGACAATACGGGAGAGGCGTTGTTGGATCGTATTTCGTCCGCGTGTGTCATCAGCACTTGTCAGATATCCACTTAAATGCACTCCTATTATGCTGTATATGACTCAGGTTATTGCTGTGTTTGCACAAAAGTTCCACGTGTGGGTCATTCTGTGAGACCTGCAGCCATTCAGCAAAAGCACAGACTTGCACAATTAAGAGTAATAGGCTTACGCTCCTTACAGTACCAATTTTCAATAGATTACAACGTTTTCCCCGTAAACTGGTTTACCATTTAAAAGAGTGCGCACCGGTAGACATCGTATTCACGAGAGTGATCCATTTCGATGACACTTCATGTTTGACCGTACACTATGAACCATTCAGACCTGTGCCAGCTCAGCATTCACCGTGCTCTATGCACCATTCAGACCTGTGCTAGCTCAGCAATCAACGAGTCCTTCGTTAATAAGTGCTGGGTCATATCAGTGAAAGACCAGCCACGGAAAATTAGGTTTTTAGGACAATGTCCCCATTTAAACAACTGAACGACTCACCATTTTTCACCAAGACTCACCCGTCTCGCAATATCATGGTTGAATAATATTTTAGATTGCAGCCAGAATAAAATATATTGTTTATTACAAATTGTTTCTTTACCTTTGAAGGTGCCTGTTAGCCAGGGCATTTTGATAGATATACAACTGCGCACGTTTTATATTTACGAAAGTCCTTTGGTCCATGTCAATTAAACTGCCCTCATAAAAAAATGTTTTGCTTCTTACAAATTTTGGTCAAAGGTTATTTTTTATTTTGACAAATTAATCGTCGCTCATAAACTCTCAATTAAACTGCCCTCATATGAAAATTATTGCTTTCTCATACAATTGACAAAGCCTTTTTAACTGTTGGTCAAAGAATATTTATAATTGTGATGACTCCAGTTAACCCGTAAATTAACTGCCCCATATAAAAACCATTGCCCTATCATTCCGCAGAAATTACCCTTTAAACATTTGGCAAATAATTATTTTTAATTTTGAAGTGTTAATCGTCGCGCATGTCATTTATCAATTAAACTGCCCACATGTCAAAGCATCTCAATTGAAATTGTTCCTTCATAACCGTTTATTCGGTGCCATTTCTTTTGAAGAGTCCGGCGCCGCACGTGCTGATAAGCAAACCGATCAATGAAACACGGCGCATATTTTTTTAGTCAATGTCCACCTGCCATAACGAGGTAATCGGACGCTTGGTCAGCGCGACAAGATCGTATCACAATACTACTGTTGTTGGAGGATATCGATATCGAATTCTTCACGTGTCGCCTCTGATCTCCGAGTGAAACAACATTTCTTTGTCCGGCTTATCTTGGTACCAACTCACGGAGTATGTCTTTTGATACTGCCCACATGTAATTACGGGTCCATCGTGTCCGAGAAAAGGCCTAAAATCCGATCGTATCCCAGAAAAGGCCCAAAGTCCAAAACTCTACGTGGTCCCTATTGGGATAGATCGGAACGTTTGACGGTCTTTCACTGGAGGTGATCTCCGATGTTGTCAATGGGTTGTTATTTGTATTTTGGCTTTGTAGAAAGAATTGCGATCTATAACGAGTTTGCTTCTGTAGAACGCACCCTGCTGTATTTTTCCTGGGGACACTGGACTTTCATAGTAAGTCATACGTTTGGACGCCAAGCTATCCTTTTTATAAGATGTTCCTTAGCTGTTTGTTATATAACTCAGCCACATTTAATGCGTACCTGGTTATAGACATAGACATTTGCGCATTAATTACTGCGTGGCTCAATGCTTCCAAGAGAAGTCGAGACGGTGTTCGACTGAACAGGTCTGCTAGAAAGTAAGACGTAAAGCGCTTTGAGCAGCCATGAGAACTGGATACCGCTGCATATAAGAATGTCTTTTTATTTAATTGTTTTATAGTAATTGTATCTTAGTAAAATTAAACATTCTTGAGCATCTTATAACCAGAGTTATAAATGTACAAACATAGGCCACTATTATAGTTTAGACTAGGCTACTACCAACGTCTTCTGTCATTTAAATAAACCATTTCGTCACTGCAAACCGTCTTCTCCTGTCTCTAACTGTTGTCTACCTGTTCAGGCTGCGCTTCCGCTGCAAATACCAACCACGATCTTCGAGATGCAGAAGTTGGTTGGTTGATTTGACGTCGAAGACGTCGTTTCAGTTGTTTCTGGCCGACGAGAGGGTGACGTATTGAATGACGTAATATATGACGTAGTGGATCTACGTAACAGTCGGTCAACAACACCGACACTTTGGAGTGTTTAGTGCGTTTTAATTCTTCCTGTCGATTCGCATCTTGGAGCCATGGACAATATTTCCATATCGTAAGTGCCATGACTCACCATACTGTGGGCGCAATGACACTGTAGAGAGTGGTAATAGCGACCTCCCGTTATGCATGCAATATATCTAATAGTAAACATACGCAATTACCATTTTAAATTACTTCCTTCCTGACGAGAATGACTTTAGTAGATCAGTTGTAGTGGAGCGTATTTGCATTTCAAAGAGATGCTGTGCTTTTTTCTGGACGGTCGCCTTAGCCAGGGGTGAATTAGGTTTGCGAAAATGTTCTCATTTCTGGTCTTATCGTATTTAATGCACAGTGACGTGTTCAAAATGAAAAGGTTTTCGGTTTATAACCAATCCAAACAACACTGCGATGCACAGTGCATTGTAAAATATGCGGGAACGATCGTTGAATCACAATGCTCAATGCCCGCTATAAAGCCAGTATCATATAGCCAAGACTGAAGGTACATTGACTTTATATTAATGGAATTAATTGATCTCATTCAAGCAATGCGCTGGTTACTTTATACCACGAACATGTCAGGATACCCTCTCGTTACCTTTGCGTTAAAGCTACTGAGGTAAAACAAGGCGGTACAATTTTAATAAAGTAGGCATCTTACCTAGCACTCCATTCTCATAACAAGTGTCTTAGGCTCCATCGTAGTAAGAAAAGCAAGTTCAATGTTTCATAGGGTACAACATAGACCACACACACACACACACACACACACACACACACACACACACACACACACACACACACACACACACACACACACACACGCACGCACGCACGCACGCACGCACGCACGCACGCACGCACGCACACGCACACACACAGACGGGAATATGAAATATGCCGTACCTATTTATGACATTGTCATTATGATTGGCCTATGTTTACTAGTTATGCAATACAAACATTGTTACAGTATATAATTGCACTAAGCCTACATTGTCAGCTGCTAAATGGCCAGTGTACAGCTGGTGCATATGCCTTTCATAACTAACGTTTCATAACATGCTGAACAATGGAGAGAGCCATGGTGTGGTAGTAAAGCAGATCTACTTGGCATCCTAACGCTCTCGGTTAAAATCCAAACTCGCTACATTTATTTTCAAACCTGGTTCTCAACAATGTGTGGGGCCACGTGAGTCGGAGATCACGTTAACGCCCGTGCTGCCTCAATTTGGGACGAAAAGAACGCATGAAGACAACAGTGTCAGTGATCAGCATGCTCAGTGCCAGCGTGGAAAGGTCGGCTTGGCGATAACGTTCTGAAAAGACGAACTAGTTGATTGCTATTAGACATTAAAGTACAAATTGTAAAGTGTAGTTTCATGATAAGTACACAGATTTGATTTGTACAAAGTAGAATAGATTCACGAGACAAAGCGCATGTGTTCTACTTAAGTCACCTAACATTGGTACAAATCAAAGATAATAAATGAGACTGAACGACCGTTAACACCATTCTATTCAGAGCGTCTGTTGGAATCAAGGCCGTGACCAAAAAAAGAGAGAATTGAGCAGCTGTACATGGGCCCCAATATACATTGACCTATTTTCTTCAATGAGAGGTTTTATTTAGTCTTGTCATTTGGTCAAGGGGTATTAAAGTATACCCCCTCACGTTTTGCATAACGTTAACAAGAACTAAATAAAAAAAAACCTGGCAAGAAGACAAGAAATCCTTTGGAGCGTTGGAAGTCCAAATTTATGTAATTTATGTATACCTAATGAATATCATATCTGTAGTGTGATATTAAGTTTTATAATAAGCACGTATCACATTGTGATATGGAGTGACCATGCTTTTTCTGGCTGCCGTATATTTTATACGATCATTAACTTTATAATAAGCACATATCGATCAGTGACATCGAGTTTTTTTACTAATCATGCGTGCATTATATACAAAAATTCTCATGGCACTGATAACATATCGGTGTCTGGTTTGAGAGACGCAAATGAAAGCAAGCGTTCGATTTCCATCAGTTGGTTGTCGTGAGGTTTAAATGAGAACAAAGTGGTCTATCCGGCGAGAACAGAAAGCACTGGAAAGTATCACGTGTGACCACCCCATTACTGGTGATCTGTACATCTCGACTGTTACACGTTTTTATACCAAGCCTATTATCTAGTTAAAGGCAACCCTTAACTACTAAATATACCAGCTATTTAGGCCAGATCATGCCTTCGGCATTTATAGTTCATTCATTCGCCTTCGTTAATAGCAGGTTATATCTAATGGGCGGGTCTCGTCCGTCCTTCCCTATACATCCCCATATAATTATTCTTATTATACCGAGCGATGCATCGATCAAATGATATTCCACATTGGTGTATTATTGGGAGAGTCAGGCTTATCATTTCGAACCTTGGGCACGTTCGTTCATTCCAGTTCAGTAAGCTGTATAAATGCCTACTAAAGACATTTGTTGGCACTTGTTTGCAAATATTCTTCGAACGGTAGCTCCAGCGTGGCTGAATGCTTCCCATATAAGTAGATATGATGTTCAAATGAACAATATACATAATAGTCGAATGCCAGTGGGTGAAATATAAACCATCTGGAATATGGACGCTCCATGCCCTTTTACCCTACATGTAATTTAGGTTATTATACGTCTAATGTGTATACATATGGGTTATGATATTATCCCTTTAATTGGTAGTATTCGTATATTATGGTACTCGAATATACGTCTTTTCTACGACAGCTTTTATTGGCAAAGTTACCGTTGATGTCAGTTGACACGAATTCACATAGATACACAGTAATTTGGATATACCTAAGGAAGAATAATAGCCTAATAATTATAACAACAATACATTATAGAAATTAACTGCTCCGAACCTGAATCACTTATCACATGCACACACACACACACACACACACACACACACACACACACACACACACACACACACACACACACACACACACACACACACACACACACACACACACACACACACCCACCCACACACACACACACACACACACACAAACACACACACACACACACACAAACACGCACAAACACAAAACACACACACAAACACACACGCACAAACACAAAACACACACACACACACACACACACACACACACACACACACACACACCGTGAGATTTAATCATGGCCCCAATTCTTTCGTGACGGTAAATGGTCCCGGTCGCTGAAAATGTACCTTGTCTTACTTAGTATAGTGTTTTACATAACTGAGCAATATTGTAGGCCAACTAAGTTGAATACAATTATCATCCAGAGCCAAACAATTAAGATGGCATGTAGATGTAGACAAGGAACCACTTAGCTTATCGTGTGTCCAGCCTTTTTATATTTTGTATCATGAATGTCAGGTGATACTAAGTTTATAATAAGCAGGTAACAGACTGTGACATTGACCATGCATTATCATCTATGGTTAGCACCTATTTAGTGCGATCACTAACGTTTATAATATGCACATAACGATCACTGACGTGAGTTTTTTTACCCTTCGTGCATATATCATACATAAAAATCCGTCGAACAGATAACATATCGGTGTCTGGTGTGACGTGGAGATGAAAGCCAACGGTCGATTTCCATCTCTCGATTCTTGTTAGCTTTAAAGGGATCAAAATATGTCCGGCCAGGCCAAGACATTAGTGGACACAATCTCGTGTGACCGCCAACAGCGAGGCTTCGATATTAATGATCTACATATCTCGTTAAATAGAAACGTTTTCCAAAGTTGTTATCTATTAGCACATCATTACTAAATATACGACTTATCTACGCCAGACCGTGCCGTCAGCCTTAATAGTTCATTCTCGCGCATTCATTAATAACAGGTAATTCCTTATGGGCGGGGAAATGTCCGTTTTTCATAGATATTCGTATTGTGCAAAGCGACGGATCGACAAAAGAACATGTTATGTAGGTCCAGTAACATTAGGGTTAAGGTTACCGGACTTGAACGGCGTATGTTAAACAACTGTTACTAACACTTCGTCGCCGCTGTAAGCGCCTATCGTGGCCTCCCCGTGTTGACCTTGTGTCGAACTGGATGACCGTAAAACCATTGAAATACACACTCTTTGTGTTTGGTCGCGGCGTGGTGACTAACAGGGTAAACATGCTTTGTTGCGCGCAAGGTGTCTACTTCTGACCACAAATCCATGTCGGCGACGCCATGCGCTTCACGGAGCATGGAACGCATTGACAAGCTACGGGGTGATATAAGACCGGACCACTTACCAACCGAGGCGTGATCACTGCCTTGCCAACCCATACGTGACCACCGCGTTTGAAGCTTCTACGTGGCCGGCATTGGCATAATCTGTACTGTGAGAACCACTAGGCAATGATTTGCCCGGTATTGTATCTTGTCTACAGTTATCACTCCCTTATACATTTTTTCCATACTCAATACCAATTATCTTCATATTGAAGAACTCAAGTTACATCTAAAACATGTCGTTCCCAAAGAAATGACAGAACACTGTTTTGGCTACGTATGTATGTATGTATGTATGTATGTATGTATGTATGTATGTATGTATGTATGTATGTATGTATGTATGTATGTATGTATGTATTTATGTATATATGTATATATGTATATATATATATATATATATATATATATATATATATATATATATATATATATATATACGAAACGTTTTAGACGTAATTTGTAAAATGGATGATAATTACGATATTATATATATATATATATATATATATATATATAACTAGTAATTTCTACTCCCATCGACGTCATAGGGGAAGCCCATCTGCCTTTCGTATCTGCCTTTCGTATGCTGCCAAGAATCCACTTTGCAAACTTTCTGGCTCAGACAATAGAGGAACAATTAGGCAAACGAAAAATGTATTGCACTAATTGCTGCGCGGCTGAATGCTTCCCATATGGGTTATGTTGGTGCGTCGGAGGCGATGTGTTAAACGCAGTACGTGGAACGGCTATCAAAGTAACTTACGTGTGACCTTTGCTTACTATCATTTATTAGGTAATACACTGTAGAGATTGAAACAAATATTTATGTAACACATTACAAAGCATGCACCAAAATGACATATGTAAACCATACACAGGGCGTAGTAGGTTTAAAGTGAGTAGCATATTTTCGAGGCGCCACAGTAGACATTACGTACCAGTGTTTTGGTTTGGCCATCTTCAGCAATACATAAAAAAGACATGTAATAAAACTACAAATTATAGGCTGTCACAATGCGTCGAGCCAAGTTAAAATGACATGGGGGAAACCCCTGGAGTAATTTGAGTCGTGGAGACGAAGTTACGTTGAAACTGTTGCATTGGTTTTGTTCGCACCATTATGTCAATCTTATTTACACCAGGAACCGTTCCACGCGACCGAACACAAACCCAGCCAAGCATAGCAAAGAAGTCACGAAGACACCTCCGTGACGCATCCGCCTCATTAATGAAGACACCCCGACACAGTCAGACATACGACACGCTTACAACTGCCGCCGTGTTGTGGCGACTATGACAAAAGCAATGCATGCGGTTGGTTTTATGATTTTGTTACTAGTGTCGTGGAAAAAACGTTTATACAAGTGTGTCGTGCCCAGTACCAATAGGACCGTATTACTAATTTCGACACGTACTTACACACGCACAACGTGAGCTTTACAAACACCAAATAGGTGCTAGTTGAAAGAGAGTGAAGACCTGAAGTTTGCGATCACAATACTGTGCGGCCGAATGAGACGGTATGGAAAAAAATAAGTAATATGTGAGTTTATGTTGAATTGTATAAAAACCGAGGTTTCCCCTGGGAAAATGTCGCCTGCAGTAAAACCGTTTTGAAAACGTAACCCCTGAGATTCCATACATGCTAATCTAAACGAAATAAATGCCATTTTAACATTGTGCAATATCCTTGCCCTTCAAATTTAAATGAAGGCAGGGCAGGCGGGCTTGTAGACTGGTTGGCAGGCAGGCAGGCAGGCAGGCAGGCAGGCAGGCAGGCAGGCAGGCAGGCAGGCAGGCAGGCAGGCAGGCAGGCAGGCAGGCAGGCAGGCAGGCAGGCAGGCAGGCAGGCAGGCAGGCAGGCAGGCAGGCAGGCAGGCAGGCAGGCAGGCAGGCAGGCAGGCAGGCAGGCAGGCAGGCAGGCAGGCAGGCAGGCAGGCAGGCAGGCAGGCAGGCAGGCAGGCAGGCAGGCAGGCAGGCAGGCAGGCAGGCAGGCAGGCAGGCAGGCAGGCAGGCAGGCAGGCAGGCAGGCAGGCAGGCAGGCAGGCAGGCAGGCATATAATCGTAGTGTTTTATAATATAGACCAAATATATATACTAGACAATCTCTGAAATATATTCTATAAATGTTACAGACAACAATGGGACAGAACGTATACTAAAACATTCTATAAGACGACACATTATAGAAAAGGTTTCGCTGGTTTCATATAGAATTCTCTGCGTAATGCAATGCTGTATGGTATGGACATGTCACATGTAAGAATGTACGATGATAGACTACTAAAGAGTGCAAAAAAGTCAACATAGTAAGATATCGACGCACAAAATGAACTTGCCCCCTCAAATCAACTGCATGCCTGAGTACTGGGCCTATGAACAGCATGTGACTTACTGTGGCTGACATTGTTTAACAGTGGATGCATAATGCTTACACAAGTATTTATCACCAGTATGAGTCAAAAGGGGATGTTCCTAAATTGCCACTGCTGTGCTTTGAATCACCGCTCCCGATGTCGTCTTGTTTTCGTCTTGTGACTCGCTGTTTTGAAGACAAGGTAGCTGTATATGTCGAAGTAAAAAAGTATATCTAAGAAATAATCAATGACGATGACTACCTGCTATCCCGTTGGAAATCTACCGCATCCTGGAGGCGCAGTGACGCGGCAGAACCATAATACCTCAAAGTATGTGAGAAAGATGATGTAGAGTTTAGGGGTTGTGACGAATACCGAAACACCACATCCTGTGACACACGAGATACATGTAAAACAATAACATTGATTTGTTTGGTTGAAGCAACACAACATTTTGGACTATCGACCGACCGACCGACCGACCGACCGACCGACCGACCGACCGACCGACCGACCGACCGACCGACCGACCGACCGACCGACCGACCGACCGACCGACCGACCGACCGACCGACCGACCGACCGACCGACCGACCGACCGACCGACCGACCGACCGACCGACCGACCGACCGACCGACCGACCGACCGACCGACCGACCGACCGACCGACCGACCGACCGACCGACCGATCGATCGATCGATCGGCCAAACAAACAAACAAACAAACAAACAAACAAACAAACAAACAAACAAAATAATCAAGCAATCCAGCAAATCAATCAACCAATCAACGAAACAACTAACAAGATGTTTTTGTTTTGACAACAGTGTGGCAGCAACACAGAACGACAGGAACGAACAATGTAATAAGAAATTGTGAAAGCAGTATTAAAAAACGCTTAGACACTCATCTGTGGTAATGACTACTATTGTTTTGTTATCTAGGTAGAGATCTGCCGCATCCTAGACGCGAGAATTGCAGCAGGTGACGCGAGAAAACCAGAATAACTGAAACTACATTGGGATGGTTTATCGGACCTTGTGTGAGAATTTCTAATGTCAATGTACAGGATGTTCGAAGAGATAATGAAATAATGCATCATGGTTCGTGAACATCCGTCCGTCCGTCCGTCCGTCCGTCCGTCCGTCCGTCCGTCCGTCCGTCCGTCCGTCCGTCCGTCCGTCCGTCCGTCCGTCCGTCCGTCCGTCCGTCCGTCCGTCCGTCCGTCCGTCCGTCCGTCCGTCCGTCCGTCCGTCCGTCCGTCCGTCCGTCCGTCCGTCCGTCCGTCCGTCCGTCCGTCCGTCCGTCCGTCCGTCCGTCCGTCCGTCCGTCCGTCCGTCCGTCCGTCCGTCCGTCCGTCCGTCCGTCCGTCCGTCCGTCCGTCCGTCCGTCCGTCCGTCCGTCCGTCCGTCCGTCCGTCCGTCCGTCCGTCCGTCCGTCCGTCCGTCCGTCCGTCCGTCCGTCCGTCCGTCCGTCCGTCCGTCCGTCCGTCCGTCCGTCCGTCCGTCCGTCCGTCCGTCCGTCCGTCCGTCCGTCCGTCCGTCCGTCCGTCCGTCTAATTGACTGGACAAAATGTTTACTAATGTTTGAACTAACCTATTTTTGGGTAGTTGTATTACGACATAAACAAGTATAAGTCAGAGCGTAATTGTAGATAAGAAACATCACAAACAAATCCTAATCATTTGTGAAAACACCTACATATGCCGTAAACACACAATAGTAAACGTTAGTGTAATTGGAATGCGGGGGATGTGTCCTTGGAATGACTGCATAAACATAGATATTCCATCACAGGATACGAAGCAACAGCGACCAAACTTCAAAACATTTTTGTCTGCACCTTGGCCAAAAAAAACACCCAAGCGTGAAACAGTGAAACATAGCTGCACCTTTTTAAGTCGAACGGTGAATACTAATATATCAGTTGATGATCCTATCTGAATATTACATGACGCACCATTGTTAATGGGATAGTTCCACAACGATACAATCTACGACACTAACTTCCGGATTTGAATGTTTGTGCGTTGTATCACCTATGTTTATCTTGACTAGTACAGGATACTTGGGTTTTGTGTCTTGGCTAATGTGATGCAACGATAGCGCATAGTTCTTCTTTTGAAAACACACACCACACACACACACACACACGCACGCACGCACGCACGCACGCACGCACGCACGCACGCACGCACGCAAGCACGCACGCACGCACGCACGCACACACACACACACACACACACACACATACATATATATATATATATATATATATATATATATATATATATATATATATATATATATATATATACTTTCATCGTTCCACTTAAGGAGGTACAGTTATGTTTCACGCTTGAGGGGTTTTGACCAAGGTGCAAACAACTTTTTTTGAAGTTTGGTATAAATATATATGTATTGTGTTTCATCATCCTGTGAATCTTCTAGTTGGAAGGTTTGATATGTAGATTCACAAAGACAGTGACGACTGTGATAAATCAAGCATGCGGAAAATGCAGTTGCATATCGCTTATGTCGTCTCCATCCGAAGCGAAGGAACAAACATCTGTGATACCTTTTACGGTGTCATGCACGAATAGACTGAATTCTCCACAAAGGAACTTAAATCCAGGGAAGCAAACAGACGAAACTATTTTTATAGTAACTTATCTTTTTATGTGCATGGACTATTGCGTTTAGGCGGCACAATGTCAACATTTGTGCAAGTCATTATTCGTTTCTGATGTACCTGTGACAGGATTAACCGATGCGTATTAGAATACTTGATGTAGGGTGTTCATTCATGTTTAGTGCTGGCAGCTTTCTGTACTTATTATCATTAAATAAAAAATAAAAATCAATCAATCAATCAATCAATCAATCAACCAGTCAGTCAGTCAGTCAGTCAGTCAGTCAGTCAGTCAGTCAGTCAGTCAGTCAGTCAGTCAGTCAGTCAGTCAGTCAGTCAGTCAGTCAGTCAGTCAGTCAGTCAGTCAGTCAGTCAGTCAGTCAGTCAGTCAGTCAGTCAGTCAGTCAGTCAGTCAGTCAGTCAGTCAGTCAGTCAGTCAGTCAGTCAGTCAGTCAGTCAGTCAGTCAGTCAGTCAGTCAGTCAGTCAGTCAGTCAGTCAGTCAGTCAGTCAGTCAGTCAGTCAGTCAGTCAGTCAGTCAGTCAGTCAGTCAGTCAGTCAGTCAGTCAGTCAGTCAGTCAGTCAGTCAGTCAGTCAGTCAGTCAGTCAGTCAGTCAGTCAGTCAGTCAGTCAGTCAGTCAGTCAGTCAGTCAGTCAGTCAGTCAGTCAGTCAGTCAGTCAGTCAGTCAGTCAGTCAGTCAGTCAGTCAGTCAGTCAGTCAGTCAGTCAGTCAGTCAGTCAGTCAGTCAGTCAGTCAGTCAGTCAGTCAGTCAGTCAGTCAGTCAGTCAGTCAGTCAGTCAGTCAGTCAGTCAGTCAGTCAGTCAGTCAGTCAGCCAGCCAGCCAGCCAGCCAGCCAGCCAGCCAGCCAGCCAGCCAGCCAGCCAGCCAGCAGCCAACCAGCCAATCAATCAATCAATCAATCAATCAATCAATATGTTTATTTTCTAACACCGAACATATTACAGAACATAGTAGAAACAAACAGTAGAAAATGTTAGAAAAAAGGATATACTGAAGAAATGTGTATACCCCTATCACATGGTTTCACGATTTGTTTAATGTTGTAGCATCTATGCCGTGGATGCTACAACTACTTCTGACCTGGCGCGTGATGTTTTCCAAGTTTCACAAGGCGAATAAGAAACGCTGTTTAAACGCTTTCTAGTTTTAATTATATTACAAATCATGTTATGTAGGTATTGCATGATTACTTTTCCAAAGATTAGCTACAAATCCGATAAACCCCGGCTTCACTGAGTCACGACATGACGAATTAGAATTGTGTTCTGACCAAACAATATGTGGTGTCAAATTTCTGTTTTGTTTTCTGGATATGTGTTTCATCATCGTGTACGTGGTTCTGCT
>OZ024862.1:24709012-24749012 GCA_964017155.1 Oasisia sp. SBJ-2009
GAAATACCATTTTCAAGGAGAGCTGGCAAAGGCGATGTATGTCCCCTTCACTGCCTTCGTCATTTATTATTTTATCCTCTCTCTCTCTCTCTCTCTCTCTCTCTCTCTCTCTCTCTCTCTCTCTCTCTCTCTCTCTCTCTCTCTCTCTCTCTCTCTCGCATTTGTTGCTATTCCGGGACTATTGAACGTGACGATTATGATAGCATCACAGCGATCACACGCAACTGCACGATTTCGATTTCATATCAGCCGTTTCGTAGAAATGTCTGTCAACTTTATATCTACCATCAAATTAAAAACAATAAACGCCAGTAATATATTATAAAGTTGCTGCTAAATATAGCATGCAATTTCGGTTTATTATGAGTTCACAACGTATGTTACCTTAGAGAATATATTTTATGTATATACACAATGCATCACTTAGAGAGCTGCACAGTTCACAACGGTCTGGATGTGAAATACCGAGGATTTAAAACAAGTAACTGACCGTTTGGCGATAACGAGCCCTGCGATGTCAGGGCATTGTTCCAATTTATGTACTAACTAACCCTTTGATAAGCACATGTTTTAATCAATGTAAATTGTTCATTATAAAGAGTAGCAGAACAGTTTTACCTGCTGGCGTAATCACTGCACAACAAAGCAATATTCTCAAGTGCGTGTGTTCGTGCGTGCACGTGTGTGTATAAGTGTGTATGTGTGTATGTACTGACTTACGTACCTCTCCCATATGTGGCAGTGGTCAATTGCTTTCATCAGAAGCCCCAAGGCAACACAATCACAAGATAAACCAAATAAATACAGCTTCAAGGTCAACGTAATTTGCATACAACCGGTTTGATATGGCTTAATTAAACCCAGCAGTTTCTATGACTAAGCTTATTTAGTGTTGTCAAGGTTCATTCAGATGTGGTACGGAACAAGGTAAAGCTGGTGCAACATCTAAGACAATCGCACGCTGAAATGATCCTATCTCTTTCTGTCATTTACCTTGCTGTGCTACACAACAACACTTTGCTGTTTGTCGTAAGTTATATATCATAGTAAGTAGTACATTTCATGAACACATGAAGCGACATTATCTAGCTATACGTTTAAAGTGTCTGTGACACGGTTAGT
Organism: Oasisia sp. SBJ-2009; assembly: GCA_964017155.1. NCBI lineage: Eukaryota > Metazoa > Annelida > Polychaeta > Sabellida > Siboglinidae > Oasisia > Oasisia sp. SBJ-2009. The sequence continues at coordinate 24,710,135 of OZ024862.1, forward strand.
GCAGCTCTATGGTCTTTTCGAGAAAGCTACGGTTAGCTATATAAGATGCATTTGCTGACTAGAAGCCTTGAATGGTAGAGCCGACATATTCACCAATAAGTGTGACAGTTCACTGTGATCGCGCAGTTGGTTCTTATACTCTTGTCACGTCAATGTGTGACATCAGCAGGGGAAGGTGTTCCAGGTTCAACCAATTATATGGCACTAAACAGTTTACGCGAACGTTTGACGTAAATGAAGTCATTTAGAACAATGGGGAACCTTTCGGGTCGCTATGCGAGCGCGCTGTTTAATTTGGTTTCAGTTCATCTTTGAGGTATTTTAGTCATCAACTGTTATAACTGTATAAGGGATATCTACAACGTGTGTTAACAAATGCTGGATATAATGAATGAATGCGGCGTAATGATGTAACGGGACGCTGGCGGTTGACGGCACGTGGCCCGAGTTGCATGCCGCCTGGACTGTTCGTTCTGTAGGTTCCCCATTGTAAAAAAACTACGCGAACTGTTGCAAACAATGTACGCAGTAGGTAATAGGTACTGTCTACGGCTGAAGTAATTTCTTCTTCTGTTTATGTTTTATAATTGGCATTATAAGCTGGGCATCGCGTCAGTGATGTTTGATGCTCTATGCATCTTATAGTTCCTTGCATTTTGCGGCATCCTTTGCAATAACAAATGACGCTTCTAGAATGTTCCAAAAGTGACGCTTCGAGAATGTTTCTACAAAAATAACTATTTACCTACCTGATTTGATACACGTATCACATTAATTGCTTCTATATATGTCACTTGGAATATGACCAAAAATCGTATCATAGTCACATTATGCAAAATAAAACATTACACTTATTACGTTATAAATTTGACAACAGAAGAATTCACAAGCCCCCAGTGGCCTTTGATGAGATCACAATTTGCATGTGGAACTCTAGTCATTAATGTGTAACAACCAAAATATGTGTAATTACACAATTTGTGAGGTTTAATACAGCTTTGTCAAACCGATTGTATGTAGGGTAGTTTGACCTTGAACATGCATTTATGTGGTTTTTCTTGTGGTTAGTGTTGCCTTGGGGTGAAATCAGTCACCTACGGGGGGGGGGGTCGTCAGTCAGTATGCACACATACGTACACACGCCCGCGCAGCACGTACACATACACACACGCATGCACGCACGCACGCATGCACGCACACACAATACTGTTGACAGAAATCCACGTGAATACCAAGTGGCTGCATAAATGGGTCAACGTAAGATTGTTGCTTTATTTTATAAGGATTACGCAAGCACTAAATTACTGTTCTTCAGCTATTTATATTGACCTATTTATATTGAATAAAGCATCTGCGTACAAAAAAGTGTGTAATACACAAATCGGTATACTAAACTGATCGCACACAGAGCCAGCTAGTTATTAGTAAAAGCTCAGTTACTCGTTTTAATCATTTGGGCTGGAATGCATAGCTCCCAAAGTGATGCATTTTGTATGACATACAATATACTTTCTTTAAGGTGGTGTACGTTGCTAACACATCATCGTTTGTCGTGCTTGTGCACAGGTTTAGCGCCATACAATGCCGTTATTTAGTACCGTGTTCACCGCTATGATAACAAGAATAGGTATTATATCGGTTTTAAAATTATACCTGTATTGCAGTTGTATAGGCTATACATACGCAAGTGAAAACGACAAAGAGCGACAGTCTTAGAAACCGTCGTGACAAACTGTTCTTTTGTGCATAATATATAATTAAGTTATTATATACACACTCCCAATACAACGCTCTTTCGTCTAGCTGTGGCCAGCTGGGCATACATTGGGCCACTGGAATTTATTTATTGATATCGATTGGTCAAATAAGATAATAATACAGCATCGATGATGTTTCTTTATTAAATATTCTCGACAGATATAACCATAAACCAAGTTGTCTAAAACAGACTAGTGTGGGTCCCGGGAAGCTATTAGGACATATCAATATTGATGAATTGGGCCGTCAATACGGAATCGATGTGCAAACACTCCATTTTGCGCTTCGTGAATGCGGCCGGAAAATGGGAAACGGCAACCGTCAGCGCGTATAATAACAGGTCTTTCTTTCAACTTTATTTTGTGACTAAACGTCATATTGTATTGGAACACACCTTTAAAACACTATGAGACCCCACGCTTAATTCGGTTTCGGCCATTCGGCTTGCATCCTGTATTACGACAACCAAACCCACACAGTATAATTAACACAACCACGCTAAATATAGTAACAGGTGTCTTCTTTATGATTTTGCCCAACACCGCGTAATCGTAGTCCTTCAGGAAGAACACCCTTTCGAACTGCCCTAATGCGTCCGGCAGCTTGTTTGTATTTACGCAATCGTGTTGACAACGAACCCACTGAACCCTGAACACGCCAACCGCTCACCGCGTCTAGCGCGTTGTCATTACTCAGCGAAGAACTTTAATTAGGTCAGTGTTCCCTAGTGGGCTGTCCAGTTCCTGTTGACAGCTGTCAGTCACAATTAGTGTGGCCAGTGACGGCCGCGCGCCAGTGAGTGGACGATGAATGGAAGTCTCACACGGAAGTTCATAGACGGTGAACTCACTAGAGTACGCGTACATAATCCGGGACGGCAGGAACGTATATAAAGTCGCTCGAACAGGAACCGACGGTATATTTCGCCAGCGTTGACGGCGAAGCAACGTTACATACAGAGACCGAGTGATTTATTTTCGTCACTGTTGACAGCAACGGTACGCGCAGAGACCGAGTGATTTATTTTCGTCACCGTTGACAGCTACCAACGATACTCGCAGAGACGGGGTGATTTATTGCGCAGAACCATAGTATTGTAACGAGAAGGAGCGAAGACAGAAGAACATGAGCCAGTTCTTGTTCCTCCTTTTGGGATGCTCCTGCGCTTTCATCGCGATACAGGTGAGTACTTATTGAACATAATATTTGTGCAACCGATGCTGAAGTAACGATGCCGAAATAATGGCTAAGGCAAGGGATGCTCATGGGAATGTAACGATTACCGTTGGGAACTGTATTGTGGTGTATATAAAATTGAATATCGGTACTGTATTGCATCGTAAAAGGTTTGGTTAGTGGCGTGCACAAATAGTGTCCTCGATACGCAACGCCAATTTTGTGAGACACGACTTTGTCCAGTCACTGCTGACCGCTATACACCAATTCTGACCATTCCGGCAGCGGTTCTTTGTGTATCGACAGTAGTCTCAGTACGATATACTTAATGGTAGTATCGAATGGATTCTTAATTACAACAACCGCCATTGCTTTACATATCATATCTTTGGGAGTCACAAATTGGGTTGTTGACGTTGCCCATTTGTACGAAATGATTGCTGACTTGGCGTGTGCAAGAGACACGAGATACCATCGCATTGGCTCGAGTAAACGTGGTTACTCGTAGTTAAACCTTGCATTTCTGCCAACTGCGTATGTTCGCGTTCCCGGTTACGCCTGGAGCGCACTGTGTCGACCACAGGATACACAGCCGAGTCGAGTGTACGGTTTATAGACCACATCGACACACAAAAGAACATTGACTCACTCTGACACGTAATAGCCAACGGACAACTAAAGCATTGAGATAAAAAAAACAATCTGGCGGTCGCAACACTTAATGAAAGGTGGAAGACCGGATAAACCTTCTGACGTGTAATTTAGCAATAGTTACAATAGCTATAGCGTACACAACAAGACCGAAACTTTCATTGTTGTATTTACATGAACAAGCATTTTTCTGATTTGATAAACACTACTTAGGGGTTACTTGTATGTTATCGTGTTCTTCAACTGTGACACTGGCGTACCATCTGCTTGATCAAATGAACGGGTACAGTTATATTAACAAGTTATGTTTAACAATACGTACTTCAGCTGTACAGCACCTAAACGAGGTCAAATTTCTCCCAGTTGTACTATTTACAGCCACATAGCGCTGTGTAATTCGTATCTCCTACGTGCGCCTCGCCGCGCCACTTCTATGGCGGGACGTCTCGCTCCGACGAACCAGCAGTAAAAGTCGTCGTCGTGCAATTGTAAGTGGCATAATGACAGCAATCTTCGTAAGTACGATTCACGCCCCGTCGACCACAAAGCCGCTGTGACGGTGGACCACAACTAATAATGTTTCCCAGCGAATTCAACAGTGTGTCCGTGTGTGGCATTCATCTCTTGATGAATTAAATGTCGCGGTTTGGCCAAAACACATAATACATCTGCAAAACGCCTAATGCACCTGAGTCATACTTTGCTCGGAAGCGCTGACGGGGGCTAATAATTCAGAAGCACTCGGTTGGGTAACTGCATATACTGGCATTGGTTAATGTTAGCTCTTGCCAACACCCGGATATTTTCCGAACTAAATATTGCTTATTCTACCTACAAAAGCCCTGTCAATAAATGGAACAGCACCAACTCCTGCAGATTTCTATACGGGCAATGTGAACTCAACATACCAGGACACACTGACTTATGCTAAGCTGCATCTGTGTGCTATGCAACTAAAATGCGATAACATAAACCCCCGAATAATCTCATGATATACAGATAGCGCAGTTGTTTGTTCTATTCAATGTTAACAATCGACACAACATACCGCTTGGAGGGTTCTCTTGAAGCGATCAACTCGCGTTCGGAACACACATCCGTGGAGAATGTAATACGATCGTCTATAGATATGAAACAGGGTTATCGGGGGCAAAACCGAATATAGCTGTTTGAGCATACAAATTATATCCATAAAGGATATCATTATTATTCAATAAAGCCGCGTTCAATAAAAAAGCCAGTTAAGTACAAGTTTAGTTAATATGTCCGTGTTATATAAGTAATTGCATAAATAGTACCTTGTGTTTGACCATTTGAGCACATTTCCGGTGCAAGAGCTTTTATGCAAATCGAACGCCATAAGGTGTAGACATCGTCAGTGTTTTTGATCATTCAGCAATATTCTAGCAGTTGTATACAGTTCACTGAACTTCATATCTGTGTTTCAGGCACGCACGGCTCCTATTGTCCCTGCCACTGTGTTTAAGCCAGAGAACATTAGTGATGAGGACTGGAATGACTGTTACGGGAGGTCCTGCGCCGAACATGAACGTGTACAGCGCAAGATGATGACGTACATTATGGCAGGTGCCGCGGCCGACGGAATACAGTTCGACATCGAGGTAGGGATGTACATGCGTGTCTTCACTAACCAGGACGACGACGACGGCGACGGCGACGGCGACGGCGACGGCGACGGCGACGGCGACGGCGACGGCGACGGCGACGGCGACGGCGACGGCGACGGCGACGGCGACGGCGACGGCGACGGCGACGGCGACGGCGACGGCGACGGCGACGGCGACGGCGACGGCGACGGCGACGGCGACGGCGACGGCGACGGCGACGGCGACGGCGACGGCGACGGCGACGGCGACGGCGACGGCGACGGCGACGGCGACGGCGACGGCGACGGCGACGGCGACGGCGACGGCGACGGCGACGGCGACGGCGACGGCGACGGCGACGGCGACGGCGACGACGACGACGAAGGCGACGACGACGACGACGACGGCGACGACGACGACGTTTCATTACATAATTGTCACTTTATAAATGGTGCCTAACGAAAAGCCATAACATTGTACCCATTGCTTTCGGTTCTCACACAGTATTACTGGCTCGCCGTCACTAGGGATACAACTGCGACATTTTAATCAATACGTGTGTTGCGTAAGTCTGAATTTGCAGTAATTCAGTAATTACACGGATTATTAATTGCTGCCATAGATCCGCGAAGATTTCATATACCACAAGTATAAAGTTTAATCTCACGTATGCTGTGTTGTTATGTGTATATTTCAATATAGCAATTGCTGTAGTATACATTGCCTGCTTGACGTCTGAACACACTTTACCGTCGACAGCACCAGTATCAAGTAGATAAGAATTTAACCTCATGGCCCAAATTCACCTGATTATATAGATAGCAAACGTTGTTGTTGTTCGTTTGGCACAGAATGAACCTTTGAAACGCCAGTGTAATTGCACAAATAGCCACTATTAGTATGTGCTCGTTGAGCGGTGTGGCCGCGGATACAACAATAATTGCAATAATTAGTTCAAGGGTCACTGCACGTGCCCTTTTCGATCTACTGGTGATGTCAAGTTTTGCGTTCATCTGATAAAAAGGACTTAGGGTGTTATGCTCTAGGTACTGTAACCCCTACATACATCCTGTCATTATAAGGACTGTTGACCGTGCTACACAAAAGTAGCGCGTAAACATAATAACATAAAAACCGACCGTCTAACGTGCGACGACATTAAACAAATAATATTTATGTTCTAATATAATAAGATGAAAATATGATTAAATGACCGCAATATAAAATGTGTGTCTTCCCTGAAAGTGCTTGGTTGTAAAGAAAGCTGAGTTTCTTATTATGCCTTTATAGAATATGACACAAGATTTAATGAACATTTCACTGTAAACTCTATATGGATACAGCAGATCTGTTGACTGGTCACAACCAATTCCTCCTACTTCCATGCAAGAGGCATGTTCACAGAATCGTTGACTGATAAACAGTTTCAAATATAGATTTAGAAACACTTTGACATTTCCCTTCCACTGCAGATTATTACTCATTGCTCACCTCTGGTTTATAATAATTGATATTCCATTGCTTTTGGTATAACGCAAGCTATAATAATAAACCAACATTTGTCATTACAGAAACTGAACGAGACGATAACGCAAACAGGAGACGAGCGACTTGAAGAGTGCATCATTCTGACAGAGGACCAGTTAGACGAGCTGATTCTTCTTCAGGAGGAGCAGGCCTTCGGGGGCAAGGAAAAGCGACGACGAAAACGTACACTAAGGAAAGGCGCTTTCAGTCGATGGTCTCTGCCCATCCATTGGAAGTTCGACGGAAATCACAGTGAGTATCGTTTACAGGTAGCTGCTAGAAGTCGTTTATTTGCTTGTATCGGTGATGGTGAGAGGTGTATACAGGTGGTAGACATGCACATGCCAGTTGAACGGTTTTAGTGACGGGAGGGGAAGGGACACAAAACTGTAGGAAACAAGGAAGACAGCAACGTGAACACAGAGAACAAGAAGAAACCAAGTCAGTAACATAAGGAACAACCAGAAAGATAAAGACAAGAAAAGTAAGGATAATCTTCACACGGAACGACAAGAACAACACGAACCAGAAAGGCAAACTCAATCAGTACAATAACAGTCACAAAGACAAGAAAAATAAGGACAACAATAACAACAACGATCAACAAACAACACCAACAAGGACAATTAGGACACCAAGGAAACACATCGACAGAAAGAACAACCAGAACAACAATGACAAAAAAGGGCTGCCAAGACACCAATGACAAAAGAGCAACAAGAAAACGAAAACCACCAGGTAAGCGAAGAACAAGAAAACGTTGATTAATCAGTATTACTCACCAGTGGGTATGATGCAATCATGTGCATAATAACAACACCAACGACAACAACAACAACAACCCGTATCGGACAGTCGGTCGGTACAGAGCGCTCTCTTTGATAACACCTAGTGGGTATGTGACCGAGTGCAGGTGCGATACGATCGGTTGACTCTGGTGTGGTGTAGGTGCACAAAAGCTATGGCGCAGTCTTTGATCCTGTTGTGTGTCATGCTTCAGACGACGACGAACGGAGACGCGTGAGAAGTGCCCTACAACACTGGCAGGAACAGACCTGTGTCCGCTTCACAGAGCTCGATGTCCACGCCCCTTTTGACAAAAATTACATTATCTTCACTCGCCGACCGAACGGGTAAGTCGATATACTGTCATCACCAATCCACTATCGAATTTAGGTTTTTACGTTTTCGATTTTTGGCAATAAACTATGAATGCACCGTTAGTTCTGTTGTTGCTGATAATATAAAAAATCCTGCTCTCAATATTAAGAAGGGTGCTCAACTTTGGGGCAAGTCCTTAATTCAGCCTCGTCACCCATATTAGCAGAGACAGGTGCACTTGCAATTCTGATCTTGTTTCCTCTTCCTTCTCAGATGCTACTCATACATCGGAAAAGTGAATCTGTTCCCACAACTGCTCAATCTGCGTCCGTCGTGTTTCAGCGAGGTAAGCAATAACATGTGTATTTGTGTCAAATCATAACACCGTGCGAGCAGACGTTAGGACATATACAAACGTTTACAATTCATAGCTCCAACATCAAACATGGCGGAACATAGATGCAGTTTATTGCAGGATCAATGATCCCGTGTTTGCGGCACAATTACTCAGGGAGCAAGAGTGCTGTTTAATACGCGTTTAAATTGTGGTTTAATTAATTGACGGTGGGTCCAATGAATTATTAAACGACACCATCTGTTTCGTTTCGCAGTTCGGAACGCCAGTGCACGAAGTCGGACATGCTCTCGGACTATGGCACGAACAACAGCGGCCGGACCGTGACGCCTTCATACGGGTTCTGTACCAGAATCTGAACTACTACAAGTCCCAATTTGTGAAGCGGCCAATTGCCGAGGACGTGTCCGTGCCATATGATGTCAATTCGCTTATGCACTACGGTCCTAAGGTAAAAGATCTACCATGTTCTAGCCGGTAATAACATCATATGCGTTGCAAATGGCTACAGCAGCACCGATGCCTTATTTTATTAAAGTACCTTGAGGCTACATATGCACACACGTGAGGAGTTTTAATATAATTTCATTTAACAAATTACTAAGCAGTTGTAGTATTATTTGATAATAAGGATAGCGTATCATTTCTTCCGATGGTTTGTAAATGAACCCGTGGTGTTTGGCGTCCAAGATGCAAAGCGTCATGGAGGAGCGCGATGACAGACCGACATTATATACGTATATTTGTAACTTCGATTATTTTCAGGTTTGTGAATGACCTGAAATCATTACACGAATGCGTTTCTTACATCTTCAGGTGGGGTCGAGAGACGGCCGCAGTAACACTATGGAGACGGTGGATCCGCTCTACCAACACAACATCGGCCAGAGAGTTGGACTCTCTTTCTTGACCTCAAAACTCATCAACTTTGCCTACTGCAATGGTAAATATGTGAAAACATTTACAATGAAACGCTCATTGGCCGACACCGGCACATAGCGCATTCGTTTGGTAGGCCGGCATGACGGATATAATGAGTATTGCCCAATACCTGATCATAACGGAGCTTGCACATAACGGGAATGTTGAGCCGTCGAGTTAGTATTGTCCGCACTGGATAAGTTTTACCCCATTAAGAGAATGGTTGCTTCTTCTTGTTAATGTACTACAGTTTGATTTATTTTCTTCTCGTTTTTATCCGCACTCTCCCATAGTTAAATCCCAACTGTATTCATACACGTTTTATCAAATGTCCTGTTCATTGCAACATATACATTGCCACATATATGTGACAGGTGTATTTTTGGATTAGTCAATGCGATCTTTCTCGTTGTTATCCGCAGATCGATTGTCGCTGACTATTTAGTCATATGACTGGAATGACGTGCAACTTATATTAAGAGAGCGTATGTTCTTATGTAGATACGTGCAAGACGAAGCTGCCTCAGCCGTGTCAACGCGAAGGCTACCAGGATCCGAACCACTGTGACCGGTGCAGGTGCCCGGATGGATTCAGCGGCAAATACTGCCATGAGGTGGCGCCCCCTGTCAATGGTAGGTGTCTCTACTCCAAACTACTGGTGGAATTATGATTGCTGTAGAAGGACGTTTCTATAAAGTAATATGTAGTGTAAATAAAGAACATTCAAATTCGCACACTCTGATCGTTTCTACAAGGTAATATATATATATATATATATATATATATATATATATATATATATATATATATATATATATATATATATATAATAAAGAACATGTCTCAATGTATCAACATATAACATTGCACCAGTTTGTTAGCAGACCTTATTTAATGTTTCGAATGGCTTCGTTTTCAGCGAACTGCGGGGGGAAAGTCGTTGCTACCTACACTCCTCAGACAATGACGTCTCCTGGGTTTGATACTGTCAAACACTACGAAAACAAACAGGAATGCAACTGGCTGATTACGGTAGGAAAACATTTAGTATAGATGCTAATTCAACAATACTTTTCGCAATACCGCACAACACTATTGTTCACCAATGGATACAGCGCTATGTGTTGGCTCTCTGCCTTCTAATACGGTGTTTTGTGTTAATGTTGTAACATGTAAATATGACACCTTGTAAATGACACAGCTGTGATGCTATTCGATAGAAGTAATGATCATTGCTGCAGTGTGGGTAGATGTAACTTTCATAGTCAGAAGACGTATTATTTAGTTTGACACAACTGTGTTTGTTACAGGCACCGCCCAAACATACTGTTGAATTTCACTTCGAGGGTGACTTTGGTTTGTACGCTCATTCGAAGGGCGTGTGCCATCATTGGGTGGAATTGTATTACACCAGACACTTCGGAACCCCTGGCCCAAGGTAAGGAACACACTGCATCATTGTCCTGATGTATCACATACAATTCTTTTGCATCAAGTTAAATTATTCCGCTATCCCAAATAACAAAGACCATGACAGAAACCTGGCAGTGACAATAATGAAGGCAACGGGAGTTTTGCTAAACAATGAATTTTATAATGATAGAAAAACGATAATGGCTCTGACAGAATCAGTGATATGTCACAATTCAACGACACATGCGTTATCTCTTGCACAGATTCTGTGGCCGAAATCGCCCAATGAAGACCATCGTTAGCGAAACGAACGAGATGATGGTGGTCCTACGAAGCAACTACTCCACACACTGGAATGCTGAGCGACGCGGATTCAAAGCCACCTTTGTAGCTGGTACGTCGACGTGATGCTAAAAACATACAGAACTGTAACTTTAGTTGATTGTGTTGTCACATAATACAGCGGCGATTCGAATCAAATCGAGAAATACATAGATTATTTGTTTGACGGTTTTAGTGGTTACACACAATATTCCAGACAAAGAAAAGTATTCAGTATTCGATAATGCGATGACTACATGACGCTGTCGTTCCTATTCCTTTACACACAACAACGTTGTCGTTTTCAGTTCCCCTACCTGGAGTTCCTCGCGTCACAAACCTTCCGTCTCCTACACAAGGGCCGACTACACCCTCTGCTCCGTCTACAACGACTATCAATCCATTCAGCACCAGTAAGTTTGTCTTCGGTTGTCATTTCGAAGCTCATCGTAGAGTTCCATTAGTGATGTAGAATAGATAAACTAAAAAGAGCCATTGTTTGAATTGTGGTGGTTTCACTGACGTAATTGTGTTTTCTTTCTTCTTCGAACGGTACTCAGAACACTCGATTCGAACTACGTCTTATTTCGACAGTCGGATGTTTTACAACTGTGTTAATGAGACTCAGCTCAACGGGAAATAAAAGATGTTAAGTAATAATAAAGTAAACCGTTACTAATGGGCTTATGGTAGATCGATATCTTAGCGCCAGTTTGTCGTGATTTCAGTTTGCGGCCCCGTCGATGTGACGTTCCTCATCGACTCCTCGGGCAGTATCGGGAAGGCGAACTGGCCGAAGATGCTCAACTTTCTGAAGACACTCAGCGGTAAGCTTACGGTGAGTCCGGACCGCGCCCGGATCGCCGTCGTATCATTCGGCAACGAGGCGACGCTACACTTCGGACTGGACAGTCACGCGTCACTCAAGTCGACGGAGGACGCCATTGACCAGATCCGGTGGAAGGATCAGTGGACGAACACTGGCGACGCCTTGCGGGTCATGAAAGACCAAGTGTTCAAGGTTTGTAACACGCTTTTTGATAGAGTATTATAAAGTACGGTGTAAATTACTAGTAGCTAATACCCATCCACGAAACAACATGTTTTGGCGCCATTTGGAAATGGCAATTGTTTTAATTAATCCAACTAAACAAGGAAATAATTCAAAATAACAAACTTAATGTTGTAATACTATTTGTTAGATGAGACGATGCAACATTTATTAGATGAGAGTGGTAACAAGGTGTTGAATGAACTTAGAAACAGGCGAGTGGCCGTCGGTAGTAGTAGGAGATGCATTTACGCGTCCAAATCAATATATTAATATACGTATTGGCATTGAAAAACATGATTGATTAACATGATGAAATATATTGTTATTCTGAAATGACAAACTAACAAGGTTGTGTTGGCCTTGCAGAGGGATCACGGAGACAGATCGAACGCGCCCAATGTCGCCGTGCTGATCACTGACGGACCATCAAACAAGAACTCTTGGCAGACAGTGCCGGCGGCTGAGTCAGCGCGTAACGCCGGCATCAACATCTTTGTCATTGGCGTTGGTTCCCAGGTCGACCCCGTCGAAATGAAAGGCATCGCCGGCAGCAAAGACCGCATGTCATACGTGTGGAGCTTCGACGAGATGTTGAAAGACTCAACAATGAAGATGATGTACTCGAAAATATGCAGTACGTGTCCACGTTGTTATGAAATTTATGTGCCAAATCAAAAGGTGCTTGAGTGGCATACATGATGATGCAAGAGAGGAGAGGAGAGGAGAGGAGAGAAGAGGAGAGAGAGGAAGAGGGAGATGGAGTTGGAGTTGGAGGTGGAGAGGGAGAGGGAGAGGGAGAGGGAGAGGGAGAGGGAGAGGGAGAGGGAGAGGGAGAGGGAGAGGGAGAGGGAGAGGGAGAGGGAGAGGGACAGGGAGAGGGAGAGGGAGAGGGAGAGGGAGAGGGAGAGGGAGAGGGAGAGGGAGAGGGAGAGGGAGAGGGAGAGGGAGAGGGAGAGGGAGAGGGAGAGGGAGAGGGAGAGGGAGAGGGAGAGGGAGAGGGAGAGGGAGCGGGAGCGGGAGCGGGAGCGGGAGCGGGCGAGGGCGAGGGCGAGGGCGAGGGCGAGGGCGAGGGCGAGGGCGAGGGCGAGGGCGAGGGCGAGGGCGAGGGCGAGGGCGAGGGCGAGGGCGAGGGCGAGGGCGAGGGCGAGGGCGAGGGCGAGGGCGAGGGCGAGGGCGAGGGCGAGGGCGAGGGCGAGGGCGAGGGCGAGGGCGAGGGCGAGGGCGAGGGCGAGGGCGAGGGCGAGGGCGAGGGCGAGGGCGAGGGCGAGGGCGAGGGCGAGGGCGAGGGCGAGGGCGAGGGCGAGGGCGAGGGCGAGGGCGAGGGCGAGGGCGAGGGCGAGGGCGAGGGCGAGGGCGAGGGCGAGGGCGAGGGCGAGGGCGAGGAGAGAGAGGAGAGAGAGATAGACACGTGAGCAGTGCAGTTATATTTAATTAGTGACTCGTGACGTGATCCAATTGTGCCGGTGACAATGTCATGTACATTAGCTGTCATCACGGACCATTCTGTGGTTATTAGTAACTATTGAAATATGTACTAGAACGTCTAGGAACATAAATATTAACTTCACACGTGAGTCATGTGAACCGTTATCATAATACGTTCTGTAATGATGGATTTGATGTTTTTATTAGGCCTAACATCCACAACTGGAATGAGAACGACGCCCAAACCAACCCCATCAACGACAACGGAACCTAATCTTCAAACCGGGGGAAAGATCAGTTGGCAGTGCGACTTCGAGGGTTCGTCGGAAGAGGGCAGCACTTGTGATATGATGCAGTCGCGCGAGGACACATTCGATTGGACGCTGAAGAAAGGCCCCACGCCATCGCGTCCAACTGGACCCGACCGGGCGTACAGCGGCAAATACTACATCTACATTGAGACCAGCAACCCACGCAGATACCGCGACAGGGCGATGTAAGTGTGTTCGATTTGGACAAACCGCGGCATCGTGGGAGGTCACGCATATAGATAATGAGTGTTGAATATTTCTGGAGTATTGAGCTACGTCGATAAGTGATCTAATTCAGTTTCATTAACTGTGTTCAACGAGAAGAGTTAAGCGCTTTCAGCAATACGCTTTGAGAAGATTGGATACCATGCTATGATTTATAAGAACGTACCTGTGATATGATGACGGATAACAGTTATAGAACTGATTGAAACCTTATTGTAATAATGTTTTGACGGAACATTTTTACTCCGGTGCTATGGTAAACTAAGACAATCTTGACAAGTCATTCTTTGGTTTCAGAATGCTCTTCCCGAAATTCTCGCAAGAGGGCACCTTATGCGTAAAGTTCAACTACCACATGTTCGGATACCACATTAACGAAATCCAACTGGTCAAGCGGTCATCGTCTGGTAATCTCGAGGAAGTGTGGTCAATGGTTGGACAGAAAGGCAACAGGTGGCTAAATGCGGCCGTCAGCGTGGAGATGACATCTTCAGACCAGGTGAGACATCGACATAGCTTATTTGTAACGGTCAACACGTCGCGGCCTGTTACGTCACTATCACAACGATTCACCTGACCTCCGTCAAGTTCTGCCTTTGCAAATAGTGCACCACGGATGCACGTGTGAATTAGGCCTATATCACTGTTGCGGCATGACAGTTCATAGATTAAACATTACTAAACACATTTGTATATTTAACAAGTTTCACTCATGTATTCATCATAAAGACATTTTTCTGAAAACAAAATATCAAAACAACATATCACTAAAAGCACGTGTTCGGCATTTAATGTCGCGTGACGGAGGTTTTGCTAATCAGATGGTCACCTGTTTTTTAAATTGTCTTATTTTGCTTATTCTTACGTACAAATTGATGTTTTCAATGATATTTAACTCGACAAATGCCTACCACGAGAACGATTGGCTGTTGCACATTTGCATAAACGTAAATATAGAAAATCGTGCATTAGTTTGTGTCTTAGTAATTTCAACTTTTTATTTCAACCAAATATCGCTTATCTATAGTGTCTGGCATGTTCAGTGACTGCCTCATTGAAAGCGTTGTAAATGGGACTACATTATATTTTCTTTAGTATCAACAGATATATGTCTGTAGACAATTGCGTAAGTTTCATTTATATTCATTGAACAAATATGTTCACAGTCTTATGAAACTATCTTCCTCCTTTCAGCTGGCGTTTGTTGGGATACGTGGACACGAATACTCTGGAGATATCGCGGTGGACAACATCAAAGTGGATTCCGGATCGTGTCACTAAAGTGAACCAGAACGATTACGTCATCTTCAGTTAATACAGCCGCCGTGTGTGTCAAATCTGTTCTCACAGACGGAAGGGTTCTCAAAGAACCACATCAGCCGTCGCGAATTCTGCACGCAATGACAACAAAATGAGTGCTACTGCTGTCGCTGTGACAGAAAGAGCCGTCACGTGTGTTCAAAACTGTGCTACAAGCTGTCATGAGTGTAATGCCTGCCGTTAAGACGGTGCGAATCTTCAACCTCCAGCGCAAGCGAATCTGTCAAAGCGACAAAAAGATCCATTCAAACACGAACTGTCAGATTGTCGCTGAACGAGTTCTAAAAAGACATTCTCAACTCGTATTTATTATTACAGTTGTTGATATTGTACAATTTTGGTGTATTCTCCACATCCAACATATAATAATAGTATTAATGTGTCGAGATGACGACAAGTATGCGATACATATAGAAAATGAGCATGCGCAGTATTTTATGTTAGGACAAACTATGTTAGTACTATATTATACTCGGACACAACAACTAATTAACATAAGTATTATTTTAACTGAAGTTAACTGAATAAGCTAGCCAAAGCAAGATCATGTACATATTAATGCCTGCCCGTCTTTCGACCAACGTCAGGTATTATTGTGTGTGCTGGTTCATATGCAAAGTATTTGTACACAATTAATAATTTGTATATTTTATATTAATTTATTTTTATGTTTATGTATGTCAATACTGCTGGCTCAGTGTCTATAAGCACATGTATCATGTTACCAGTATAATAATTAATTAAATGATGCAATAACTACAGTTGGTGTCGGGTTTATTGTTCTCACCCTTTCGTTTGGGTCCCTTAGATCAACAAAAAGGCACAAGACACTTCTTAGGCACGCGCAATATTATAACTCCTCAACATGTTTTACACTTAACTCCATGGCACACTTGTTCAATATCTCGTGTTTTTGGGGCAACATCCAGCCACAGTAATTAATGCGAGATGACCATTCGTACAATCACAACCACCAGTGTCAGCGTCAAATGGAGCAACGTAGAACGAACTTGCTCATCATTCATCGCGACAGCCCAGTTTTCGAACCCTGATTGGGAGTTCTAGGCTCTAGCCACTACATCCCAACACTTATACGTGTGTTAGGTTGCACTGCTCTTTGTGTTACTATCCGCCATTGCTCCATATACATAGTCTTTCTCCACCATCCGGTTTTCGTTTCTAAAACACGTTTATTGCCGTCATTCCGTTCCAGCTGTATCCGCCGTCTTGATATATGCGATTCGACCAATCTTATAAAGCAGATTGCCCATGTTATTTGCCATCTCACCAACCTTCTAGTTAAGCTATATTGCACACAGTTCCATCACTCGGGTAACGTCTTGTTCCTCCTCCTCTATAATTTTATACACTCTTTTTCCGAGTAATTCTCCGAAACCCAATCAATTCCTCATGTGAACTGCTACGATCCCTTTGATCGAGTCGGTTGCCGTGGTTTCTGACTTGATCACTACTGTTGGCATCAACGACAACACGCTCGACCGTCTTGCAACATTAAGCGACATTGGCTTAGTTAGTTTAGTAATACTTGACGTTATTGCACTTGTGTCGCTGTCGATATCACTATATCCGTCATCTCATCTTAGTCGTAAGTTTACTCGTATCAGGAGACAGGGCGAGGGAGGTCTCACTTTGCGGCAGTGTGATGGTCTTGGTATTAGGTCAGGGTCCCGCAGTTATGAATTTCATTGTAAGGTTCATATAATGTAAATGGTGTGAATGCTTTATTTCAAAGTAAAACATGATTCTGGGGCTTGGTTAAGTTTCGAGGGAAATGTGAGTTATTGCTTGCAAATCAAGATGTATTACAAACAAGTGATTTATGGTAGGGTTTATAGGACGCATAAAAAACAAAAGATCAGGAACGCAAATAAATAGTCAAATGAGTCCAAGCCATTGAAAAAGTTGCATTTTGATATATAATGCTAAATGCAATAGGCCTAATAATTAATAAATAATTAATAATTGTGAAATAAATGTCTACATTAGGTAATGACATTTATATGGTACGCATAACTCAACTATGGGTCACACACACTCACTCACTCACTCACTCACTCACTCACTCACTCACTCACTCACTCACTCACTCACTCACTCACTCACTCACTCACTCACTCACTCACTCACTCACTCACTCACTCACTCACTCACTCACTCACTCACTCACTCACTCACTCACTCACTCACTCACTCACTCACTCAGTCACTCACTCAGTCACTCACTCACTCACTCACTCACTCACTCACTTCACTCACTCACTCACTCACTCACTCACTCACTCACTCACGCACGCACGCACGCACGCACGCACGCACGCACGCATGCACGCACGCATGCATGCACGTCACACGTCAGATTTATCATGGTGTCATTACACACGATATCCCCCAACCCCCGCGCAACACCACCCACTACTTGCGACCGACCAAAGCTCGACAATACTCTAGCCACGTACATTCGTGGCTATTACAGAGTGCTGAGCTGCAATGAGAAGAAGAAGAAGTAGATGTCAACAATAAATACATTTCGACATTATATAATTCGTACACGTGATCTGTTTTATTTGAATATAATGTAATTAAGTATTTACTTAATTATAATCATTATGAAACTCTGAACCTACATTATTGAGTACAAGATTACAGGTGGATGCTACGTACGTAGCAAAATAATTAACTCCTTTTTACCTACACCTCGCTCCGATGATTGTTTCATTTCTGGTTAGGCAAATTACGTGTTTGGATGCAGCCATTTATGTTTAGTAATTTAAAAATAACAATTATTACGCGGTCATCGAACGTAACGTGGTGCCCCACAGTGAATGGCTGACAGTTTAATATATTTACTGAAATAAGATTAATGAAAATATTTGTCTTTTTACCGATAACACCAGCTGGGTGATCGAAGGCTGGTGGTCGAGCGAAATGTATTAATATAGAAACGGGTGGTGGGTCTCGACGTATCGGGGACATACACATACAATGTAATAAAGGACAGCGCATTAGCAACATATTTGACATTTCAGTTATCGTTACGGCACCCCGCGGAGTTGTGTGCAACAAATGCGTCTTGCCGCAGCGTCACACATGCGTCGTTTCTTTTTAATATTGTGATCGTATTCAGAGAGTAAGTGTTATTTTACGTATACACACAACGAACAAGCGCACGCGCACGCGCACGCGCACGCCCACGCCCACGCGCACGCGCACGCGCACGCGCACGCGCACGCGCACGCGCACGCCCACGCCCACGCCCACGCCCACGCCCACGCCCACGCCCACGCCCACGCGCACGCGCACGCGCATATGCACATACACACTCACATATTCACTCACAGATAGAAAGAAGAACGTAAGAAAGATGGTAGAAGATGTGACGTCACATGGACGGAGGAGGTAGCAGATACAGAAGATATTCGGCGCAAGTGGTCGATCGGTTAGAGCGTTATTCCGAGTAACCGGGATTCGAAGATTGGAGACGGCCGGACGATAGTGCGGTGGCTGTATCCGCCGTAAATTCGTTCAAGCTACATTGCCTGTGATTTCTGAAGATACGCTTTTAAGCTGTCCTTTCTGTATGGTGTCTAAACCAGTGGATGTAACATACTCAACCTTCTGTCGTGACGTCGTTAATGTGAGACCTCAGTCTTCAAATTGGTGCAAATGTCCGAAAATGGACACTGCTAGTTAATAGCAGAAAACGAAGAAGAAGTTGAAATGCATAACAGCCAGGACGGTGCATGGATACAAGAATTAGACCGTTCGGTAATGTTGAAATCACACTCGGAGCAAATGTCTAAACCGCTATTTCTTTAGAAGTAAGTGCATGTTTGTTGGTTGTAGTAATGAAAATGAAGAATATGACAATAGTGTAATCAAGTTACTGCTATGCTAAGATGATGATAATGAATACTCTAGGTACTAATTTGGCATACAGATCAGGATATTAATAACGATAATGATAATGATAATGACAACAACGACACTGTTGGTCACATTGGCTGCCGATTTGAAGACCCTAACCGAAATAATTCCAACGGCATCATAGTTAGTTATTGCATCATTTTATTCAATTAATGACACATGTACAATAACAGATTTCTTCAGTCGACAATAAACGCTGGACCAGTGACGTGGGAAAATTTAACGAAAGCACCAATATAAATTAAATTAGCATAACACATCGTACAATTTAATTATGTACACAATAATATGTACACACTGGTTGAGTAGGGATTAATATACAATGTATACAATACATTACTTGATTGTCCTTATTTAATGATAGAATAAGGACAATCAAGTACTTGATTGTCCTTATTCAATGATTGGCAACGTAATACAATTGTCGAAAAAGCTCAACGTATAAATAATACGTTTGTGCATTTGGAGAAAATATGCAGCTATAGCAACAGAGCGAGTCTAATGTCTTCTAACGTAGTGTTTTGTGTGTGCTCTCTTTCTGAAGTGATCGCACACTTGTCAGCCGAACACGGTACATGTTGAGAAACACTAATCATTTTATGCTTTGTACCGATTGATCCAGCACACACGACGGTCGACTCCATCTTAATGACAGGAACCGGAATCGACTCGGATGTTATCGAGCGCAATGTCTCCGGAATACTCGTGCCCTCGGATCCCAACGAACGCCAGCTGAAAGAACGAAAATAACAATTAATAATCAATAACACTATTTAATATGAACGTATTTTTAAGTATCGATTATCGATTAAATATAAGCAGACGTTTTTTACTGACACTTAAGACATATTAAGCAGCTTTCGTATAGGGCGGCTATTATGAGATAAAAGCTGAATATGTTTATAGTGAAGCACGTGGTGGAAAACACAGTTGAAACGGAAAGGCTGCATTAACTAAGATAATGACGACAAGTAACTATTGTGAATTACTATTAAGTATCATGGTATAAATAAAATATCCATATTTTTACATCTGCAAATTACATTTATTTCTGTTTTTGTTCATAAAAAAATGAAGAAGGCACATTAAAAGATACTGTGGCAAAAACCGCGTTCAGTCAACAATACGTCGACCGTCTTATAATCAGAAACAGTGAGCTGAGTGTGAAATGAACGTTGTCCGAGCCTCACCTGATCCGACGACGTCAGTTCGACATTGACCGCTGCACTCAGCCATCTGTTTCCTTTCTGTCGCATCATTGACCACACTTTGACAAGATGACCAGACGATGACCGCTTGGCCAACTGTAGTTCGTTAATGTGGTATCCGAACATGTGATAGTTGAACTTGACACAGAAGGTGCTCTCTTGCGAGAATGAGGGGAAGAGCATTCTGAAACCGAACATTGAGTTTAAATATCTAGTTAGCAATCGATTGCACGGAGTAAAAATGTAATGTGAAAATATATCACTACACTACGTTTTGAATCAGTTCTTGTTCGTCCGCTGCTACTGGTTATATTTATCCTTCATATTTTACGCATTCGATTAACGATCATAATTAGCTTATTTATCGTCGTCGTCTGGTGCTTCAGAAATATTCAGCACACCCTCTGTTTGACCCTCAAGAACACTTACATTGCCCTATCATTGTATCTGCTGCTGCTCGTCTCAATGTAGATGTAGTATTTGCCGCTGTACGCCGAGTCAGGTCCAGTTGGGTGTGACGGCGTGGGCCCCTTGTTCAGTGTCCAATCGAATGCGTCCTCGCGCGACTGCACCATGTCACAAGTGCTGCCCTCTCCCGACGAACCCTCGAAATCACATTGCCAACTGATCTTTTTTCCGGTTTGAAAATTAGGTTCTGTTGTCGTTGATGTTGTGGGTTTGGGCGGCGTTGTCATTCCACTTGTGGATGTCAGGCCTAGGAGACAATTGTTTTATTAGTAAAAGAATTGTTATTAGTATAACACATGATACTGTATCGTTGTATAGTTTGGTAAATGATCATTATTTCACATAGGATTGTATTGAATTTATTGCACATTCGCTTCGTATATAGAATGTGTTTGTGCACGGATTTAGTCAATCAATCCATCTTCGTTTCCGGATGAGGAAAAAGAAAGGGACTTATATACTTTGTAATAGGTCGTGAACATCCTCACTCTCTCTTGTCAGTTTGTTTGTCTGTCTGTCTGTCTGCCTGTCTATCTCTCTGTTTCTGTCTGTCGGTCTATCTGACAATAAACATACTTATATAATGCCACCTTTAAGCCAGTAAGCACTTACTGCATATCTTCGAGTACATCGGCTTCAATGTAGATTCTTCCAGTATTTCGTCGAAGTCCCACAGATACATCGTGCGATCTTCGCTGCCGGAAATGCCCTTTATTTCCATAGGATCTGTATCAGGACCAACGCCAATGACAAAGATGTTGATGCCGGCGTTACGAGCTGCCTCAGCCGCAGGTACGGTCTGCCAAGAGTTTCTGTTTGATGGTCCGTCTGTGATCAGTACGGCGACATTGGGCGCGTTCGATCTGTCTCCGTGATCCCTCTGCGGGTGCAATAGAACATCGTAATTTAACATAATCTATATTTGACCAATACCAACTCATTTCGTTATTACCTAAGCGATATATTACTTTTAACTCAACTATACATTCAACCATTTACTGCGTGTCGACTACCGTCGTTGAATGGCGTCAGCAACAAGGTTGACTCTGCTCGCCATACGGCGTGTCTAGCAAACATTATAATTGTGTAGCTTTTTAAGGTAAATCTTTGCATCAATTGAGCGTTTAAATAAATATTTATTAAATTATAACATTAAATTCTTGCAATGATGATGTATTGAATAATATATATTTAATTATGACATTCTCTGTCACATTCAAGCATATTACAAACCTTGAACACTTGGTCTTTCATGACCCGCAAGGCGTCGCCAGTGTTCGTCCCCTGAATCTTCCACCGGATCCGGTCAATGGCGGCCACCGTCGACTTGAGTGACGTGTGACTGTCCAGTCTGAAGTGTAGCGTCGCCTTGTTGCCGAATGATACGACGGCGATCCGGGCGCGGTCCGGACTCACCGTTAGCTTACTGCTGAGTTTCTTCAGAAAGTTGAGCATCTTCGGCCAGTTCGTCTTCCCGATACTGCCCGAGGAGTCGATGAGGAATGTCAAATCGACGGGGCCGCAAACTGGAATCACGACAAACACGCTCTAGGGAATCCACCTAACATAGGTTAACCTTTCCTTATATTTTTGTTCCCAAAGTCCATATTTTCAGCAGTACCTAATAGCGTATTTCGAACCACATCGGACACACTGTGACTGGCGAAAACAATTATCGAGGTTCAAGTTTCTACCTGCCTTACGAAGATTATAACATCTCAGTTTCGCACACAAAGAAAATCTGAGAAGGTCTATGCACTTGCAAATGCAAATTGGGCTATGCAATGTTACTGGCTATGCGCAAAAACTGGTTATTAACGGGGTACCAACATGGATGCAAACTTACTGGCACTGAACGGGTCGACTGTCGTGGTTTCGGGGGCGGGTGTCGTCGATTTCTGCGAAGGGAAATGGATGCGAGGAACTCCAGGCAGGGGAACTGAAAACATAATCATTACATAAGTACGTGATTTACAATAAGTTCGATTCTTACTTGAAACCATACCTGTTATGCACGTCTCATCTCGCAACATTTTAATATGCACAATAATATGTAAGTAAATATGAAACATAAATTATAATTTACTATTTGAATTTACTCATATATACGAGATGTAACCCAGTAATGAGCATAAGCCAAATGCTACCTCGTCCGCTTGCCGTTTCGCGTTAATTCTCTGGGTGGCAATCTTGTTAAATGACGACCTACCTGCTACAAAACTGGCCTTGAAGCCACGTCGTGCACTGTTCCAAATTGCTGAATAGTTGCTCCTGAATGCGAGCATCATTTCGTTTGTCTCACTTGTCACCGTCTTATCGGGACGTGTGTTACTGCAGAATCTGAAACAAACGGTGCAAATGTAATCAATGTTTCTGTGTGTTTTCCATACTATTGACACATATCATATGTGAAGCACTGATGTCCGCGTCGACACCATCGTCATTGTTGTTGTGTCGTTTTCTTTATCCTCATCACCATCATTGCCATCAACATCAGTCATTATCATTACCACCATCACCATCTTCGTCAACATCAATGTTTTATTAGTTTATAATGTTAAAGCCGTGTTGTTATTGGCCAAAGCAACATCAAAGTACTTATGTCGACAAGTGTTCTGTAGTAAAGAAGCGGTCGATATTCAGTCAGTGGCTTACCTTGGTCCAGGAGACCCGAAGTGTTTGCTGTAGTGCACCTCCACCCAATGGTAGCACTGGCCCTGTGTATGCGCGAACAGATGAAAGTCTTCCACGAAACGAAGCTCAACGGTGTGGTTGGCCGGCGCCTGGAACAAAACACACCCGTCAGGTACAAACACTTCCCTTCATCTTCACATTACTCATCGCCTTGAAGACACAACGGAGTACATAGTTCAGTGCTCTTTTTGCTAGATTGTAAACTAAACGAATAGTGCTCCTCCCAGCTATTGCGAAAGTGAAAGAGATCCCGGCGACCATTCGTGGTTTTCTTTGATTAATAAAATGTTCCCATGGATTTCAGCAAAACATTTGACCTTGCAAACTTAAGTATCTTAAATGGTTAAATTGGATGCATCCTTACCGAAAGTAGCCAGTTGCATTCTTGTTTATTTTCATAGTGTTTAACTGTGCCGTATCCCGGAGTACTGATGGTTTGAGGTGTGTAGGTAGCCCCGAACTTTCCTCCGCAGTTCCCTGTGATAGAAAAAAACGCAAATGACGAATCTGTTCGCTGGCGAATTCTATATACAATCATACTACGGCTGTCAAGTAGAAAGTAAGCTTTATTCCCAACACCAAGTCATATTTATTAAGTTCGGCACCATAACGTAAATAATACGATAAAGTGTTTGACAAGAGAATTGTGTTTAATAGTCAACATACATAATCACTTACCATTGACAGATGGCGCCACCTCATGACAGTACTTGCCGCTGAATCCATCCGGACACCTGCACCGGTCGCAGTCGTTCGGATCCTGGTAGCCTTCGCGTTGACACGGCTGAGGCAGCTTCTTCTTGCACGTATCTACATAAGAACAATACTGATTCAATAGTCCGTGTTTGTCAGTACAGTTTTCTTTTCTTTCTGGCTTAAGTACGGAGGAGGATGTCACAGATCAATATTAAAATGTAAACGACTCACCTAAAAACAACAACTAGGCACTTAAACAATGTTAATTCTTTAAGTGTTCTTAAAGAATGAACCTAAATAGGTAACCATGACGAGTCGTTTAGGAAATTTATATACTAATTACTTTACTATCCCCGTGTGGACAGTTCTAGTAGTAGTAGTAGTGGTAGTGGTATTGGTAGTGGATGTGGTAGTGGTAGTGGTAGTGGTAGGGGTAGAGGTAGAGGTAGCGGTAGCAGAAGTAGTAGTAGTAGTAGTAGTAGTAGTAGTAGTAGTAGTAGTAGTAGTAGTAGTAGTAGTAGTAGTAGTAGTAGTAGTAGTAGTAGTAGTAATAACAATAACAATAATGTCTAATGTCATAGCACAATTAGTAGAAGATAGACAATTCTAAACGTATACGTTTTCACATATTTACCGTTGCAATAGGCGAAGTTGATGAGTTTTGATGTCAAGAAAGACAGTCCACTCTCTGGCCTATGTTTCGTTGGTAGAGGGGATTCACCGTCTCTATTACGTTGCTGCCATCTCTCGAGCCAATCTGTGATTAATAATACCCATATATACCAACAGCGAAATATATAATTATGGTACTGAAATATCGGATTGAAAGCAATCTATTGATACAGTAGTGTATGATTTCATTACTTATACATGGGCGACATTCTTCGTTTGTGACAATTTGTTGCCCTGCGTTTCTGCAGAAGTATTCCCTACAAGTCAATCAATAATGTAATGACTGGTTAACAAAAGTTGTGAATCTCCTACCTTAGGCCCGTAGTGCATAAGCGAGTTGACGTTGTACGGTACAGAGGCAACCTCGGAGATTGGTCGCTTAATGTATTGGCTCTTGTAGTACTTGAGCTTGCCATACAGAATCCTGATGGTCTCATCACGGTCCGGCCGCTGTTGTTCGTGCCACAGTCCGAGAGCATGTCCGACTTCGTGCACTGGCGTTCCGAACTGGAAGGCGATGCAATAATAACATTAAACGTGTTGTAATTCTTTACTCCAAAGCAAATGTCAAACCACAGATATGTCTACTGTACATTTCTAAAACAATAGAGAGCCACATAGTATTAGTTAATTATGCCCATGGGTTAAACTTGTTGAGGTTACATAAATGATCTGTTATTATTATTATGCCTATTTCTAGACATATCATAACATTAATATTAAGTATTATTATCAAACATATTATTGTTAGTATTATTGCACGTGCAACAAATCGGCAGTTATTTAGACCAGGAAACACACTGGGATAGTTTGACAAGGAAGACGTATACTGCCCTAATTGAGGTACCTGTGTAAGGTAATATATTCAGCTACAAATGATATTAGCATAGGCGACGCTCCATCGAGTCAACGCTCTAACGTAGATTGTGCCGTTATATTTTGAATCAATCGTTTAGATTTATGTCTATGATTCACCGATATAGGACTTACCTCGTCAAAACAAGAAGAACGCAAATTCACGAGTTGTGGAGACAGATTCACTTTCCCGATGTATGAGTAGCACCTAAGAAACATGGATAAATACGTTACAATTACAACGCAATTTGATTCAAATAAAATAATAAAACAATCAAACACAGATGAACACAATCTCTGTGGGTGCACATGGGAATTATCACACAATGTCGCGATTAAGGATAATGCTATAATAGTTATACAATTTGTTGCGGTCAGTTTCACTTTTATACGACCGATCTGATAATAACATGATCTACAACATTGCAAACATAAACGTGCGTATGTTCTGTACTCAGTTATAACAGCAAGGAATATCATTACTACTATACGAAGATGATGCTACTCTTACGTAAAGTGTCATGAGGGTATTTTAATACTGAAAGACTTACCCATTCGACCTGTGAGTGAACATGATGTAGTTGCCTTCATAATGTTCGTGGACTCCGAGCTCTGTGAAGCGAACACAAGTCTGCTCCGACCAGTGACGTAATGTGCTCCTGAGTTGTTTCCGTTCATTGACAGCTGCAATGGAAACGGTTATAAATACACATAGAAGCAACTCATGTTGTCTGTTCTGTATATCACTGTGGTACCACACAACTTCTTTTGTCCACATCATATAAAAAAGAAAAGGTAAGTTCACAAATAGCGCAGTAGCCAGTCCTTAGAAGTGCTCAAAGCGCTTTACACGTTATTTCCCTGACTGACCTGTTCAATCAGACACCATCTCAACTTCTCTGGGAAACATCCAGCCATATGTTGCAATAAATGCGCACAGGCTGCTCGTAGACATATCCACAACTGTTTATAGTCAGGTACTGTTTTATATAACTAAGTGAATGTAATGTAGTGTAGAGTAAAAACACTTCCCCAAGGTTTTAACAGCGCAGCAGAGGGACCTCTTAATCGAGAGTCCGAACTTCTACCCCTGGGCCACTGCGCTCTACGTATAACGCTCATGCAGTGACCGACCGACCGACCGACCGACCGACCGACCGACCGACCGACCGACCGACCGACCGACCGACCGACCGACCGACCGACCGACCGACCGACCGACCGACCGACCGACCGACCGACCGACCGACCGACCGACCGACCGACCGACCGACCGACCGACCGACCGACCGACCGACCGACCGACCGACCGACCGACCGACCGACCGACCGACCGGACGACCGACCGACCGACCGACCGACCGACCGACCGACCGACCGACCGACCGACCGACCGACCGACCGACCGACCGACCGACCGACCGACCGACCGACCGACCGACCGACCGACCGACCGACCGACCGACCGACCGACCGACCGACCGACCGACCGACCGACCGACCGACCGACCGACATTCGTCTAACAAATTATTGTCCAGTAACTACACTCACGATGGTTTCCGTCAAATTTCCAGGGAATAGGCAGCGACCACCGCCTAAAAGCGCCTTTGCGTATTGTACGTTTTCGTCGTCGCTTATTGCCTCCGTTGAGGAGCTGCTCCTTCTGTAATTCGAGCAGTTCGTCGATTTGTTCCTCCGTAAGCAGGATGCAGTCTTCGAGTCGATCGTTTCCAGTTTTCATTATCGTCTCCTTCGCTTTCTGAAATGACATAACCCGGCTGGATATGAAACAAGAAGTTGCTTTAACAAGACGTTTTGTCCACATTGAATCAGGACAATATACGGTGTCAACGCAAGATGCGTTTTATTAATTTTAATAATCAAGTAGTGGAATAACAAATGCAAGGTATGATAAATAACACTAAATCATAGCACTAATACTGGTTACATATTTGTTCTACGCACTTCTAATCAAGTTCCGCTATGTCGATGTTGTTTCTGCGATTTGTCTTTAACGTTAATACTGTTACTAGTAATGTAACATAATGTTGCTGTAATCGATGCCGATGTGCGAGTAAAAAGGAGTCTCGTGTATTTGCAGCCGTACCTGGGTGTCGAACATTAGTCCGTCAGCCGCTGCGGCTGATGCCCTAAACTGCAGCATCTTGCGCTGTACCCGTTGCCACTGGTCACACGGCATCCCGTGACAAAGAAGCGCGTCGTTGTCGGTCGACGTGTTGTCTGATCGAAACACATTGTCGGGGACATGTGGTACCGTGCGCGCCTGAAACCATAAGTTTATCCTTGCAAATTACTGTTTTATGATTGAAAGTGTTACGGAAGCGAGAAATTCTATTTTTGGCCGTTTTCGTCTGTGACAGATCAAGGTGCCCAGTTTTGATACCTGTACCGTGCACATCCTCCGTTCATGCGTGAAATGATCGGTTTACTTGATTGTCTTAACCACAGGAGCCGTGACCACCGGTAGACGGGATTGGTTATGTGTAAGTGCTCTGTTCAGCATTGCAATACAGAAATATATTTCATTTACGCCATTTCAAAGCCGTTCACGTTCTTAGTTAAATCATGGGTTGTTCTAAATGCAAATAGATAATATTCATCAAACCATGCAATTATAGCAAAATATACGTATCTTCCCCGATAGATGAGTGTTAGATTGGTTTAGCTCAGGGGTTAACACATTTGCCCCTAAATATGTTACCTGTGTAAACGATAATATACTTTCAAGCTGTGCAGAGGAAACACATGAACTACAAGTATCTACCTGTAATGTTGTTGTCCACACAAAAACGATGGTCACAAACATGTAGCAATACATGTTTAGCACAGTAATTGTGTCGTCTCTTTGCCGAGCAGTCGTGTTCCTGAATTTGCTGTCCAGTCGCGTTGTCGCTGCTTTGTGGAGGACTTGGAGACAACATTTGCTTTTATATACTGCTAACTGGATGATGTAAAGCAACTCACTCTTTTATATTTATTTTGGGCAGAAATTCGTGATATGTCCTGATCTTTTATCAAATGCTACACTACCATTAACATGGCAATTTATGTAGTAGAGAAGTCGGATATGGTAAAACAAGTCTCCTAACAAATGTCACGCAGTTTTACGACTGACGTTTGATGAGTGTTTCTCAACGGGCGGGTTGCGTTGCCAGTGCCAGTCTAGTGAAGGCGATTGTAGGCTTTGTCACTCTTCGTAGACCATCCCATAGCTCATGATTTCACGTAAGAGCTATACCTGCATCATTATAATACATGTAAGAATACGTTCCCGTTATTTTTCAACAGTCGTGGAAAACATATAATTAATACATGCATGCACTGTAGGAGGACGCGTATGCGTGAGTACCTCTTGCCATTTGCTGTCCTTTAGAGCAACTGGACAGCATGACTTTTGTGTGATATATATCCTTAAAACATAAAACTAAACAAGTATTAGATGTAAACTAACTAACGTCACGACATTACATCAAGGTACACCGATCGATAAATGCCATTCTCAAGTCAAGGACAAATATTGGAGCAACCATAACTACAAATGTCATATTTTGCCAAATACTATTGTCAAGAAGGTAAGGAAACAATCCTGGGGCCAGTTTCACGAAGCCTACTTAGCGGCTACGAACATATACTGTTACATATTCGTTACCATAGACAATGTTGCATTTTATGTCCCCTAATTAGACTACGCAGTAGACGTTATGTACTACTTAACCTAAGCCACCAATCCCCATTGCGTGAAGTTATAATTTAGTTTTCTAGTAGAATTCTGCCGGCGGGCCAAATTCACGCGCTTCAAGGCTCGGGTAAATAAGTGTTTGCATTTGTTCCCTAAGTGGTTTCAGCGTTGTATTATGTGATGCACGACACCAACATCGTCACATGAAGGAAACTTTTATTGCTCATAATATTGTCGGCGTTGTGTGCGTTACAATATATGATGGTGATCAAGAGTTTACTTAATTGTACCCCGATATCGCATTACATGTTTCTTAATAAATTTCTCGGCGTTATGAAGTCATACTCTTATATCAGCCATCAACAAGTTCTACTTACGTTACGTGTGATTATTTTATTTTTATTATTCTAGGCTAATTATTTAATAATCGGTGTGACGTAAAAAAGGAATAGTTGGCTTTACGGTTAATAAATATAACAGTAATTCATCTGGATAAGGGTGAAATAACCAATTAATATTTGTGTTTCACTTTCTAAAGCCTTTGATATTATTGATCCTACGGTTGCATTTGATACATTGAAATAGTATGGTATACATGTAAACAATCTTAATCTACTTACCTGCTGCCGAACCCATCATCGTAAATTACGTAAGAACATTAACAATGTAATCAAATGTGTTATCAATAACAACACGATTATAGTGCATATGGTTTAATCTAAGAACCATACATTCCAGTGGTTTTGCTCAAGCCACCACAATGTTTAATTTAATAATTCATACCGAAAACGCAACTTGATACTTTTCAGCTAACACATACCAAACAAGAAGTGTTAATTGTTATCAATGGAATACATAAAGGAATAACTTAAAATTAAAATAATGTTTCACAAAATACAACAACCTATGAATACATACCTCAAATACACAGAAAAACACTTACTCTTACGACGGACTAGGAGAACATTCAACACGTCAAATAATTATTTTGTAGGGTTTAATATTGTTACAAATATAAACCGAATACACACACGCATACGCATACGGACATGCACGTTCGGGCACACACACACACACACACACACACACACACACACACACACACACACACACACACACACACACACACACACACACACACACACACACACACACACACACACACACACACACACACACACACACACACACACACACACACACACACACACACACACACACACACACACACACACACACACACACACACACACACACACACACACACACACACACACACATACGAAGCAGCAGTACCATGATTGGTGACTCTTTGGATGTTTGCTTATTAGATACTAAGGACTCATTATCGGTGAAAAAACAACACAAACTGTTGTTAGCCAAGGCTTTCTCCCACATCACTACAGTTGCCATTATTGGGTACAATTCGAAAACGGTTATGTTGGGTGTTTGCCAAGATATGGGCCATACTCTGAAAAACCATTGTGCTCCACACATTGTTCAATAATCCCGGCCTCCTGAGGCATGTATGAGCAGTTGGAGAAAATCCCCGATTACAAAATTATCATCTTTAAAGTAGGCACGCTGCTCGTTTCTGTAATGAGCAATCATCATAAGTAATATTATCCCTTTGATGTAACATTTGATATCTGCTCGAGATATAACATTTCAAATCTGCATATTATATTAACAGTATTCCCGGTAGAAACAAGCAGCTCCTTTGGCAAAAGATGATAGAGCGAAGTGAGTTGTTTTGGTGACAATTGTTTGATACATGTTACGCCGACAAAGGTTACCTTACACAGACGACCGGTGAGGAATAGCATAAGGGGCAAAGCACCGGAACGGAACTGCACCGGCTTGCCCGTAAATAAGCTGTAACCCTTTGACGCTGTGGTAGGCTGAGCAATTATTGTCTGCCGTGGTTGTGTAAAAAAGTAGAAGACGGTGTTGGACAACCTTTCAAGTATAAGCTCCTTGAAATACATTATAGTCTTCGGTATCAAACCGTGTTTGGGTAACGCATGACCTATAAGTTAGCTTTCAAATGTTACATCTCGAGCAGATTTCAAATATTACATCTAAGGGATAATATTACTTATGATGATTGCTCATTGGAGAAACGAGCAGAGTGCCTACTTTAAAGATGATCATTTTGTAATCGGGGATTTTCTCCACTGTTTATAAATGCCTAATGAATATGTCGTTTTGATTGCAACAGAATGAACAATTTCAAAAGGACTCACATACCGTCGAATAGCTACCCTTTTCGAAAACATCAACAGATTTGACATTTCAGTTATGGTTACGGCACCCTGCGGAATTATGTGGAACAAATGCGTCTTGCTGCAGCGCGTCACACATGGGTCGTTTCTTTTGAATATTGTGATCGTATTCAGAGAGTAAGTATTATTTTACGTATACGCACAACGCACAAGGACATGCAAGCGCACACGCACACGCACACGCACACGCACACGCACACGCACACGCACACGCACACGCAACGCACACGCACACGCACACGCACACGCACACGCACACGCACACGCACACGCACACGCACACGCACACGCACACGCACACGCACACGCACACGCACACGCACACGCACACGCACACGCACACGCACACGCACACGCACACGCACACGCACACGCACACGCACACGCACAC
The DNA here is from genome assembly GCA_964017155.1 of Oasisia sp. SBJ-2009. Taxonomy (NCBI): domain Eukaryota; kingdom Metazoa; phylum Annelida; class Polychaeta; order Sabellida; family Siboglinidae; genus Oasisia; species Oasisia sp. SBJ-2009. The sequence continues at coordinate 24,742,216 of OZ024862.1, forward strand.
GCACACGCACACGCACACGCACACGCACACGCACACGCACACGCACACGCACACGCACACGCACACGCACACGCACACGCACACGCACACGCACACGCACACGCACACGCACACGCACACGCACACGCACACGCACACGCACACGCACACGCACACGCACACGCACACGCACACGCACACGCACACGCACACGCACACGCACACGCACACGCACACGCACACGCACACGCACACGCACACGCACACGCACACGCACACGCACACGCACACGCACACGCACACGCACACGCACACGCACACGCACACGCACACGCACACGCACACGCACACGCACACGCACACGCACACGCACACGCACACGCACACGCACACGCACACGCACACGCACACGCACACGCACACGCACACGCACACTCTCATATTCACTCACAGATAGAAAGAAGAACGTAAGAAAGATGGTAGAAGATGTGACGTCACATGGACGGAGGAGGTAGCAGATACAGAAGATATTCGGTGCAAGTGGACGATCGGTTAGAGTGTTATTCCGAGTAATGGGATTCGAAGATTGGAGACGGCCGAACCATAGTGCGGTGGCTGTTTCCGCCGTAAATTCGTTCAAGCTACCTTGCCTGTGATTTCTGAAGATACGCTTTTAAGCTGTTAGTCCAGTTCCTTGTGTAATTTCGTTCACATTTGTTGGAGATTTGCAAAACTATACATTTTTCGAAAGATTAGGACCTACTGAACCTGAAAAGTAATGTTTACATTTTTTCTAAACAGTCTATGGCGGCCATCTTGGATTTTCAACATGGCGACTATTTTTTGCTCACATTTTGCAATATCTCGTTTTCTAAGCATCTTAGGCTTTTGATTTTGGTGTCTAAATATACATTTTCAGAGACAAGGAATCTAATGAGACAACTTTCAATGCACTACATTTAATGCTAGACAGTATAAATCACAATGTTTACTCAAAAATGACCAAAATGTACTTCTAGTCTAGTTCACTATGTACAGATTAAACCTTTCGTTCAAATTTTTTGGAGATTTGCAAAACTATATATTTTTGGAAAGTTTAGAACCTACTGAACCTGAAAAGAAATGTTTACATTTTTTCTAAACACTCTATGGCGGCCATCTTGGATTTTCAAAATGGCGACTATATTTTGCTCACATTTTGCAATATCTCGGCTTCTAAGCATCTTAGGCTTTTGATTTTGGTGTCTAAACATATATTTTCACAGACAAGGAATCTAATGGGACAACTTATAATGAGATATGATGCATGACACTATTTTGGAAATTTTTGAAAAAATACATAAATTCTAAGTAACAACCTGAGGCTCAAATGGTAAATATTAGCCAACTTTTCAAGCATTGAAAATAGTCTAGTTATTATAATCATTGTTGTCTAGTCTAATAATTACATGTATTATTAAAATCATTGTTGTCTAGAATCCAGTGTCCCATGGAGTCGACCACGAATGAGGACCCCAGACTTACTGGTGGACGGCCATGCCAAACCACTGACTATAAACTGTGTGTTTTGTGTCAAAAAGAAGCCGAACCTTTAGTGTTGCACCCAAGATTAACGTCATACCACAACCTCCTAGAAGCAGTGAAGGAACATCCAACAGCTGAACTGCTTTCGCGTAGATGGCCATGTCATAAGTTATGACAGTGATGTACTCTTCTCCAACTGTCAACTCCTTTAACTGATGTGCCTGCTTGATCACTGTTAGCAGAGTTGACCACTCGTGTGCCACTTCTGGGAGTAGGGGCAGGGCACCAACCTCGGTCAGCGGCTTGCTTGTTGACACTAAGGGGTTGTAGCCAGCCCAACCTGGAATTTGGCTTGACCTTTCATCCTTCATCATGGAAAGAGTTGAGGCGACAACCCATCCAAGTTGTGTAAGTTGATAGCTATCTGCTACACCAGAGTTGTTGATGCTGAACTCCCTCGCCCTTTGCTGCGATGCAGTTGGTTTTGGCTTCTCACATGGTAGCATGGCTGTATGGTATGGAGTCACCAAGAGACTCTTTGACTTTGTGTCACCAATACGTAGAGAAAGGGGGTGTGATTGGTTCACCAGGTGCATCAGCCTTCTGGTAGATGGCAGTGACTGTGCCATGTGTTGTACCCTTGCCATCAGCAGTGTCCTCAGCAAAATCTGTGATGTCTGAGGCAAAGAACATAAACGTGCCCTTCTTCAAGAAAGGTGGCACATACAGCCCCTGGTACTGTTTGTGTTCTCCACTACAGCATTGGCAAGGGCTGTTTCCATGACGAGGGCACGGCTGTAGGACGCAAAGTGACCCTGTGCATTGAGGAGATTCACAAGTTTCTTGTTTCTTGTATCGTGATAGATAGTCAGGGCCAATCCCAGTACTTGGGGGTTTTCCCTAGCTTGTTGAGACCGGAATCCAGCACCCTCGTCACTCGGTTTGTACTTGTGACTTGCCTCTTGGATTTGAAACCAAACATCAGGTTTTGGCTCAGGGTTAGTGCACCCCTGTCAACAATAGTTGTCCGCACTTCTGTTTGCAGTTTGTCTGCAGGTCCTGCCATTATCCAGCGGATCATGGTATAGAGTTCCACCGGTACATCTTTCAGGGTACTGGTTACTACTATGGAACTGGACGTCTTCACTGTCTTGGTGAACTGCTCAATTCGTTGGCGAAGGAGTCTGGCTGATGGGTAGTGGTTTTTCATGCTTTCAGTGTCATCTGCAGTTCTGATAGCAGTCTGGAGCATGTCTGCATTACAGGCCTCCGGACAGTACAAGACTTCGCATGTTTTTCTGTCGGACTGATGTTACGTGTGGTAATTCAGAAAGGATTCTGTCTTTCAACCATTGCCTGGTGAAGGCAGGTGAATGATATTCCAGGGCCTTTGTTCCACATAAATGTAGCATGCTGGCATATGTGTTCTCGATGTCTTGGATTGAGAAGTATGCTCCATCTCTGGTCTGTGTATCTATGATGTTCAGCAGTTCAACAAAGCTGGATCGTTGTGTGGGACTTTGTTTTGTCTTGGGTGCTCGGTTGGTGTCATCCCGCAGAACGTGGAACACGTGTTTGATCCAGCAAGCTTTGTGATACTGGATATCCATAGCATGGGCATCACCATCATCAATGCAAGTACTGTATCTAGTTTTCAGTTCTGGGTCTGAAGACGCTTGCACTGCTTGCTTTAGTGATTGTCCGGCATTCCCTGTTCTAACAGTGAAGGGTTTCTGGTCATTGTCTGTCTGACAAAAGAAACACATGTCCTTGTTCAAAGGTCGTGTTGATGATCGGGTATATGGTGCAGCTGATCCAGTCACGTTATTCACGTCATCAGCACTTCTTGATCTGCGACCTTTCACCCTGGAAGTGTGTGACCCAGTAGACATGGAGTGTTGCTGTCGGTCTCTTGCACGCTCTCACTGTGTTCGTCATCCTCGCAAGTACGATGCCAAACAGCATTCTCTCTTTGCAGTGTTTCTGCTGTGCAGTCTTTAAGCCGTTTCTGCACTGGAACACAATCGGTATCACGCAAGCTGGCTCGCTCCTTCACTGTGTCTAGGAGGTTGTTGTATGACGTTAATCTTGGATGCAACACTAAAGGTTCGGCTTCTTTTTGACACACAACACACAGTTTATAGTCAGTGGTTTGGCACGGCCGTCCACCAGTAAGTTTGGGGACCTCATTCGTGGTCGACTCCATGTCTCTCAGAGCCTGAAACAACAACAATGGGACACTGGATTCTAGACAACAATGGTTTTAATAATACATGTAATTATTAGACTAGACAACAATGATTTTAATAACTAGACTATTTTCAATGCTCGAAAAGTTGGCTAATATTTACCATTTGCGCCTCATGTTGGTACTTAGAATTTATGTATTTTTTCCAAAATTTCCAAAATAGTGTCATGCATTATATATAGCTCATCATAAGTTGTCCCATTATATTATTTGTCTCGAAAATGTATGCTTAGACACAAAAATCAAAAAGCGGGATTCGAAGATTGGAGACGGCCGGACGATTGTGCGGTGGCTGTTTCCGCCGTAAATTCGTTCAAGCTACCTTGTCTGTGATTTCTGAAGATACGCTTTTAAGCTGTCCTTTCTGTCTAGTGTCTATGCCAGTGGAAGTAACACACTTAACCTTCTGTCGTGTCGTCGTTGGTGTGAGACCTCATTTTTCAAATTGGTGCAAATATCCGAAAAAGGACAGTACTAGTTAATAGCAGAAAACGAAGAAGAAGTTGAAATGACCGTTCGTTTCTTAAATGGGGTAATGTTGAAATCACACTCGGAACAAATGTCTAAAACGCTATTTCTTTAGAAGATGTGTGTAGTGCATGTTTGTTGGTTGTAGTGATGAAAATGACAAATATGACTATAGTTTAGTCAAGTTACTGCTATGCTATGATGATAATAATGAATATTATAGGTACTACTTTGGCATAATGATCAGTATAATGATAACGATAATTATAATGATAATGACAACAACGACACTGTTGGTTACAATGGCTGTCGATTTGAAGACGATAACCGAAATAATTCCCACGACGTCATAGTTAGTTATTGCATAATTTTACTCAATTAATGACACATGTACAATAACAAATATCTTCAAAGATAATAAACGCTGGACCAACGACATGGGGAAATGTAACGATGGCATCAATATAAAATAAATGAGTATAAAACATCTTACAAATTAATTATGTACACCTTAATATGTACACAGTGGTTGAGTAGGGACTAATATACAATGCATACAATACAGTACCTGATTGTCCTTATTCAATGATTTATCACGTATTACAATTGACGAAAAAGTTCAACGTGGAAATATTTCGTTTGTGCGTTTGCACAACATATGCAGCTATAACAACAGAACGAGTCTAATAGCTTCTAACGTAGTCTTTTGCGTGTGTTCTCTTTCTGAAGTGATCGCACACTTGTTAGCCGAATACGGTACATGTTGAGAAACATTAACTATTTCCTGGCAGACTCAACGTGTATTCATGACGGCTCATCCTTTTGTTAGCTGGTACTCATGACGGTTTGTCCATTTGCAACGGTTGGTGTAGTATTCATGATGGATCATGCTTTGTACCGATTGATCCAGCACACACGACGGTCGACTCCATCTTAATGACAGGAACCGGAATCGACTCGGATGTTATCCAGTGCAATGTCTCCAGAATACTCGCGCCCTCGTATCCCAACGAACGCCAGCTAAAAGAACGAAAATAACAATTAAAATACAATAACACTATTTAATATGAACGTATTTTTAAGTATCGATTATCGATTAAATATAAGCAGACGTTTTTTACTGACACTTAAGACATATTATGCAGCTTTCGTATAGGGCGGTTATTACGAGATAAAAACTGAATATGTTTATAGTGAAACACGTGGTGGAAAACACAGTTGAAACGGAAAGACTGCATTAACCAAAACAAGGACGAAAGAAATATTTGTAATATATACATTTTGAATTACATGCGTAACTATTGTGAATTAATATTAAGTATCATTTTATAAATAAAATATCCATATTTAAAAGTCTGCAAATTATACTTTTTTTTGTTTTTGTTCACAACAAATGAAGAAGACATATTAAAAGATACTGTGGCAAACAGCGCGTTCAGTCAAAAATACGTCGACCGTCTTACTATAAGAAAAAGTGAGTTGAGTGTGAAATGGACGTTGTCCGAGCCTCACCTGGTCCGACGACGTCAGTTCGACATTGACCGCTGCACTCAGCCATCTGTTTCCTTTCTGTCCCACCATTGACCACACTTTGGCGAGGTGACCAGACGATGACCGCTTGGCCAGTTGTAGTTCGTTAATATGGTATCCGAACATATGGTAGTTGAACTTGACGCAGAAGGTGCTCTCTTGCGAGAACGATGGGAAGAGCATCCTGAAACAAACAAAAAATTAGTTATGAATATTTAGTTAGCATAGGATTGCACGGAGTAAAAAGTTTATGTGAAAATATCACAACACTAAGTGTTGAATCATTTCTAGTTCTTATTTTTAACATATTTTTACGCCTCCGATAAACGCTCATAATTCGTTTACTTATCGTCGTCGTCCAATGCTTCAAAAATATTTAATACACACTCAGTTTGACTTGACCCTCAATAATGCTTCCATCTATTCCAAGTTTAACACTTACATTGCCCTGTCGCCGAATTTGCGTGGTTTGCTCGCCTCAATGTAAATGTAGTATTTGCCGCTGTAGGCCGAGTCAGGTCCAGTCCAACGTGACGGCGTGGGGCCCTTCTTCAGTGTCCAGTCGAATGTGTCCTCGCGCGACTGCACCATGTCACAAGTGCTGCCCTCTCCCGCCGAATCCTCGAAGTCGCACTGCCAACTGATCTTTCCCCCGGTTTGAGATCTAGGTTCCGTTGTCGTTGACGTGGTGGGCTTGGGCGTCGTTTTCATTCCACTTGTGGATGTCAGGCCTAGGAGACAATTATTTTATTAGTAAAACAATTGTTATTAGTATAAAACATGATATTGTATCGTTGTATAATTTGGTAAATGATCATTATTTCACATAGGATTGTTTTTATGTGTGTAATTATTTTTAACTTATTGCACATTCGCTACGTATGTATAGAATGTGTTTGTGCACGGTTTTAGTCAACCAATCCATCTTAGTCTCCGGCGGACGAAAAAGAATGGACTTATATACTTTGTAATATATCGTGAGCATTTTCACTCTCTCTTGTCTGTTTATCTGTCTGTCTGTCTGTCTGTCTGTCTGTTTCTGTTGGCG
>OZ024862.1:24751512-24761512 GCA_964017155.1 Oasisia sp. SBJ-2009
CATTAATTGTGCTTTTAATAACTATATATTAAATTATAAAATGTTCGGTCACATTCAACTATATTACAAACCTTGAACACTTGGTCTTTCATGACTCGCAAGGCGGCGCCAGTGTTCGTCCATTGACCCTTCCACCGGATCTTGTCAATGGCGGCCTCCGTCGACTTCAATGTCACGTGACTATCCAGTCCGAAGTGCAGTGTCGCGTCATTGCCGAATGATACAGCCGCGATCCGGGCACGGTCCGGACCCACCGTAAACTTACTGCTGAGTATCTTCATAAAGTTCAGCATCTTCGGCCAGTTCGTCTTCCCGATACTGCCCGAGGAGTCGACGAGGAATGTCAGATCGACGGGGCCGCAAACTGGAATCACGACAAACTGGCGCTAAGACATCGATCTACTATGATGTACTGGTTAGCCACACGAAACCCCGTGACTGCCGAAAGCAATTATCGAGGTTCAACTATCTACCTGCCTTTCGAAGATGATAAAATCTCAGTTTCTTACACAAAGGGAAACAGAGACGGTCTTAGAACTTGCCTAAGCAAACTGGGCTAAGCAAAGTTATTGGCTATACGCAGAACTGGTTACTAACGGGATGCCAAGTATTATCTGAACGTGGATGCAAACTTACTGGCATTAAACGGGTCGACTGTCGTCGTGGTTTTGGGGGCGGGGGTCGTCGATTTCTGCGAGGGAGACGAAGGGAACTGGATGCGAGGAACTCCAGGCAGGGGAACTGAAAACACAATCATTAAATAAGTAAGATTTATACCAAGTTCGATACCTGCTTGAAAGCATACCTATTATGAACGTGACATATAGCAATATTATAATATGTACTCTACAATGGCAGTAAATATCAAACACACATACGAGACGTAACTCAATAATGAATTTAGGCGAAATTCTACCTCGTCCGCTTGCCGATTGGCGTTAATCCTCTTTCTGGCAATCTTGTTAATTGACGACCTACCTGCTACAAAACTGGCCTTAAAGCCACGGAGTGAACTGTTCCCAACATTCGAGTAGTTGCTCCTGAATGTGATCATCATTTCGTTTGTCTCACTTGTGAGTGTCTTCTCGGGACGTGTGTCACTGCAGAATCTGAAAAACGGTGCGGTTTTTGTGTTTTTTGTACTGTATTGACACCTATTTTACGTGTAACGTTTATATCCGTATCGGCACCATCTTCATTGTTATTTTCGTGGTCGTCGCCATCAACCTCAGTCATCATAATTACCACCATCACCATCGTCGTCAACATCAATGTTTCATTAGTTTATTAATTCAAATCAGTATTGTTATTGGCCACAGCAATATCAAAGTACTTGTGTCGACAAGTATTATGTAGTACAGTAGTGGTCGAGGTTCAGTCGGTGTGTTACCTTGGGCCAGGAGACCCGAAGTGTTTGCTGTTGTAGTGCACTTCCACCCAGTGGTAGCACTGGCCCTGTGTGTGCGCGTATAGACCAAACTCATCCTCGAAGCGAAGTTCAACGGAGTGGTTGGCCGGCGCCTGGAACAAAACACACCTGTCAGGTACAAACACTTGTCACACTACTCAATCACCTTGAAGACACAACTGAGTACACTGTTATGTGCTCTTTCGCTAGTTTGCATTAGTACACATGATCACAATATTTATTTATGACTGATGATGTGTTATCCTGGTGATTGGAAACTTTGTTGCTAAACGGATAATGCTGCTTCCAGTTAATGCGAAATTGAAAGAGATCACGCCGACTAATCATGGACTGTTTTGATTAATAAAATGTATACATGGATCGCAGCTATAACTTTCGAACTTATACTCTTAAGTATCTTAAATGGTTAAAATAAGTCCATTCGTACCGAAAGTAGCCAGTTGCATTCTTGTTTATTTTCATAGTGTTTAACTGTGCCGTATCCCGGAGTACTGATGGTTTGGGGTGTGTAGGTCGCCACGAACTTTCCTCCGCAGTCCCCTGTGATAGAAACAAGCCAAATGACGAATCTGTTCGCTGGTGAATTCCATATTCAATCATAATACGGTTGCCATGCAAAAGGTAACTCTTATTTTAAACTAGATATCATCACATAAATGATACGATAAGGTGTTTGACAAGCCAATAATTTTATTCAACAAAACCACTTACCGTTGACAGGTGGGGCCACATCCAGACAGTACTTGCCGCTGAATCCATCCGGGCACCTGCACCGGTCGCAGTGGTTCGGATCCTGGTAGCCTTCGCGTTGACACGGCCGAGGCAGCTTCGACTTGCACGTATCTACATAAGAACATACGCTCTCACAATACTGATTCAATAGTCCGTGTTTGTCAGTACAGTTTTCTTTTCTTTCTGGCTTAAGTACGGAGGAGGATGTCACAGATCAAGATTAAAATGTAAACGACTCACCTAAAAACAACTAGGCCCTGTATGTAAGTGTTCTTAAAGAATGAACCTAAATAGGTAACCATGACGAGTCGATTCGGAAATTTATATTCTAATTACTTTACTATCCCCGTGTGGCCAGTTCTAGTAGTAGTAGTGGTGGTGGTGGTGGTGGTGGTGGTGGTGGTGGTGGTGGTGGTGGTGGTGGTGGTGGTGGTGGTGGTGGTGGTGGTGGTGGTGGTGGTGGTGGTGGTGGTGGTGGTGGTGGTGGTGGTGGTGGTGGTGGTGGTGGTGGTGGTGGTGGTGGTGGTGGTGGTGGTGGTGGTGGTGGTGGTGGTGGTGGTGGTGGTGGTGGTGGTGGTGGTGGTGGTGGTGGTGGTAGTAGTGGTAGTGGTAGTGGTAGTGGTAGTAGTAGTAGTAGTAGTAGTAGTAGTAGTAATAACAATGATGTCTAAATGCATAGCACAATTAGTAGAAGATAGCCCAATCTAAACGTATATGTTTTTATATATTTACCGTTGCAATAGGCGAAGTTGATGAGTTTTGATGTCAAGAAAGACAGTCCCACTCTCTGGCCTATGTTTCGTTGGTAGAGGGGATTCACCGTCTCTATTACGTTGCTGCCATCTTTCGATCCAACCTAAATTAACACAACATATGGGTTTGTGATTAATTATACGGATATAGAGCAGCAATGAAATCGATATGGTATTGAAATACGAGATGGAAAGCAATTTATTGATAGAGTAGTGTACGATTCCACTACTTATATACGTGCGCCATTCTTCGTTTGTGTTAATGTGTTGCCCTGTATTTCTGCAGATATATTTCTTATAAATCAATCAATCGATTAGAAATGCTTGAAACGTAAAACGTATTAGAAATTGATCCACATACAATGAATGTGACATTCAATAAACAATGTTGTTATCACTGTCACAACCATATGTAATAACAGCAGTGGCGTAGCCCGGAATATACATCGGAAAGGGCCATCCACGACTACCAATGTATAATTCAAATAAAACTCGCTTAAAATGAATACCGACATGACAACCAAGTTCACTGACCAATGTAGCTGACAGTTCAGCAAAACCATTCACAGAAGGCGCCAAAGTTAGAAAGTAAGAGATAAACGACACATTATTAAAGTGAAAAAAAGGCTACAGTTTAGTGTTATGCACCTAAAAGAGTTTACACTAGCTAATCATTTGCATCTACAATCCAATTTTTCACCTTAGTGGTTACCTCAGAAAGTGGTCTTAAAGTGGGAAAATCTAGCTAAATCACCGACACCATGAACCGGCCCATCTTGGATCTTGCAACCAATCACAACCCAGCAGTTTGGAAAAGTAATACGTCAGAGAGTCGTCTGCTGGTTCAGCTGTCATAACAGAGAGCCAAGCGGTACGCTAAAAGTTGCCTTACGTCGGTTTACAACGAAATCGCGACATCAATATGCCACACTGTTCCTCAAACGCTTATAGTAATAGTACAGTGAAAGACAGTATCAGTAAGATGTCTTCTTGTTAACCTATGAATCGAGCAGAACTGAAACAGTGGTTCGGTGGATTCGTTTGGACAGTCACAGACACAGCGCGGATCCTAGACGACCCGATTTGATTGACCTAACCATCAAAACGACCACCAACAGCCGCCAAACTTCTCCTCACATATCTTACATACATATGCATACACTACGTTATGTAATAAAATCTCTTGCATTCCTCTGACGAAGAAAATTCACACACAAAAACGCGCAGACCTCGAGTACAACTTGTTCGGCCGCTCAGCGGTACCGTAAAATCGCTTTTAAAAGCTTTACACAAAATACCGCTAGACGCCACGTTTCTGACTGCTAATATTTAATTGTTTTACTTCACACGCGCGAAATAGTTTAATTACTTATAAATAATATAATAATAATAATTAATTATTATCATCACTATGATTTGCAGGAAATTATAAGTTTTATTATTTTTATATTGATATTTTATTTTTATAATTGTTCATATATGTTTCTAGTATATTTATGTTTTTTTTCTTCTGGTGTGTATTTGTTGTTTAGCATTTTAATGTATGTAAAACGCCATGAACAAGTTTAAATTGGATGTGGCGCTATATTAAATAAACAAACAATTGTTTTTATTATAATATAATATTTTATTTATGTAGCGCCACATCCATAATTGTTTGTGGCGCTTCACAAAATAATGCTATTAAAAATACAATAAAGAGAAAACTACCCACAGATAATATTATTTAAAAATAAATAATGAAAATACATGTTTCTATATCATTAACTAATCTGACCTATCAGTCATAAATAAACATACAAATTACATAACAACAATTGAAATAAATGAATATAAAAGTATGGTTAATAGTAATAAATAATTAAAGTAGTAAAATAAGTACGACGTAATAATAATTTTCATTCAGCACATACACAACCATTATGCATAAGAACATATTACTGAAGCTATTTGTTCTACTCATGAATGACATTTCCACCATCAGATATGTAATAATTATTATTTTTGAACAAGACACTTTATTAATTATCGGAACAATAAATCTCTAAAATGTAAAAAGGAATATGAATATATGGGAAATATTATGGTGGTAGAAAAAGAAGGATTTAAAAACAGTAATATTAACATGTTATTGTTTTAGTTATTATTGTTAAAACATCGCTTATGTAATATAAGCTTGCATGCTCGCAGTACACGCGGGATGTTTATAGAAATATTGATAAAATAAACAATGTGACTTCATTGAAAAACACGTAATTTCCTTTTTCTTTTATAACTAATAGGCAATTTTGGATAATTATGCAGACACATGTATTTTTAATATTTATTTTTAAATATTACCTGTGGGTAGCATTCTTATTATTGCATATACTTTAATAACAGTATGTTGAATAGAAGAGAAGAGAATTGTGGATTTGGCGCTATATAAAATAAACTAATAAAATTATATATTTGTATATTAAATTGTTATTTTTTATCAACTCTATTAGACCCATATCACCAAAGCGTTGCCTTAGTTTGGCGTTTAACATTTTCTGCAGATCATAGTGATGCAGCTAATTATTATTATATTATTTATAATTAATTAAACTAATTCGCGCGTGCGAATGCAGTAAGGTTAATAAATATTCGCGCGCCATCTAGCGGTATTTTGTGTAAAGCTAACTTATAATAGCGAGTTTACGGTAGTCGAAGTTGTCGAGTTGCCGTTCGCCAAGATTTGCGTTTCTGTTGTGAATTTTCTTCGTTAGACGAATACAAGTGATTTTTTTGTAATGTAGTGTATGTATATGTATGTAAGAAATGTGGGGAGAAGTTTGGCGGCTGTTGGCGGTCGTTTTCGTGGTTAGGTTAGATAGTAACAGATAATAATATGCATGCACAGTTCACGCCGACCAAGAAGACTCTCTGACGTCATTTTGTTTCTAAAATGGCGTAGTCTGTAGACTTTCTATGTCTATGTGTTTTACATTTTTTTCCTGGTAAACCACTGACGTTAAAAATATGATTGTTGTTGGAAGTTGTTACTTTTTATTAACTCTGTTAATCCCATATGATCCAAACATTGACTTTGTTTTCCCTTTAAAGAAACAAGAACACATAGCCCCTACATAATATTGATCTCCCAAACCTTATGAAAAAGACCATGACAAACACCAACATGCAGTCACTTGCTCTGATGAAACAATAATTAAACATTCCTACCTTACCAAAGATGATGAGGTATGGACGTTCAACCAGTAACATGCAACGTTGCTGCTTATTACAATTGATAAATTAACCATAGGAATGTAAAATCGACTAAATAATTTGGTTTGGTTATAATGAGGAGTACAGCAGGGGCAAACGCTTGGAGGGAAGTGGAAAGGGTGAAGGGAGATAGACGCGTATCACATAAATCTAAAGGAAATGTGTTCGGCTCGTGTGTTATCCCGGCATACATGAATGCACTAGAGACAATGGCACTAACAGATAAACAACTGCAGAAGGTCAAGGTTTGCGAAAACAACTTAGTATGTAGAATCGATGGAATTAAGAGAGCTTATTAGAGAAGAGTGGATGAACTGAGACTGGAGGTTGTTGTGAGGAGACAAGTGTTAAGTTTAAATTGGTGAGGAGTCGGTTGACATGGGCTGGTCATGTGGAACAAATGGGAGAAGAAAAACTGGCAAAGAGAACAGATGACCAGAAAGTGGAAAGGAAAAAGGTGGCAAGGAAGACCGAGATTGCGATGGGATGACTGCATTAAAAGAGACTTGGAAAGAGTGGGAGAAGAATGGAGAAAAAAAGCAACAAATAGAAGGCATTGGAGACTGTTGATAGGCAGGAAGAAAAAATGGAAACGGAAACGGAAATCGTGGTCAACGCACTCCTGACGACAGTGATGTCAAGAAAACAGACGCAAAATGGCCCTAGTCTAATAACCGGGCAACTACTATTTTAAATCCTTAATAGCCATTAGCTATCGAGAACATTGAGAATGATGACAGTTTCGTTACCCTGTCATCTCCTTAATTATACCCTATATACGTTGTGACTCTATGAATCAGGCAGCCAGTTATTGGTTCTCCGTTCCCCACAATCCTAATTTTTCGGGATTGGCGGGCCAGGGGTCATGGACCCCCACTACGCCACTGAATAACCGGTTAACAGAAATTGTGAATCTCTTACCTTAGGGCCGAAGTGCATAATCGAGTTGAGGTTGTACGGCACATAGCCATCCTCGGAGATTGATCGCTTAATGTAGTGGCTCTTGTAGTACTTGTGCTTGTCATCCAGAATCCTGATGTAGTCATCACGGTCCGGCCGCTGTTGTTCGTGCCACAGTCCGAGAGCATGTCCGACTTCGTGCACTGGCGTGCCGAACTGGAAGGCGATGCAAATAATAATATATTAAACGTGTTCTAATTATTTTCTATAAAACAAATTTCAAACTACAAATATGTCTACTGTAAATTTCTAAAACAATAGAGACCCACACAATTTCAGTCAGAGGCACAACTAACTAATATTTACTCTGACTGAACCTTGTTGAGGTTACCGAAGCGATATGTTATTATTATTATTATTGTTATTACTATGCATACTACCAGACATAATTTATAATAAAGAAATATAAATTTTTATTATCAAACATATTATTATTATTATTAGTTTACTATATTATATAGGGACTGTCGCCCCAATACTCGTTGTATATATAACGAACACGAATATATGTTAAATGTTAAGAACCATTTCGTAATACATGCTTATAAATATGTTTTTCAATGAAACGTTGTTTTGGGAAAAAGGTTAGAGTTTTCAGCGAGTACAGTTTACGGAATGCACATCTGGGTTAAGTTCAATTGGTCCTGTTATCAGTGGCAATTGTGAACAATTTCGTGATACCAGCAAACGAGAAGCTGTTCTCAACTCAAGTCGGGCGAACGCCTTGTTACATGGCACGTCCAAAAATCGGCAATTTTCTAGGTGAAGTAAACATTTAGGATATTTTGACCAGGAAAACGCATACTGTCCTTATTGAAGTACCTGTGTAAGGTAATACATCAAGCAGTCAATTATATTCGCATAGGCGACGCACCATCGATTCAACGGTGTAATATGGATTGTGCCCTCATATTTGGAATCCATGGTTTACCTTTTTATGTCTAAAATATACCGACACAGGACTTACCTCGTCAAAACAAGAAGAACGTAAATTCAAGACTTGTGGAAATAGATTCACTTTCCCGATGTATGAGTAACACCTAAGAAACAGGGACAAACACGCAACAATTACAATTTGATTCAAATTAAAGAATAAAACAATCAAACAAAAAAACAATCTTTGTCAATACACATGGGAATTTTCACACGATGTTGCGAGGGAATTGTCACACACTGTCACGATTAAGGGTAATGCAATAATAGTTATGCAATTTGTCAGTTTCACTTCCACAGGACCGACCTGATAATAATTTGACTACAACAGTGCAAACCTAACACATCTCCGTTATAACAGCAAGGAAGAAAACTCTATTATACGAAGGTGATGCTTAGGTAAAGTGTCATGAGGGTATCTTGATACTGGAAGACTTACCCATTCGACTTGTGAGTGAAGATGATGTGGTTGCTTTCATAGTGTTCATTGACTCCGAGCTCCGTGAAGCGAACACAAGTCTGCTCAGACCAGTGACGTAATGTGCTCCTGATTTGTTTCCGTTCGTTGTCAACTGCAATGGAAACCGTTATAAATACACGTATAAGCAATTCAAGTTGTCTTGCCCGTGTGTTCTGTATATCCATGTGGTACCACAATACTCAGTTTGCTGACGTCACGTATAAAGCTCATACAGTGGTTCCGACCGACCGACCGACCGACCGACCGACCGACCGACCGACCGACCGACCGACCGACCGACCGACCGACCGACCGACCGACCGACCGACCGACCGACCGACCGACCGACCGACCGACCGACCGACCGACCGACCGACCGACCGACCGACCGACCGACCGACCGACCGACCGACCGACCGACCGACCGACCGACCGACCGACCGACCGACCGACCGACCGACCGACCGACCGACCGACCGACCGACCGACCGACCGACCGACCGACCGACCGACCGACCGACCGACCGACCGACCGACCGACCGACCGACCGACCGACCGACCGACCGACCGACCGACCGACCGACCGACCGACCGACCGACCGACCGACCGACCGACCGACCGACCGATCGATATTCGTCTAAAAAAGTATTGTCCAGTAACTACACTCACGATGGTTTCCGTCAAATTTCCAGTGAATAGGCAGCGACCACCGCCTGAAAGCGCCTTTGGCAATTGCACGTTTTCGTCGTCGCTTATTGCCTCCGTTGGTGAATTGTTCTTTTTGTAATTCGAGCATTTCGTCGATTTGTTCCTCCGTAAATAGGATGCAGTTTTCGAGTCGATCGTTTCCAGTTTGCGTTATCGTCTCGTTCACATTCTGAAATGGCGTAACACGGCCGGATATGTAACAAGAGTTTGATGTTGCTTTAACAAGCCTTTTTGTGCACAATGAATCAGCATATTTAACGGTGTAAACGCAAGATAAGTTTAATTAATCTGTATTAACCGAATGGAAGTGGAATAACAGGTGCAATGTATGATAAATCACACTAAGCCATGGCACCAATACTCATTACATACTTGTTCTATGCTCTTGAAACCAAGTTCCGCTATGTCGATTGTGTTTTTGCTATTTTATTAGTGTTACTATTAATGCAAAATAATGTTTCTGAAACTGTTGGTGTCATTTTCATATAGCAACTGTGCTGTCTTTTGCTACAGTAGCACGATCGACATACGCATACTTGCCCATTTGTAACATGGCCAACATAATACGTTAATTGACCAACTGTATAATATGTGCGAGTAAACTGTATTCGCAGCCGTACCTGGATGTCGAACTGTAGTCCGTCAGCCGCTGCGGCTGATGCCCTGAACTGCTGCGTCTTGCGCTGTACCCGTTGCCATTGGTCACACGACATCCCGTTACAACGATATTCGTCGGTCGACGTGTGGTTGGATTGAAACACACTGTCTGGGACGG
>OZ024862.1:24766512-24771512 GCA_964017155.1 Oasisia sp. SBJ-2009
TTGTAATTAAATGTATAGATAGCGTTATATAAAATAGTTATGTAAACAGGATTAATAAAACACTGCAAACTTTACAAAGAGTTTAACATTTTAAAATAATCCCCTAATAGCACACTAGTTAGATTTATTTTGGTAGCCTATCGGACGCATATTTTTATTTGCAACTTATAGGCTTGTGACCAACATTATTGTTTTGGATTCAGCGTGTACACATTGCAATAAACACCTCACTAGTCCATTTGCCATTTTGTGAACCTATGAATGTTCTATAGTATAAGGTTTTATGGTGGATTTATCATCACATTGGTTCACTGATTAAATCCAGTTGGGTTATCACCCCGAAAACCTTGGGAAACTTTTTTTTATATGCAAATTAGTGCCTCCATTATCGAAAAATCTATTTCATTCAATACTGTCGAAAGTATGCATGATAATGTCACAACAATCTGTCTATGCTGACGTTTTCATGGTGAATGATTACGATAGGCACCAGTAGAAAGTTGTAATATATAAATATATATTGCTAGTATGCAAATTAGCCACCGCCATTATATAAAAAACTACTTTTTTCAATATCTCTGGAAGTATGCATGATAATGACACAGCAATTATGTTTATGCTGATGTTTTCATGGTGAATGATTATTATAGCCACCATTAGAAAGTTGTAATATGTAAATATATATTCCTAATATGCAAATTAGCCACCACCATCATCAAAGAAAAACTGTTTTTTTTCAAAATCTCTAAACGTATGCATGATAATGAGAATTTGTTTTGTGTACAACCACATTTTCATGGTCAAGGATTATGATACAGATAAATGTAATGTAAGAACATGCATATATTTTACTACACAATACCATTACTGAAAAGTATAATTACTACCACAACTCGGTACAATGTTGAAATTATACCAAGAGTAGAACTTTGGCAGTTAGTATACTAGACAGCGGGACTAGTAAAGTCAAAAGAAATAATACCGAAATAACCAAAGTAATTAAAGAAAAAGTGAAGCTATGATCTGTATTAAAATTAAACTATGCAATTGAAAAGAAATGCCAACTGCACTAATTGACATTGACCGATAATACCAATCTACCATTATGAATTTCCATAATTATTCTGGAAATTTACCATTTTACATTCCTATCCATTTCAATCAACAGTGATGTACTTTACAATATTGTCAATGGTCAGGTAGCTCCAAATGAGGTCAGTGTCAGCGATGCCGTACTTATTGGTGGCACATTCATTCTGCAACCCCCTTCCATCTGGATTCCGTGCCAAGATTTCCAATCAATTGAAGACGATGGCGCAGCGTAAACGAGGCATGAAAGTTGATGACAAGACAGCGTTTGACTTGGAGCCAATCTTCCTTCGTCTGCTTATGGTTGGACAAAAGCGACAGTTGCAGCTGGCACCCATATTCCAATATGAGTTGTGCAACATACCTCACTCGCTTATCGATGAGTATGGCTGCTTACGGAAGGGGAACACATCTATCCTAGGCAATCGTCTCGGATTGAAACAAGTCTCTGCTCCCGCTCCAGACATTGTCACATAGGATATGCAACATATGCTTTATCACATTGTTTGGCCACACGGCAGAGACGCCTCTGACCTCAGTGAAGTTATCAAGCGCCGTCTATCCTGATACTGTTCTGGTACAGAGCAGATCCTAGTATTCGATAGGTACGACGATCTGTCAGCTAAATATCACGAAAGAATGCGACGTGCTGGTGAGGGTTTCCACATATTACAACCTGACCGCTAACAATCCACTACCCAATCAGGATGCCATTCTCAGTCAAGAACAAGCACAACAAGCGGGAACTCTCAGGGGTGCTGTCCTTATTTAACCTCGGTGTTAATGTAACAATGGACAGTCGAGACGATGGTGTCACTATGATAGCATACATGCTACAAGCTGCATAATTTGATAAGAATGAAATCAGAATCCTCAGTGATGATACTGATGTTTTTGTGATGTTAGTATACTGGAAAATGCAATTGCATTGTAGTGTGCAGATGGAGCGCTGGAATGGTGTGGTTGTGGACATCAACGCGACCTGTAGCTAGCTGGGTCCTAAGTGTTGGCAGCTAATGGGTATGCATGTTCTTAGTGGATGCGACACTGTGTCATACCCGTTCAATAAGGGTAAAATCAGTGCACTGAATACTCTTCAGGCAAGTGATTTTCCTGGGTTGTACCAGGTGCTGGGTGAACAGGATGCCACACATTGAGACCTTATGGAAACAGGTCAAAGGTTCTTCGCAGCCTTGTATGGTCAGCCACTAGGAACCACGATGAGTGAGGCACGTTACAGGATTTACTCAAGGAAGACGGGAAAGCCAATGCGCATCATGGCATTACCCCCCCACATAATCGAACCTATATCTCTATGTTCGTAGAACACATCTTCAAATGATGCTGTGGAAGGCAGCCGATCAGCAATGACCTCCAAAACGTGGACATCACTCGGTTGGGAGGTGAAGGGCGGTATTCCGTCACCCTGCGTTGACACTGGTCTTCCCGCTCCCCAGGGTCTCATTAATGCCATAATCTGTGGCTGCAAATCACAGGGGAAAACAGGCAGCATTGCGAGTTGTAACTGCTACACAAATAACGTGTCATGCACTGTCTATTGTGCATGCTCAGCAGCTGATGGGTGTTGCAACACATACACCACGAGGGACGATGCACACAAGAATGGAGACGAACAAGCAGAGTACGAATCTGAGTAGCAGCTTGTTTAGAGACAGTGGTGTTTCGTTTGTTGCCCACTCAAAGAATGGACATTGACGCTATTGGCTAATTGGCATAACAAATATGCATTTTATAACTATTAAGTTGTCTTTATCATAATCCTTGACCATGAACATGTAGTTGTAGATACAACTGTTATCTCATTATCGTGCAGGCTGTCAGCGATATTGACGAAACCAGGTTTTGCGACAATGGCGGTGGCTAATTTGCATATTCGGAATAAATATATATGCTAATGGTTCCAAATAGTGTTTATCCTAATCACTGACCCTGAAAACATAGGTATGGACACAATTTGTGTGACAGTATCATGCATACTTTCAACAATATTGAATAAAATATATTTTTCGATACTGGAGGCACTAATCTGCATATAAAAATATTCCCCAAGGTTATCGGAGTGACAACCCAACTGGAATTCATCAGTGACCCCATGCGACAACAAATCCACCATAAAACCTTATACTATAGAACATTCATAGGTTCACAAAATGGCAAATGGACTAGTGAGGTGTGTATTGCAATGTGTACACGCTGAATCCAAAACAATAATGTTGGTCACAATAACAATAATAATAGTAACTTCTTTTGCGCCAATATCCTCGAAAATCAAGCTCAGTGGCGCGACAAAACCAGGGGATTAATCAATCTCATAATCGAAAGCAATGCGTGAGTCGTCAACGGATGGATGAAGAAGCTAGGAGGCTAAGGAGGATAGGCAGCATTAAAGAGATAGGTTTTTAGACGTCGGCGGAATGAAACTATATTACCTTGTGATTTAACACTGGCAGGAAGCGAATTCCACACCGTTGGTGCGGCAACCGAGAAAGCTCGGGTCCCGGCTTTCGTTTTCACCCGAGGGATGTAAAGAGGGTTACTACTGGTTGAGCGTAGCTGTCTGGAATTTCTTGTTGGAGTTAGCATTGAATTTAGATATGCTGGTTGTGTAGATGAGAGTGCTTGATAGGCTATTGTACACATTTTGAAAATGATGCGATAGTGCACAGGTAGCCAATGCAGTGATTTTAGAAGCGGCACTGAGCGAGAAAAACGAGGAGAACGCGTGACTACCCTTGCTAAACAATTTTGGACACGCTGAAGTTTTGCTATGTCCTTGTTAGCGGTATTGTAAAGGAGGGAATTGCAGTAGTCGAGTCTGCTACTTACTAGAGCTGTGGCAATGGTTTTAGCGACGGAAAGTGATAAAAACCGGCGGATACGGCGAAGATCACGGATATGGTAAAAACAGCAACGGCATGTTTTCGAGATATGTTGTTTGAAATTGAAGTTTTCATCAAACGTTACTCCGAGATTTAAAACTGAGGTGGCTGGTGTGATACTCTGACTCAGAATATGTGTTGGGAAAAAGCCATTGAGTTTTGCCCGCTGCGTTGAGGTACCAATGATGAGAAATTCAGTCTTATCTGCATTTAGTTTTAATTTACTATTTTTCATCCAGAGGGAGACATCTTGGAGACAATCCCTGAGCTGGTTTAGGGAGCGACAAGTATCTGGTGTGGTCAGAGAAACATAGATTTGTGTGTCATCTGCATAAGGGTGATGATCCAGGTTGTGACTCTGGATAACTGAGCTTAATGGTGTTGTGTACAGAGTGAAAAGCAACGGACCCAAAACATAACCTTGGGGGACATCACAAGAGACGGGCAGCATGTCTGAGAAGCAGTTACCTATTTTAATGGCTTGCCGTCTGTCAGTAAGGTATGAAGCCTGTTAGTTGCAAATAAAATATGCGTCCGATAGGCTACCAAAATAAATCTAACTAGTGTGCTATTAGGGGATTATTTTTAAATGTTAAACTCTTTGTAAAGTTTGCAGTGTTTTATTAATCCTGTTTACATAACAATGTTATATAACGCTATCACTACATTTAATTACAAATATATTTTATTAATTAGTTATAACATCTCGCATGAAGTAGCTGAATGTTTTTCAAAACAAAAACGAGATATTAAACAAATCTGCCATGGATTTAAGTGTAAAATTTGTTTTGAAATTCTAATATTGCGCTATCTAAGAAGGGTCCTTTACATTTTGATAACATATCGAATAACAAAATTCTTGTCCTTCTTACGACACTTCTTAGGTTGGACAATATTAGAACTCCTCGAAAGGTTTTACACTTAACTCCATGGCACACTTGTTCAATATCTCGTTTTTTGCAAACATTCAGCCACTACAATTAATGCGAGATGACCATTCGTACAAACACA